>CM060399.1:25843775-26443775 GCA_030545235.1 Helianthus tuberosus
CATCACCCAGCGCCAACAGTCCAGCAGCCGGCGACCACCGTAATCAGCCACCATACCACCGTCGTTCGACACCAAATCTAACCGGAATCCGAACACGGGTAAGTTTCTTTGTTATTTTGATGATTTTTGTTGATATTATAGGAGAAAAAAGGGTAATAAAGTTGTTAAATAGGTTTGAAATTTTGTGTGTTTTGACGTTGTTTATGGTTGTTTAGATGATTTTTAGGGTGATTATGTTGTTTATATATTTTTAGGGTGATTACAACTTACGTTATGATTTCTAGGGCTTGAATAGTTGAAAATTAAAATTGAAACATTATGTTATGGAGCGATGAACTTATGTTATATAGAGAAAGAATTGCTAAAGAAATTAGCTTTAGATGATGTTTTGGATAGATTTCAAAAAATGAAAACCCGTAGGGCGTCGACGTTTTAATTATATTTGTAACAAGGTTTGACATGTTTTTGATGATTGTATAAATTTAGTTTGATGTTCGTTTGTTTTACATGACCGACCCGATACGAACCGATTTTTTTACTTATATACCTAGGGGCCTAAAATTTTTAAAAATGTTCCGCACCCCCATGGAAAAATTCTTGGGTCCGCCACTGGTGGCAACTAATTGTAGCTTTTGCTTGTAGGCACAAGCGGACCGTGGTCAGCATCCTGTTGTGGCCCATGATAAGTCATGTTTAGATGAAGCATCTTCTAGCTCACAAAAGATGGCTGAAGTAGAGGCACCCGTAGCCATGGTTAACAACAACAATGGCAGGTTGAGGACCGAATGCACATGGTGCAACAAAGAGTTCCTTTGCGAGCCGGTTGATGTAGAAACAATGGCTGATGCAACCGGATTTATGAGAGAAGAAAATGAATGTTTTATTTTGTTTATTTATTTATTTTTCGTGTTCTATACAATAGTATACCCTTTGAGTATTTTGTATGTAGTTTAGTTTTTTCCCCTATGTCACAAACAGATGGCTTTTTATATATATATTTAAAGGATAAACACATGTTCTGTTTGTAGTTTTTTTAGTTTTAAAAAGCGTGTCCAAGGTGCTAGGCGTGCGAGATGAACTGAAAAACCCCTTAGCGGCTTGAGACAGTACCTTCATAGTTAAAAAAATGGCTAAGGCGTGCGCATTGAGGATAATGTTCAGCATATTGCATTTCGTATATGTATTAATTAATGTTTATCGTTGTAATTTTGTTAGCAAATTTATAATTTTTAGCATATTGCATTTCGTATTTGTATCGATTGATGAATTATGGTTAAAGCATTATGTACTTATGATTGATTTGATGGAAAGATTGATAAACTAACAGCTAAAAAAATTAATAAAAGTATATCACAAAAAAATCGATAAACTAACAGAAAAACGAGTGTCAACATATCACGAATAAGAAACCTAACTTAAGTACTATACAATATATCACGGGACGACTGATAAACTAATGGTAAACGAGTATTCTATTGTAAATCACCACCCCACTGCATTGTGACAACTGGCACAAAACCGGTAATTTCCGTACAGTTTAATTATTATTTAATATATGCAATTATGTGCTTAAATGTCAACATTGTCTGATTTCATGCTACACATGTGAATTCATGCATGTTTTATACTTCAAATGTTGCTTTGTGCATTACTTTAAGCGTTGCCGTCAGAAAGACTAGTAAACTCACCGGTAAGACACGCTGTGTCAGCAATTCTGCAGAAAACAGTCAGATAATAGAATTAGGGCCTAGGAGTAGGTCCAATATCTAAAATACATTAAAACCCAAGTGTGGATACATGGGTTAACGTATAAACTTTCCGGAAGCTAAACTATGCATTAAAAAGCACCTGAAACTCACTATAATTACAGAAATCTGCATAAATCAGCAAATTCAGCTATAATCAGCTTTTTAACACATTAAGGGGCTGTTTGGCAACATCTGAACCAATAAGTGCTGAATGAATAAGAGGTCTGAATGGGTAAGAGGGTCTGAATGGGTAAGTGCTGAACCAGTAAAGTGCTGTTTGGTTCCATATCTGAATGACAGTGTAAAATGACATTTTTACCCCTCCCCACAAAATAAACCTGTTATAGATTTTTTTCTATAAAACCCAATATCATCATCATCATTCATCAGTATTCAGTCATCACCCCCCCTTTTCCCCTTTATCTCCCTACCTGCAACACCGCCACCGCCATCATCATCATCATCTCCACCACCAAACTTTAACACCCCTTTTTCTGGATAGGAACATGAACATACAGACTGAACACCCCACAGTTGTCCATTTCATTTTGTCCAGACCCCCAAATTTCTCCAAGATTCTTGGCCCTGGTCCAGTTAGTCAACCAGGTATTATATATAATTCTTGTGTAGAAACTAGAAACCCTAAAAAACATATTTACGTACAGCCCCTTCTGATGAAGTCAGCCGTCGATCAGCACCAGCTAATCGGAGGAGTTGACAAGCAGTTTCTTGCTGCTCCGGTGAAGTCTGCCGTCGATAAGTACCAGCTAATTCCCGAATTTCTCAAGGTACTTGATTTTTAGTTTCAAAGCACTTAATAATCAATCATACAGCGGCTCGTCTTCGATGTGTGCCAGCGGTTCCAGCGGCTCTGAACCAGCGGCTTGGTTCCAGCGGCTCTGAACCGTGGGGACTGTGTCGAGGAGAGAGAGAAGAGCGAGGGTGGAGAGGGAACCGTGGGGAGGTGTGAAGGAGAAGGAGGAGGTTGTAGGTGTGGAGATGAAGGGGCAGAGACCTGTGGATGAGGGCAAGCTTGTCAACATTCCATTCAGACATGTATAATCGCTGACCCATTCAGCTCTGAATGGCTCCATTCAGAGGTGATGTCATGACCGAACCAAACACCTTCACATCTGACCGAATCAGAGGTGACCTCTGAATGGTTTCATTCAGAGCCAACCAAACAGGACCTAACATCATGTAGAATTTATGTTTTATGGCCTAGAATAACTTACAAAGAGTCGGGAATTGAAACTGTCACAAAAAGTGCTTCATACTTAGCGAAACTGCGCAATTCAGCACTTTAACGAACCGTAACGAACCGAACAACCTGACAATAACCGGGATATCAAAATTTGACTAGAAGTAATGTTTTTATGATATTAAACTAGTATTGATGCTAGAACACCTTAAAAATCATAAAAACACCTAAACACACTTAAACTAACTTAAACCCCCTCGTTTACACTTTAAACCCTCCACTTCCCAAAAATTACACTTTACCCCCCCTCATGTTGTAACCGGCCCCTAATGGTCCCACATGACTATATTTACTTTATGAAATCATGTCCCCTAACTATTAAACCAAGAGATCTTTAAGAAGATTATGTGTTGGAATATTCTCTTTATAAGACCGTAAGTTTACACCATTATCCTACATCACAAAATTTCATCTTCTTCACCCCTTGGTGCCCTCTTGCTCTCGGCCCCATACACACACATATACACATTCATTTTCAAGCTTCAACCATTCAATCCAAGGTGATCTAGAGGTGTATGGGGGCCATTTAGGAAGGTGTATGGTGCTAGAACTTGAAGGACCACCTTGTGGAGCTTTTAACCTCTCATTTCCTTCCTTGAGCATCATCTTCATCTTTGTGCCACTTCCCTAGCCATTAGAGCTAGCAGTAAGCTTCTTGATCACTAATTTAAGTCATGTTTATGTTATGTACAAGTTTCACCATCTAAACAACTTAACTTCTAATGTTAAAAATAAGAAGATCTACCATATTCATGAAGAAGATAAGTGATTACATGAATTTTTAGTGTATGTAATGAAGTTGTTGATGTTATATTTTGTGTTTATGATTAGATAAAGTATGTTAAAGCTTTGATCTAACAAGTTTAAGCATGGATCTTGAAGGATCCATGGTTAAACTTGAAGATGAACATATGAAGCATGATGTGAACATGAAATAAGAATTTTTATGCACAATCTTGTAATTTTGAAGTAATAAAGTGTGTGTAGAACTAATTTTTGAAACTAAAACTCATGGAAAGTTTGTTAAAAGTTTAACACAAAGCTTGTTTTTGAAAGATCTAAGGTTATTAAGCATGGATCTTGAAAGATCCATGGTTAAACATGAGATTAAAAACAATGATCTTTCTAATAAATATAAAAGTAGTTTTAGAAACATGATTTACAAACTTTGAAACCATTAAACTCATGGATGAGTTGGTTAGTAAAATAAAGTCTTACAAAAGTTTGTTTAAAATACTCAAGAACACTTATTTTTGGAAAGATCATAATATGTTAAGTGTAGATCTAAAAGACTACATATTGTTAACAAGAATCAAGTTCACCATGATGTTTCATATGAAGAAATTAGTATATGTTGTTGATGATTGTTGTTGAAAATTGTTTTGATGATTGAAAAGAAAATAAACACATGTTTTGAAAATATGGGAAACCTCCATTTTTAGGGGAAACTATGTCAAAATTTTTATAAAATTTTGACACTTAGAAAAATATAAGTTTTGGTGAAACTTATTCCCTATAAATTCACCTAAAAATATTTACCAAGGTTTCCCTAATTTTTGTGTAAATTTCAAGTTAAGAAATGATGATTTCTTCAAGATAAAAATTGATATTAAGTATGTATATTTTTAAGGAATATATATATATTTATTGATCACCAAATTTTGTGCTAAATGTATATTATGTGTATTATATGTAGTAGTGTATCAGGACATGAAAATACACTAAATACTCCCAAGGAGTATAAAATACAAAAATACACCTACAAATACATGAGAATACATAAGTATACAAGTATACAAAAATTACTCACAAGGAAATGCATGTATAAATACAAGAAAATATATTTATGAAAATATATTTCTTAATATATTATTTAACTTGGTCAAGTTATGAACTTAAAAATATATTTTTGGACAAAAATATATAACCGATACAAAGTATTGGAATTTATACAAAATCGGGTGGATATCAAGAATAACCATATATATATATTTTATAACAAAATATATATATATATATATTTCATACAAGTCTTAAAAATATATTATTTTTAAGAAATATAATTCCGGAAAGTAATAAAAATCAAAGTATTGATTTTTGGTGAAAAATACAAAATATACAAGTATTTACATAAAATACAAAGTATACTTTCCTAAGTATACTTGTACAAAAATAATATTGAAAATATTATTTCACAAAATACTTATATTTATTTTTGGGAAAATAATATAAGTAACATACATAGTTAAAAATATAAATTATTTTTAACAACAAAGAATATATACATAAACAAATGATGGTGACTTGTACTTGTATAATACAAGTCTAGTGACTAACATTAATAGAACACGTATAGGTCACGACGCTACCGGTGAAGTTTACGACACAGGAAACGCAAAGCTGTGAGCTCATGTCCCCACTTTTAAACTTTTTACTTGTTTTCTAAACTTGAGGAAAATACATGTGCTATGGTATGTTGAATACAAAAACTAAGGAATGATACTATAGATCATGTCACGAATAGGGTGCCATAAGCACCATTAATTAGTTACATACCAAGACCGCAAAACAAAAGGTTAGATCTAATGGGTTTCAGGCAACCACACTCTTGGCCACTCTTTTACCAAACTGTGCTTTTGTGTCTCTAGTCGTGAATCGACAACTAAAAATGCCTATGGTTTGGATGCTTCCTATGTCGTTACACATGTTGATGGCCTAGCTAACCATTAGCGATCTCGTATTCCTTACATTTACAGAAATACTTATTTCATACAATTACATACCATGTTTTCCATAACGAATGCTTAAATGTTTTCACAAATCTACATGAATTTACACCAACATTATGTTGATGATTTTCCAAAACTCACATGTATTTCAGGTAACTAAAGTTGATGTACGCGTGGTCTCACTCTTGCTCTTGGATGTTGCTTTTGTTTTTAGTTACCTTATGTCAAGACTCCTATGCCCATTTTGCGGGATTTGATTGTTATGTCCCATCCTAAGTGGTGATATAAGGATCAAAACCCTTATGTTGGTCTTTGAATAAAGTTGTAAACTTTTCAGACAATATATTATGCTGTGATGTAAACTCAAAACTTAACTTATGTTTTTAGTTATGTAATGTTATTGGCATTTGAAGTTATTTTATGAGCATGTAGTATGTTTACCATTCGTATGTAATGAGAACCTTTCAGGATCACACCTCGTGCTTCCACCTTAGAAAGGGGTGTGACACGCATCGTGCGGGTAAATGACTAGTTCTAACAATAAACATGTAATAACTTATCAAATAAAACCATTGCTTCTATCAACGATCTAAAACTTAAAGGCAAGATTTTACAAATCATAAATAAATCCGATGAAGAAATATACAAATCTATTTTTTTATTTTCTCAAAGACTGCAAGAAACTGATCACTGTATCACACAAATAGAATTCTTAGGACCATCTTCCTCCACGTAGTGTGCCTCTGAGTTAACCGTCTCCGTGCCATCGGATTTTCCTTTGTTCTTTCGATCTCGTGCAGAAACACCGGCGAGTCTGGGCCGTTGCTGTGTACCAGAATCATAGCCTTTGCCATACCAGTCTTCTGGCATGTCGCGGGTCGCAACATATGAAGTTTGCTGGCTGCGGACACTTTCTAACTTGGGTGCATAGTTGGCGAGGTCCGAGTAATCGTTAATGTCTGAACTTAGGCTTGAACCGGAGGTAGCTGGTGACTTGTTTTTGTTACTCATTTCTAGCTGGAAGAAGAAAATTTTGCCGGTGGGGTGGGATGTGTTGAATTTAGAGGATGGATATATTATATATAGATGGTAGTCTAGCCGTGTGCAATTTAACGTCAACCCAACGCGTATTCTTTTCATACGTCAACTATTGAATTACTTAGAAGAAAAAATATATATAATCAGTGTGTTATGATTAAAGAAGACTTTCTTAAGTCGTTATAACGTGCATTCGAACTTTCATAATTATTATCTATTAAAAGTTTTATTTATATAAAAAAAAGAAAATTACTAAAATAGACGATATTGAATGTTGATCAAGACTTTTTCAAAATAGATACCTTTTTCAATCAAGAACTTAATAAAGTTGACCGTTCTTTCCCTAAATTTTATATAAACTATATCCGTTCGTTTCTTAGTTGTTGTAAACGCGTCAAATTAATGAAGTCAAAAAGAAAAATATAACTTAAAGAAATGAAGATTAAAAATAGATCCTATACGCATCATCATCTTCATGTTCTTTAGCTTTATTCAAGGTAATAACAGGTATCATCATTATCATCCGCCAAACTTTTTTTTAAACATAAAAGAGCATTCATTCAGCTTAACAAAGGCCTCTTGCCAGTGTTAAGGGTATCAGATCAAAGTAGGATTAAGCAGAAGCCAAACAAAACACACATACACTAGAGTGTCGCTTTTATTAGATGCTCACAACTATTCACACGATATTACAACTACATCATGGGTTTTTATGTAACAAGATTAATGTTAACTACGTAATCAACATTTTAACTAGGTGGGCCTAATAACCTAATTAGGGTTGGTTGCCAAAGTCTATGAACCCAATGATGCGATCCTGGATCCACCGCTGACCCGACAGACTCCACAAGCGCAAGACCTGGTTGCAGTTGAAGCTCCACGAGTGACCCATGACCCAGTCAAGGAGAAATAGTTGCATGTTAGTTAGTGGAATTAGTGGTAGTTGCATTTTCTTTATTGGTTGCATGCATTTAGGAAGATAGTGACCCACGTTTAATTACAGTTTGCATTCACGTTTCCATTTCCTAGCAATATTTACTATTTAACCACTTGTTCCATTAATGAAAAATTAGAAGAAAATTGTTCCAAATATCTTGTCCTTTCTGTTCCTTCTTTGGCACCCATCAATTTGGTGTTTTCATTGCTCCAACCCAATGCCTCCACGCCAAGATCCTACTTCACCTCATGAATCCTTTCAATCACTATGCGAGAAACTCGATCAACTCCTCTCGCATAACTCCGAAACCGCAACCCAATCCCAAGCTCGTTCTGATGCCCAATATCAATCCCTACAGGCTGCCTTCCAGCAGCAGGTAGAACTCTCAACCAAACTCATTGCCACCATCGTGAAACAGAAGGAGAAGGAGATACCAAAAACCCTCTCGTTTGGCTCTTTCGGTCCGTCTAATTTCGATACGAATAACCCCCGACAACCGAAAATCAACCTTCCGATGTTTGATGGTTCCAACCCTTTGGATTGGATTTTCCAAGCCAATAACTTATTCAAATACTATCACATATCCGTAACCGAACGTGTTTCCTTAACACAGTTCTTCTTTACCGGCGAAGCTTTAGCCTGGTACAAATACTTAGATAACAATGATCTGCTCGGGACTTGGCCCGAATTCTCTCGAGAGTTAGAGTTGCATTTTGGTCCATCGACCTACGCAAACCATCAAGCAGCGCTTTTTAAACTGAAGCAAACATCCACTGTGACCACGTATCAATCTGAATTTGAAAAACTATGCAATTGTGTAGTTGGTCTACCTAAAGAAGCGCTCCTCAATTGCTACATCTCTGGCCTTCTACCCGATATCCAATCTGAACTGGCTATCCACAAACCAACTTCCCTACACCAAGCATATGGTCTTTCAAAATTGGTGGAAGACAAACTCTTGCTAGCCAACCCCGTTGCAAAACCCTCCCCATCTTCACCTTCTATGGTTACTGCCCATGTTCCCTCGTCAACCTTGTCGTCGCCGGCTACCCCGACCCTATTACCTGCTGCACCCACGTTACCCACCGCTCGTTTGATGCCGGAACAACTACAACAACGCCGCACCACTGGTCTCTACTTCCGGTGTCCTGAGAAATACGTAACAGGTCACCGGTGCAACCCCCCTTAGTTTATACTTATCGTTGATAATGTGGCTGATGTTCTGCCCGTTACTCAACTTCCCATGATCGAAGATGACTCTACGGTTCCCCGTTTTCTTAGTTTAACCCCTGCGCTTTTTCTTGGTTTCACTCCGACGACTTCGTTGCGCCTCACTGGGTTCATCCATAATCACCCGGTTAGCATTCTCGTTGACTCGGGTAGCACTCATAACCTCATCCAACCCCATCTCGCCTTGTTGCTGCACTTAGCCATTCAACCCACACACCCTTTTCCGGTTCTCGTCGGCAATGGTGAACCTATTCAGTGTACAGGTTTCTGCCCAGCTATTCCTGTAGCTTTGCACGGTGTTTCATTTCAAGTTCCGTTGTTTTTATTGGCTTTCAAAGGATACGAGCTCATCTTGGGTTTTGATTGGCTGCGTTCCTTGGGACCGGTTACCGCTGACTTCTTGGTTCCCTCACTCACTTTATGTTACAAGAATGATGTCGTCACTTTGAAAGGTATTCAACCCACTGTCAATACGGTTCCGTCCGAGGTTACGATTGCCAACCTTGGGGACAAGGTCGTTTCTAAAGGAGCGGGCATTGATGCGATCCCGGATCCACCGCTGACCCGACAGACTCCACAAGCGCAAGACCCGGTTGCAGTTGAAGCTCCACGAGTGACCCATGACCCAGTCAAGGAGAAATAGTTGCATGTTAGTTAGTAGAATTAGTGGTAGTTGCATTTTCTTTATTGGTTGCATGCGTTTAGGAAGATAGTGACTCACGTTTAATTACAGTTTGCATTCACGTTTCCATTTCCTAGCAATATTTACTATTTAACCACTTGTTCCATTAATGAAAAAGTAGAAGAAAATTGTTCCAAATATCTTGTCCTTTCTGTTCCTTCTTTGGCACCCATCACCCAACAATCACCCACTCGAAAGCCACAAAGTCCATCCAAATAAACCCATCACTAGTGACTTTAGTCATTTTTACATTCAAGTCTTCCAAGCCTTAATTCCAAGAACAAACTAAGACTTTGGTCCTCGAAACCTCTAGTACCCAAGAACAAGCAAAGACTCCAGTCATATCCACCTAGTAGCAACCACCCCTCTCAGCAAGTACATGAGAGACTTGTTGAACCTCCACCGAGCTCCAACCTAACTCGTTGCAACCACCCCTCTCAGCAAGTATGCAAGAGACTTGTTGAAGCTCGTTCGAGCTCCAACCCAACAGTGTTACCAGACCCAGACATGACTAAAACCACCAATAACCAATTCTCTGTCTCAACCGGCTTAAACGATCCACAAACTCCAAAGATACACCGAGAATTAATACGACTCTCAACACTACGCAAACTATTTCCAAGAGAGCATTTTTCTTTAGTCGTAACCTTCGTCTTCAAACCAAACGACTCTTTGTGATTGTACCGGCACTTGACCCGTGCTCCCACTTTCACCAAATCCCTGGACTGGCTTATGTAACATTCATCAAAATCGGACCTTCGAGAAATAAATAAAAAAACGTGAACTATTAGTATCATTTATTATTGTTAATAATGCCATGTATTTGGAATTTTTTTAATCATTAACATTTCATCTATAGACTCATATATATATATATATATATAAGGTTAGGATCTAGAGAAAACGATGAAAAGTGTGAGAACGGAGAGAACGGTTATGGATCGTCCGATGTCACACCCCGGATTCCACGTGTCACCGGTGGGGAGTATCGTGACGTGGTTGGCAACATAATAGTCAAACAACACAATATTTAATATGCACAGCGGAAGCAAATGAAAAGATATATTTCAACCGAATAAAATATTGTAATATCAAGTATCACAACGGTCGATTGTTTATCCGCAGACGGATCGAAAATAAAATGGAAACAATAGTTCAACAGACTTTAGGCATCTTAAGCTTGCGAGACTTCTATTGATGCTAAGGAGACATCCAGCCAATTACGCTTAGTACCTGCATTTAATCTTTTTGGGAAAATACGTCAGTTTACACTGGTAAATACAATCAACTGACTCATTGTAGAAAATGATTAAAAATTGATTTGGATGCACGTGGCATAAACATTTATAACATGGGAGAATTATTTAAATATATAATCTTGTAAAAGAATTACATGTTCCTTATGCGTTCAGTAGCCCGGAGCATGCCGGGTTAAAGATCAATAGACACACCACATCAACTATTTATGCACTGACGAGTGTACGCCTACACTCCGCGCTTAGGTCGTGGCCATTTCGTAAAATGATGCCAAGGATATCCGGGGCAAACAAAACATATTTAAACGGGCCGATCAAATTATTCAATTAACCACCTAACGATGGAAGATTTGATGCCCGACCAAGCGGTATTTTATATACCGTACCCCAAGCCCGTATAAGGGAAAATAAGTTAAAAGTATTTACCTGAGCAAAGTAATAATCACAATAACCAAATTGCAAGTAGGTTTTACTGGTCCTCCTAATCTGGAACGAAGGTTTATAATAACCTATTAGAATCCTAACGGGTCTTTAATTAAGCTTAAGCTTAGACCGGTTAGTTTCAAAGATACGGTTCGTACGCATGATTAAGCGAAGACCGGATAGAATGTGATTTAGACCCGACAAGTTTGAAGACTTGCTTAATATGGGTATATTATACACATTCTGGATTTTGAGATAAAACCGATAAGGTTTGACCCGTTTCGGCTAATTTATGTAAACTAGTTACATAAACCGAACCGAACGCGTAATAAGCGTAACGGGTATCCGTAAGAGCCATATACAGGTTTCCTAAGTTAATATGCTTCAATATGTTGTGACATCAGTAAGATGTATTTTATTATGCCCGAAACGAGTTTAAACACAAACTATGCCCCGTAGGGGTAGTTTGGTCATTTACAAGGTTATAAAAGAGTTTAAGTATTATCCTGAGTTACAGATCTGATGTAATCAGCAAAAATACTTAATTTACTAAGTTATAACAGTAGGGTAAAGTATATATGTGAAATTTATCAATTATAACCAAACTATGCACCGTATGGGCATTTTGGTAATTTCACATAAGCCGAAAAGCTCAAAACTGAAGTCTGAGTTAAACAACTTTTGCTTACTGTTAACATATTATAATTTACCTAAAATATCAGTAGGTATCAACCCTTGTATGTTTAAAATAGTTTTAGTACATACTATGCGTTAAAAACGCTTAAAAGGCGATTAGAAGCCATTTCCGGGTTCTATACATAAAGCTGGTATTTTTATTATTCCAGAAGGATTAAAATAATTTATTTATCATGTGTAATCAGTAGCAAAAGGTTTGGAGTCAATTAGATATGTAAAACTCATTTTATAGCCCGTAAGGGCAAAACCGACAATTACCGGATTAAGCCTATGACTCCAAGTTATGCTCAGCCTAAAATTAATTAAAAATCTTCAAAAATCCTAAAATAATATATTACATCAGTGGGTAAGAAGTTTGATATCAAAAAGTAGGTTTAAATAGGCTATACGGTAATTATGCCGTTTAATCGCTAAAGAAGCTTTCTAATTACGCTAATGAGCATAACTCTCAATCTACACCTCAAACTGATGTCAAATTTTGGGTGTAAGTTTAAAATTCAGTAACTAAGGTTTCTACTCTTGTACATTTTTAAAAATCACGTTTTAAGGTGAAAAGGGCATAATGGTCAACATATGAGCAATTAACGGAATCATGCATATTAATTGGTTAACTAATGAACCATGGTGTATAATCACAGAGTGTTATACTAGCATGTAACCTGGTCCAATTAAAGCTCTAAGGCATTTCTAAAACATGTTTAACGGGTCAGAACTGAAAGTCAAAGCAAAAGTCAAACTATGCGACTTTCGGTTCCGAACCGGGTCTCTACTGAAAATTGTCGGGTTGAACATGTTTAGACATGTTCTTACACTAATTACCAAGTTATATTAATGATCAAACAGGTTGTATGTGTTCTACATTGCTAATTATGCATAAATTAGAAATCATGCATTCTGTTGACTTTTTAATAACAAGTTTTACCCGACATTTGACCTAGTTAGAGTGGGAATCGGGGGGAACCCTTTTAAGGGTTTATTACCCACATAATTACCAACTTATAACTACTTTCAATACGATGAATCACTGGACCAACAGTGATTAATCGTTAAGTCAACCGTTAATTACGACGGTTTGACTTTTAAGCTAAAACTAAGCAAAAACTTAACTAAGAAAGGTTAAGCAAACTTACTGAAGTCCTATGCACGAAATGTGAAACTTAGAGAGAAGTCTTGAGCTCCAGAAATGTTCCAAATTGCAGATGGAAAGTGTGAAGAATGTTTGCAACTTAGGAGCTTTATATAGTGATTTAAACTCCATAGATTGTTGACATCTAAGGCTACAACTGACCATAACTTACCCACAAGTGTCCCTAGTGCCCTAGGAACTTTTTAGGGGTCGCCCATGGCAGTGGAAATATCAACAAAGTCGGTTAAAACATTCAAAACAGGCTACTGCCGGTTTTCTGGTCGCTGGGCAATGCTTGCGCACCGTAAGGGTATTGCTTGCGGTGCGCAAGCCTTCTTCAGCAGCCAAAAGTTGTTGTTCCTTCAAGGTTTGAAAGGGCAACTTGTGCATTCCGAATTTGGGACATGATTCATCAGTTTGGGGTCTCTTATTTGGGTCTTGGTTAGTTATATACCCTACCACTTTGATATGTTTCATTGAATCCTTTTGAAAGTGCCGAACATGAAGGTTTACCGTAGAAATTTCCATAGGATCCTATCTTGCACTTTGAATTCAATTATTGTCAACAATTCACTGGATTGAAGGTATATTAGATGTTCATAATATATAATTGGGTCTTGGGATTTATAAATGAGGTCGTTCAGAGGTGAAAATTAACATGACGACACTTTTAAATCCTGCCAAACATCTTTATTAAATCCGGGTTTATAACGCTTTTTGTCTTACATGACACGTGTCGTTATTTCATTGAACACGAATTTTCGAGGTGTTACATCCTCACCCCCTTAAAAGAAATCTCGACCTCGAGATTTACTGAAACAATTGAGGGTACTTTTCTTTCATTGTGGACTCAACCTCCCACATGTATTCGGGACCTCTACGGGCATCCCATTTGACCTTTACAATAGGCACATGCTTTCTTCGAAGCTTCTTAACCTGTCGATCCTCAATCGACAATGGTTTTTCCACAAATTTTAAGCTCTCATCTATATGCACATCTGTGTGTGGTATGACTAGTGATTCATCAGCTAGGCATTTCTTCAGATTGCAGACGTGGAACACGTTATGAATACCACTGAGCTCTTCAGGTAAGTTTAACATATAGGCAACTGATCCGACACATTCGATGACCTCGAAAGGTCCTATGTATCTCGGGCTTAACTTGCCTTTCTTACCAAATCGCATCACTCCCTTCCAGGGTGATACTTTAAGCAACACTTTGTCACCAACTTCAAATTTCATAGGTTTACGCTTTGGATCTGCGTAACTCTTCTGCCTATCTCGGGCAGCTTTGAGACGGTCACGAATCTGGACAATCTTGTCCGTCGTTTCAAAGACTATCTCTGGTCCTGATAATTGGACATCTCCAACTTCCGCCCAACAAACGGGCGTTCTGCACTTTCTACCGTATAAGGCCTCGAAAGGCGCATCCTTAATGCTGGTATGGTAGCTATTGTTGTAGGAGAATTCGATTAATGGTAGGTGGTTATCCCAACTACCACCTAAATCAATCACGCATGCTCGAAGCATGTCTTCCAAGGTTTGAATAGTACGCTCACTCTGACCATCTGTCTGAGGATGGTAAGCCGTACTAAAATTCAAACGCGTGCCCAAAGATTGTTGGAAGCTTTTCCAAAAATGGGACGTGTATCTAGTATCTCTGTCAGAGATAATAGACACAGGTATGCCATGTAAAGCTACAATCTTATCCACGTATAACTGGGCTAACATATCGGAGCTATAAGTCTCCTTGATGGGTAGGAAATGTGCTGACTTAGTCAGTCTGTCTACGATCACCCAAATGGTATCGTTTCCTTTCCTTGTCTTAGGTAACTTGGTGATAAAATCCATAGTTACCATTTCCCATTTCCAAGTAGGAAGTTCAGGCTGTTGTAGCAAACCTGACGGTTTTTGATGTTCTGCTTTGACTTGCGCACACGTCAAGAATTTAGCTACATAGGTAGCTACAGACTTCTTCAAGCCTATCCACCAATAGTTTGCCCTTAGATCCTGGAACATTTTATCAGCTCCAGGGTGAACGGAATATTTGGAACTATGGGCTTCCTGGAGGATAACATCCCGAAGTCCTCCATAAATTGGAACCCATATTCGTCCATTCAATCTCAGAATTCCGTCTTTGCCAAGAAATAACTGCTCCTCAGTTACTCCTAGCTTTTCATTAGGATAGTTAGCTTCCAACACAGCTTCCTTCTGTGCAGCTAACAACCTTTCGTTCAAACTGTTCTTGATCTCAATGCTCTTGGCATTGATTCAGATGGGTTTCACCCTTTCCTTTCGACTCAAGGAATCAGCGACTACATTCGCCTTGCCGGGATGGTATCTGATTTCACAATCATAATCATTCAAAGTCTCCATCCAACGGCGCTGCCTCATGTTTAAATCCTTCTGATTAAACAGGTGCTGGAGGCTCTTGTGATCAGAATAGATCACACACTTGATTCCATATAAATAATGCCTCCATAGCTTCAGTGCAAATACAACGGCACCCAACTCCAAGTCATGGGTGGTGTAATTCTTTTCATGAACCTTTAATTGACGTGATGCATAGGCAATAACCTTGCCTTTTTGCATAAGCACACACCCCATGCCAGTGTGGGATGCATCGCAGTAGACAACGAATTCTTCGGTACCTTCAGGCAATGTCAGCACAGGAGCGTTGCTCAACTTTTGCTTCAGAATATCAAAAGATTCTTGCTGCTTCGGTCCCCAGTCGAACTTAACCTTTTTCCTAGTCAAGGAAGTTAGGGGTGCAGCAATCCTTGAAAAATTTTCAATGAATCGCCTGTAGTATCCTGCCAAACCTAGGAAGCTACGAATCTCTGTAGGCATCTTTGGCTCTTGCCAGTTCATAACAGCTTCCACCTTAGCGGGATCAACTTGGATACCATGCTCACTAACCACATGTCCAAGGAATTGGACCTCTCTAAGCCAAAATTCACACTTGGAAAATTTGGCGTAGAGTTTCTCATGATGTAGAAGTTTAAGAATACAACGAAGGTGTTTCTCATGATCAGCTTGGTTCTTCGAGTAGATGAGAATGTCGTCGATGAAAACGATGACGAATTTATTTAAGTAAGGCTTGCAAACGCGATTCATGAGATCCATGAACGCGGCAGGTGCATTAGTGAGCCCAAAAGGCATCACTAGGAACTCGTAATGACCATAACGAGTCCTAAATGCAGTTTTGTGTACATCTTCATCTCTAACCTTCAGTTGGTGGTAGCCTGACCTCAAGTCAATCTTCGAGAAATAACTTGCCCCTTGCAATTGATCGAACAAATCGTCGATCCTGGGCAAAGGATACCGATTATTTATTGTGACTTTATTAAGTTCACGGTAATCGATGCACAGACGCATCGATCCATCCTTCTTTTTGAAAAACAGAACTGGTGCTCCCCAAGGAGACGAACTAGGTTTAATGAAACCTTTAGCTAGCAATTCATCCAGTTGTGCTCTCAATTCCTTCATCTCTGTCGGTGCCAACCTGTAAGGCGCTCTAGCAACAGGTGTTGCTCCAGGGATGATGTCGATTCTGAATTCCACTTGTCTATCTGGTGGCAAACCAGGTAGCTCTTCAGGAAACACTTCAGGGTATTCAGAAATGACGGGGATGTCTTCTATCTTGGGTTTCGGCTCATAAATAGTCACCTGTGCCATGTAGATGACACAACCCTTCTTTAAAAACTTAGAGACCTTGAGCATAGTCACTTGCTCAGGCAATCCATACCGGGTATCTCCCTGAATGGTAAGTGATTCACCAGACGGAGTCTTGATCATCACTTGCTTCTTATTATAGACAATTTGGGCCTGGTTACGAGATAACCAGTCCATGCCTAAAACGATGTCAAAACCAGCCAACTTCAAAGGAAGTAGGGACAAAGGAAAATAGTGGTTCTTAATGGATATGAAACATCCATCTAATATGGTTGAGGCGGTTTCTAAGGTGCCATCTGCTAACTCCACCTCATATTTCACTCTTAGGGTTTTAACAGGTAAATTCAGCAATTTGCAAAACTTATTATCTACGAAAGACTTATCAGCGCCTGAATCAAAAAGTACTTTTGCATAGATATCATTTATGAGGAAGGTACCTGTTATCACATTATCATCCTGTACTGCTTCCTTTGCGTCCATTCTGAAAACCCTAGCATTGGTCTTCTTGGCTTCTTCAGGCTTCTTGGCGTATTTAGGGCAGTTGGTTTTAATGTGCCCTTTCTCATTGCAACTGTAACACGTTGCATCCTTCAGCTTTTTGCAATCCAAGGTCTTATGTTCCTTGGACTTGCATATCCCGCAAGCAAAAGTTCTTGACTGAGTCTGCGAGTTCGACTCGAGTCTGCACTTTCCAAAGTGCTGTTTCTTGCAAATCTTGCACTTGGGCTTCTCACCAGACTGATGCCCATCCTTCCTTGACTCAGACCCCTTCTTGTTGTCACCGTGTCCTCAGTGCTTCTTGTTTGACCTCCGTGAATTATCATCTTCACGTTTTCTCTTCTCAGCATCTTTGTTCCTCAGCGATCTTTGTCTGACCGCATCCAGAGTGAGGGACAAAGATATGTCAGCTACAGATCTGAAAGTAGCTGGCCGAGAGGCCTTCACGCTTGCCTTTATCTCGGGGGCTAAACCACCGATAAAACGCGCTATTCTTTTTGGTTCCGGGGTCACCAGATACGGAACCAACCGGGACATTGTGTTGAAGCTCGTGAGGTAAGCATGACAGTCAAGGTTTGTCATTACCAATGATAGAAAATCAGACTCTATCTTCTCCACCTCATGCTGAGGGCAGTAATTATCCCTGATGAGGGCAACGAATTATTCCCAAGAGATGTTGTACAATGGGATCTTCCCAGTGGCTTGAATCAGAGATCTCCACCAGGCTAAGGCTTCGCCTTTAAATGATTGCGACACAAACTTGACCACATCCCTCTCAGCGCATCCGCTGATATCCACAACTATGTCCATCTCATCTAACCACGTCATGCAGTCAATGGCTCCCTTTTCCCCAGTGAAATCCCTGGGCTTGCACGAAACAAAGTAATTATAGGAGCAACCCTTGTTACGAGGTTCTTGATTTAGTACAATCTGCTGAGATGGAGCACTATGGTGGTTTGAGGAGAGTCGATCGTCATCTTTCTTGAGTTCCTCCTTCTTGGAAGGTGGCTTCGAATGCGGTGTAGATAGGGTCCTACACCGAGTCCCACTATATTCTTCATACTGCCGCTCCAAGGCCTTTGTAACAGCGTCGTCTACTAACGCTTTCAATTCAGCACCCGTTAAATTAATTCGGGCGTTATCATTATTCTCCACGGGGTGGCTATTAATCTCGTCCGAGTTAGCCATTTTAATTGAACTGTTGCAGAAAACAAGGACAATAGTTTACTTGGGAGTCTATTATGGAATTGCCCCTTAGGGTAATTCATTAACCATGGTGAACAGAGACCATCTTTGGTTAATTTATTAATCACATTTATTTAGGATTTCTATTATAATTTATCCTAATTATAAATAATAACAGTATTATTAATAGCACAAAAGGCCTAGTCACAAGGACAATTTAAATCATAAGCTATGATTTCAGAGAATCAAGGCTTTTAAAGTTTGAACATAGTTCATTACCTTTTTCGGACAGGGAGTCATCGCTACCACTGTCTTTTGGCTCATGTAGAAATGAGCAAGGCCCGTAGGTATGGTATTACCAATGTATGGTCAAAATATGATCATCTTAATTGATGATCTAAACCCATGATTCAGAGATCATTAGGTTGGGTTAGGAATCTTTTGAAGATTCCTTATATAAGAATGACGTGTGTGATTTTAACGAATCACGTCTGCCAGGAGCGTTAACATGTTTTCAGATGTTAACTGGGATTTGAATCTTTTTAACAGGTTTTACCATCTTGGCTAAGTCTTTATAACGACCCACTAGCTAGGTTTTACCTTTTTAAGATTCTTAATTAATATATAAATAGGCAGATATATTTTTTTTAAAAGGAATGATTTTTGATTTATTTATTTCATATATAATTTATTTATGCACATAATGGCAACAATGAAATTTATAAATTAAACATTCCATAAATTATTAATATATTATACATCGCCCTAAACGGGACTTTTTAGACAAACAAGTTACCCACGCAGGGGTTAAGCAACATACTAGTCCACGCAGGGACTTAAACAAACAACACACCCACGTAGGGGTTAACAGAAAGATAGACCCATGCAAGGGTCAAAACAAACAACCATACATACCCACACAGGGGCTAATACAGCAAGACAGGCCCACGCAGGGGCTCAACTGATACAAGGAAATTACAACAACAGTGGAAGGATTCAATGGTCCTTCTTGCTCTTCCCTTTTATTAGGCTTGTCAACCCTTGGAAGAAACTTTTTCGCTCCCTGCGGTCTCGGTGGAAGTCTCGCTCTACTTGATCCAACCTTTGCAGAATTTCTTCACGCTCTGGTGGGGAGAACCTTGGCGGCTGAGATTGTTGCCGTATAATAGGTCTATTAGGTATCTGGTACCCATGAGTCGGGTACCCTACTCCCCACGGAGCTCCATACGGTCCTTCCGGGTTAAGAGCGTTGTAATTGGCCGCTACCATGTATGGGTCGGCTTCAGTGATCGGAGTGTCGCGCTCCGGTCAAAGATAATATTTATATGCCCTAATTACCCTTAACAAATAGCTAGTGGTAGTGAGGGATCGAACCACGAAGAGTATGTGGTTTGTGTATGGATTCGAATGAATTAGAACAAATGTCACGATTTATGAAGCTTACTAGAATGTTTTTGTATTTTTGTTTAATTGAGCGATGTGAGTTTAGACTAAATGAATTGATTAAATTAATTAACAACTAATGATTAACGATTACGAGAAAATTGATTACGAGAACAATAATAAGAAAAAGGAATCACACCCGGTTTCGGTAATTGCTAACCTAGGATTTCTACAAGTTTTAGATTCAACTCAAATGCATTCGATTAACAGATTTAGTGTACCGTGACTTAGGTGCTAATAACTATCAACGTCCCGAAGAACGGACAAGAATACACTTTCTAATCAACACAAGTAAATCCTAACCACGACAATGCACAATTACATATCACCATTTCGCAAAGTCATAACTTTTAACATTGTTCGACAATTTACGAATTCGCAACAAATGTAACACTATTGTCAAAAGTTTCAAAAATCAAATACAAATTGTCACTAAGTTGAAACAAGAACAATTCGAAATCCTAGAATTAACAACTACCTACACCGGGGTGAAACCGAGATGGTTAGCCGCTCATGGTTGAAGAAGCTTGATCACCGGATGTTTGGAACGTGAATGAGAGCATCTTGAAGCTTGATGGATGAATGAATGGTGGATGATTAGGGTTTGTGGAATGATTGGTAATGGTGAAGTATGGAGAATTAGGGTTTTGATGAATTGATTGTGTAGATGGATTGTTGATGGTGAAGATCTTGATTCGGGTGATGTAGTGATGAAGAAGATGGAATGGTAGGTGAATGGTAGATGTATTAGGCTCCCAGAACAACTTTCAAACTCTCAAACAAGTGTAACCCCAGAGTTCATGACTCCTCGGCCAATAGAAATCGAATTCTGACCAACAACACACAACAATCGCGCAGCAAGAAATTACTGCCCGTCGCCGACGGGTTCTCCTGATCCGGTTTTCATCCGACGCCTTGTGTTGCTGTTTACGGGATTCCTTGGCCGATGGGACTTTCTGGGGCCCGTCCAGGACGGGTGTACCCCCGTCGCCGACGGCCTCTAGAGTACCAATTTCCCATTTTTCAATTCTCGCACTTCCGGTTGATCCGTAACGCGTCCCGATGCTCCGGTTTTCGATCCGGTGACTCGTAAAGCTCCCGAAAAGCTCCTTAAACTTCATCAAACCTGCAAAACACATTTTTTATTAAAAGTAGGATATCCGAAATTAAAACTTACGTAAAAACATCAAGTTATACTATAACGAGCACCAGTTTTCAACCACGTATCATTCAGCGTAACCATAGTCGGTGTGAGTCGGTGGTCCAAACGGGTTGTACCTCGTTGATCCTGTATATGCCGGAATTGGGTTATCAAAACCCATCGGTGGTGGCTTTGGTGCAGCTGGGTTAGAAGGTCCACCCATTTGCGGATCTTCTTGAAGTGGCGGATAATGACTGCCACTTGATTGTCGAGGAGAGCTAAAATGAAAGTCCCCTCCTCGTGCAGACATACGTGCTCCGGTTCTCCTACGCCTCGGCGGTTGCGGAGGTGCCGGTTGCACTGGTGACGGTGGAGGCGGTAGCGTGACTGCCACAAATCTTGAATCCTCAGAGGGATCCTTGTAACAACCCTCATTAAAAGTCATATTTATTTTATTATTTTATCCAATAGGAAACCCTAATTGAGACACCCAAGTGATTCTACACAAACCCTACAAATTTCAGAACAATCAGAATCAGGATCAGGGCCCCTAAAACTCAGGGGGGTATTTCCTACTCGACGATTATCTAAATATCTCGCTGTCTAAATTGAATTTCGAGAATCTGTCAACTCAGCAGGCCTAGTCCCACACGTGGCAAACCTATAGTGCAAATGTGTCCCTTACGGACCGTAAGGGTTGAGTCTTACGGTCCGTAAGCCAAGTCAAAATCGTGTATAAATAGAGGGCAGTGGCACTTGATTTCTGGTTTCATTACGACGATCAAATTCAAATTGATCGTCCAAATACTCTAAAAACACACACAAATCACTAATTAGTATAGCGGGGTGCTACTACGATGCCGGGTATTAACTCGATCGCTGCTACGATTCAATGTTTGATCGATAGAAACTATCTGATGGATGTTTAAGTGCTATCCTTTGTCATTAGTCGTGATTCCGACCGGATGTTTGAGTACCACCCGAATTCGGGGAATACTCTGTCATTCGTTGTGAATCCGATGGATGTTTAAGTGATTGCACTTTGTCATTTATTGTGAGGGTTTTAATCTCGTGAGTTATCGTAAAAGCTGTATTAGTTACCTACCTAGTTCGTGTGCACTAGATTACAAGGCTAAATCAATAGGCTAAGCTCTGCCTGCATAAATCTGCAATATATCAAGGCTTATCTATAGACTAAACTTTGGCCGTATGAATCTGTATGATTATAAGTGAGTCATTCTCTTTTTATCAAATTGCTTTACAAAACCCTATTTATTTCAAGGTTATAATTACAGGGATTAAGTTTATGTAATCACCATATTACAGCCGGTATGTGGGGTTTTGTATACATTACTTGATAATCTTCACCATTGGGGCAGCCAAGGGGTGATATGACCATAATCACAGACACCATTGGACGAATGGGCCAATGGGTCGAGTGACAAAGTACTGTGGGTAGTTGGTTGATATAGAAACATTGTAATCTCTCTTAATACTGTAAATTATAATAAATTTTTTCTAGTTATACTTTGCAGTGATTAAGTCTTTGCCAATCTTTAAGAAGCAAATGTAAAAACTCTTAATGCTGTAAATTATAACAAATATGTTTTATTAAATAGAATGATTCACTCAGTATTTCCCGCTGACAAAACCTTTTTAAAACGCGTTTCAGGTAATTACAGTAGATTGGAGTAAAAGATGGATACGGCACTGAAAGGCATCAAGAAGTGGCTTATTTTATTAATTAAATCAAATTAAGAAATATTGTTTTATGTAATCAAATTTATCTTTATTAAGCTACCATTGTAAAACATGGGTTTATCCCATCTATTAAATAAATAAAATCCGGTGTTTTCTAAACTCTGATATTTTTCCTAACTCACGGTCCTGATGAAATTTCCGCTGCAACGTTTTCAAAATAATCACCGGTACCACTGGGCTGTTCGCGACTCCCGATTCCGTCCAGGGTGGGTCGGGGGTCGTGACAAAAGGTGGTATCAGAGCCACTGCTTTAAGCCTATAAGTGTTGTGATAATAATACCTAAGTTTATATAAAAGAGTTAGGAGATTGCTGTTAACTGGTAGCATACATGATAGTATTTAGACTTGAACTTAAGAAAAGATGCCTTAGTATCAGCTTCAAGATAAGCTAAGTACCGGTGTAAATAAAGTATGATATATTTTGGTATACCATAAGAATGGTAATTAGAATATTGCAAGATATGATAAATAAGCAAGAATTAATAGTAATTATTGCTTATTGATATTACTTGGTCTAGAATAAGATATGTTACGGGAATACAAATTTCCTTAATTCTGGATAAAAGCCTAATAAAAGAGGCACTTTTAAAAATACTATTTATGGAAAATTTTCTCCGGCAAGACTGGGTATGGTGTAGCAGACTCTCCAGTTTGTCCGGATATACTGAGGTTACCTCTCCTGCGCGAACCGGATTAGACAGGGTATGTAATATGTCAAACGAGTGACAAGATTTCCCTAAATAGTATTATGACCAGATATTTGACTGGTTTTTGGAAATATGAATCTGTTAAATACATTGACCTGATAGATGGTATGTTTATTTCAGCATGTGAAATATATGATTATATAGATATATATATCTATAAGAAATTCCAAAAAGTCAAATAGGAATAAAGCACAAGCATATGTGTCTAGATTTCTTTATTAAGAAATCTCTTTTCCGATATCAAATATTATTTCGTTTGATCATCTGTCTCATAGCTCGTATGATAAAATAAATAATGGAAACCTTTAAGTTAAAACGCCATCAAAAGAAATTCTAAAGCGTTACCATAAACTATTAACGCAAGTAAGAAGCATGTAAAGATGTGATAATGTACAAGAAAACACATGAAAATTTAATTATAAATCCACAGAAGTTGAAGTATATCACACACAACTTTCGAGGCAAGACCTTTGGAAAATATAAATTGGGCACGATGACACCAATGTTAAATCCGTCAGTAGAAGAACTACTAATCTAAAAGAAGCACTTTGCCACATGATCCTACAAAATGAATATCGCTGAGGTACGTGTAACAAGATTTCACAAACATCTGTGCACAGTCTAATCAGAGTCATAATTTTTATCACTGAAAAAGGAGTCCCATACCTTTGAAAGTTCCTATTACATTTTATTCACATTCCCTGGTAATGTCACTTAACAACGATTATCACACGAAATTCCAGATAAAAGTTCTTATATTTCTTTCATTGAAATTCTGACTTTTGCATATAATAAATTAACTTTCGTGTTTCTACTTTCCCCTAATAGCCATCATACCATGAGGATTTCTTTCATAGTAGCGAATATTGATCTATTTCATTTCTTGGTAAATTTACATATTACACATGCACTGTTTGTTGCGCATGTGATTCATTTGATTTATAAAGACCACTGGAGGGCTCCATTCCGATTTGTTATTTTATCCAAACTCAAATATCATTCCGCTTTTTATACTGTGAACCGCATTATTGCAAAACAATAACTCCTTGATACCGAGTCAATAAATTTCTTGAAAAACTTAATTTTCTTTGGCATACATAGTTTCTATAGTAACCATGTCCGAATTTTCTTATTAAAACTTGTTTTGTTTAAATTCAAATTATTTGACTTGCTCATATTACATATTCATTTCAAGATCCCATATGATGGATGGATGGAAGCTATCATATTCAAAATAGTCCCAACAAGCACTTCATTTGTTTTGAACCATAATAGGCTTGTTTAAATCTTCGACTCCATTGAATCATTTCTTTGATCACGATCACCTTGTACTGACATTTTTACAAAATTTAAAGCTTGCACTAATCTCGTTTATATATATCATATACGGATTTAATTAGTTATTTAATTATATATTAAATTGCTTTGTTGATAAAAGCCATCTTAACACAAATCGTGTGCTAAGATAATGATACACAAATTCTTGTCATATTTCAGTGTATCTCTTAATGATTCTTACAACATCAATCGAGCCTTTCGTGATAATTGTTGTTTTAACATCTTCAATCGAAAAACATTATATAAAATTAATTATATATGGAAACTTACATAAGTGATTACCTGACTTGGGTTCTCCATGGAGACCCAAGTTCAATTCCCATTAGTGCCACTTTGGTGGCCACCGACACCCGCTTTAAGCCGGACCGAGGACACTCGAGGTCTCGGGTTCGAAACATGTTTCTTACCCCTCTTTGATGGCTATGGGTATTTGCCGCCAGGGATCCTTGTCGGGTGGTGAACTGGGAAGGGAGATCCCTTCCGCGGTCAGGGGTACCGTGCAACTACCCTTTTTTTTAATTTACAAAATAGTATTACTATATTCTTATTAAACCATTGAGGTGAAGAATTTATATTTTTATATATATGTATAAAAAAATTATGTTTGAATTATACTCTCATTTAAGTATATGGTTAGATATTTATTACTAATATCAGTTTTATTATTAGTAATAAAATATTAATATTAATAGTAATAATGATAGTATTATTTTAAAATACTAGGGTTATTGTCAAGGGCAGATATTGAATAGCCTAGCCTTAGTTAGGCATGGACTGATCACCTATGCTTAAACAAGGCAGCACTAACCAATATTCAACCATGATAATGACTAGTTAATATATATATATAAATTAAGTCATCATACTTATTTAGTAAATTTTAATTATATATAAAAATATTTTTATAAAAATATATATACTTTGTACAGTAAGGAGAAGACATATTTTCATAAAATAATACAAGAATTAGAAAGACGAATAAAATTATATAAATAATTGTCTATCACATGTTTTGGGGTAACTATGTACCGTAACACTCTGGCAAGAAAGTAACCATATAAGAATAATATGGTAGTTATCAACTACGTTGGGTTAGGAGAACATTGTAATATATAGGAATAATTCCGGTTTTCACTTATTTACAATATTTGTAAATACATTCACAACATTATATAGTTTCAAAATAAAAATAAATAATCACATAGAATTAACTCCTTAAGTGATATATATTTACAAATTATTTTACAAATACTTTTGTACAATAAATATTTTTACACTTTTCTTTACAACTTTCATTCAACGTTATAAATAAGAGTGATTTCTTTTACAAAATAATAAAATATTTTGTAATGTAATAACTTCATTACGGTATTTTGTAATATATATATATTACATAGTAAAAATAAGTTATTTTACATAGTATAGTAAAATACTAAAATAATATTTATTTAAAAGTAGTGACCATTTACATATAAAAATGCGTAACAAATATTACAAAGTATTTATATTTGATATGTAAAATACGGTTTAAACAGGAACACAAATAATATATATTACATTTTGCTTTACAAAATATAATATAATGGTTGGTCATGCCAAAACAACCTGTTCTTATTATATTTTGATCTCTAGGACATAGTATGAAAAATATGGTTACTACTAATAGTGTACTATCACATTGTTTCACAATTAAAACAACTTGGAACTCTAAACAATGATACACTAACTCTATTGTCTATTCGTGTATCCTTGCAATTCACTCATCTCAACACTTTGATTTTCTCATATCATAAATATTTGACAAATCATTTTTCTTGCTTTTTGAACCTGTCAATTCTAAGTCTTCAGCGATTGCCAATCCAAGTAAGCTTTCTTTGACAAAGAATTTTTATTGATTCTAAAAGTCCTTCACATTCATTTTAAAATATCTATTGATCATATATCTTTTGGCTTGAACCTAGTCACTTTGGAAATTATATTATTTCATCTCATTTCTTTTGTCATTAATTTCTTGAACTAATTTGAACCATTAAATCCTACTTATTATACAATTCGTATTCACAAAATTTGATATTTAATTATGTTTCATTTAATTTACTAAAATATGACATAAGTCTAAAAGAAATATTATAACCCAAATACACTTGGGAGCTGGAATCTGAGATGAAGAAAAAGTATTTCTACTTATTCCAGTAAATCTCGAGGACGAGATTTTTATTAAGGTTGGGAGAATGTAACAACCCTCATTAAATGTCATATTTATTTTATTATTTTATCCAACAGGAAACCCTAATTGAGACACCCAAGTGATTCTACACAAACCCTACAAATTTCAGAACAATCAGAATCAGGATCAGGGCCCCTAAAACTCAGGGGGGTATTTCCTACTCGACGATTATCTAAATATCTCGCTGTCTAAATTGAATTTCGAGAATCTGTCAACTCAGCAGGCCTAGTCCCACACGTGGCAAACCTATAGTGCAAATGTGTCCCTTACGGACCGTAAGGGTTGAGTCTTACGGTCCGTAAGCCAAGTCAAAATCGTGTATAAATAGAGGACAGTGGCACTTGATTTCTGGTTTCATTACGACGATCAAATTCAAATTGTATGTAGAGATATTTTCCAAATACTCTAAAAACACACACAAATCACTAATTAGTATAGCGGGGTGCTGCTACGATGCCGGTATTAACTCGATCGCTGCTATGATTCAATGTCCGATCGATAGAAACTATCTGATGGATGTTTAAGTGCTATCCTTTGTCATTAGTCGTGATTCCGACCGGATGTTTGAGTACCACCCGAATTCGGGGAATTCTGTCATTCGTTGTGAATCCGATGGATGTTTAAGTGATTGCACTTTGTCATTTATTGTGAGGGTTTTAATCTCGTGAGTTATCGTAAAAGTTGTATTAGTTACCTACCTAGTGCGTGTGCACTAGATTACAAGGCTAAATCAATAGGCTAAGCTCTGCCTGTATAAATCTGCAATATATCAAGGCTTATCTGTAGACTAAACTTTGGCCGTATGAATCTGCATGATTATAAGTGAGTCATTCTCTTTTTATCAAATTGCTTTACAAAACCCTATTTATTTCAAGGTTATAATTACAGGGATTAAGTTTATGTAATCACCATATTACAGCCGGTATGTGGGGTTTTGTATACATTACTTGATAATCTTCACCATTGGGGCAGCTAAGGGGTGATATGACCATAATCACAGACACCATTGGACGAATGGGCCAATGGGTCGAGTGACAAAGTACTGTGGGTAGTTGGTTGATATAGAAACATTGTAATCTCTCTTAATACTGTAAATTATAACAAATGTTTTCTAGTTATACTTTGCAGTGATTAAGTCTTTGCCAATCTTTAAGAAGCAAATGTAAAAACTCTTAATGCTGTAAATTATAACAAATATTTTTATTAAATAGAATGATTCACTCAGTATTTCCCGCTGACAAAACCTTTTTAAAACGCGTTTCAGGTAATTACAGTAGATTGGAGTAAAAGATGGATACGGCACTGAAAGGCATCAAGAAGTGGCTTGTTTTATTAATTAAATCAAATTAAGAAATATTGTTTTATGTAATCAAATTTATCTTTATTAAGCTACCATTGTAAAACATGGGTTTATCCCATCTATTAAATAAATAAAATCCGGTGTTTTCTAAACTCTGATATTTTTCCTAACTCACGGTCCTGATGAAATTTCCGCTGCAACGTTTTCAAAATAATCACCGGTACCACTGGGCTGTTCGCGACTCCCGATTCCATCCAGGGTGGGTCGGGGGCCGTGACAATCCTGTTGCTGCTGCTGCTGCTGAGGCGGTGAATGGCGAGGAGGTGTAAAATACCACTCATTCCGGTTAAACATAGCTTGAAAGCTGTCTGGACCACCGTAGGGTGATCCGTGAAAAGAAGATCCATCTGAGATCTCTATGGGATGGTTCGGTGTACCACTGGCAGGTTCGACGGGATCCGTATCCTCGTCCATATCCTCCGCATGATCTCCGGAGAAATGATCATCTAGCCCCAGTGGGTTAAATCCCACTGGTTCTTGTATGTAATTGGCTGGGTTAAACCGGCCCCGGAGGACAGGTGTGGGGTCTCCAAAAGAATTGTGCGATAAGGATCGCTGTAGAGGTATGTTGGATGGTTGAGGGTTGTTGGGCTCATCTTCCGACTGTGGCCCATAAGAGTTATGAATGGGAGGCGTCGAACTGTGCGATACAGATCGTCGAGCTGGTTCAAAAAGGTTCCTCCGATTTTCTCTAGGGTCAGCACTCGCAGTGGTGGTAGGAGCTCGCATGTGCGAAGGTCCAGCTTCGTCGTCATTGGGGGCAGTGATTGGCCCCTTGCCTCGTCCTCTACGTCGAAAGAATCTTGGCGGCATTTTTAGTCCTGTCAATACAACATAAGATAACGACAAGAATATATATAAAATAAAGGACAACACAAAACAAACAAAGTAGAATTTGTCCTATGTTATTTGTCTAGACTCGAAAGTTTAGGAATGTGCAATTGTGTAACTGAGATTAAACACAAAAGGCTAGTGTTTAATTCACTCAGTATTGGCTCTGATACCAACCTGTCACACCCCGGATTCCACGTGTCACCGGTGGGCCTGGTGGGGAGTATCGTGACGTGGTTGGCAACATAATAGTCAAACAACACAATATTTAATATGCACAGCGGAAGCAAATGAAAAGATATATTTCAACCGAATAAAATATTGTAATATCAAGTATCACAACGGTCGATTGTTTATCCACAGATGGATCGAAAATAAAATGGAAACAATAGTTCAACAGACTCTAAGCAAACAAAACATATTTAAACGGGCCGATCAAATTATTCAATTAACCACCTAACGATGGAAGATTTGATGCCCGACCAAGCGGTATTTTATATACCGTACCCCAAGCCCGTATAAGGGAAAATAAGTTAAAAGTATTTACCTGAGCAAAGTAATAATCACAATAAGCAAATTGCAAGTAGCTTTTACTGGTCCTCCTAATCTGGAACGAAGGTTTATAATTACCTATTAGAATCCTAACGGGTCTTTAATTAAGCTTAAGCTTAGACCGGTTAGTTTCAAAGATACGGTTCGTACGCATGATTAAGCGAAGACCGGATAGAATGTGATTTAGACCCGACAAGTTTGAAGACTTGCTTAATATGGGTATATTATACACATTCTGGATTTTGAGATAAAACCGATAAGGTTTGACCCGTTTCGGCTAATTTATGTAAACTAGTTACATAAACCGAACCGAACGCGTAATAAGCGTAACGGGTATCCGTAAGATCCATATACAGGTTTCCTAAGTTAATATGCTTCAATATGTTGTGACATCAGTAAGATGTATTTTATTATGCCCGAAACGAGTTTAAACACAAACTATGCCCCGTAGGGGTAGTTTGGTCATTTACAAGGTTATAAAAGAGTTTAAGTATTATCCTGAGTTACAGGTCAGATGTAATCAGAAAAAATACTTAATTTACTAAGTTATAACAGTAGGGTAAAGTATATATGTGAAATTTATCAATTATAACCAAACTATGCACCGTAGGGGCATTTTGGTAATTTCACATAAGCCGAAAAGCTCAAAACTGAAGTCTGAGTTAAACAAATTTTGCTTACTGTTAACATATTATAATTTACCTAAAATATCAGTAGGTATCAACCCTTGTATGTTTAAAATAGTTTTAGTACATACTATGCGTTAAAAACGCTTAAAAGGCGATTAGAAGCCATTTCCGGGTTCTATACAGAAAGCTGATATTTTTATTATTCCAGAAGGCTTAAAATAATTTATTTATCATGTGTAATCAGTAGCAAAAGGTTTGGAGTCAATTAGATATGTAAAACTCATTTTATAGCCCGTAAGGGCAAAACCGACAATTACCGGATTAAGCCTATGACTCCAAGTTATGCTCAGCCTAAAATTAATTAAAAATCTTCAAAAATCCCAAAATAATATATTACATTAGTGGGTAAGAAGTTTGATATCAAAAAGTAGGTTTAAATAGGCTATACGGTAATTATGCCGTTTAATCGCTAAAGAAGCTTTCTAATTACGCTAATGAGCATAACTCTCAATCTACACCTCAAACTGATGTCAAATTTTGGGTGCAAGTTTATAATTCAGTAACTAAGGTTTTTACTCTTGTACATTTTCAAAAATCACGTTTTAAGGTGAAAAGGGCATAATGGTCAACATATGAGCAATTAACGGAATCATGCATATTAATTGGTTAACTAATGAACCATGGTGTATAATTACAGAGGGTTATACTAGCATGTAACCTGGTCCAATTAAAGCTCTAAGGAATTTCTAAAACATGCTTAAACGGGTCAGAACTGAAAGTCAAAGCAAAAGTCAAACTATGCGACTTTCGGTTCCGAACCGGGTCTCTACTGAAAATTGTCGGGTTGAACATGTTTAGACATGTTCTTACACTAATTACCAAGTTATATTAATGATCAAACAGGTTGTATGTGTTCTACATTGCTAATTATGCATAAATTAGAAATCAAGCATTCTGTTGACTTTTTAATAACAAGTTTGACCCGACATTTGACCTAGTTAGAGTGGGAATCAGGGGGAACCCTTTTAAGGGTTTATTACCCACATAATTACCAACTTATAACTACTTTCAATTCGACTAATCACTGGACCAACAGTGATTAATCGTTAAGTCAACCGTTAATTACGACGGTTTGACTTTTAAGCTAAAACTAAGCAAAAACTTAACTAAGAAAGGTTAAGCAAACTTACTGAAGTCCTATGCACGAAATGTGAAGCTTAGAGAGAAGTCTTGAGCTCCAGAAATGTTCCAAAGTGCAGATGGAAGGTGTGAAGAATGTTTGCAACTTCGGAGGTTTATATAGTGATTTAAACTCCATAGATTGTTGACATCTAAGGCTACAACTGACCATAACTTACCCACAAGTGTCCCTAGTTCCCTAGGAACTTTTTAGGGGTCGCCCATGGCAGTGGAAATATCAACAAAGTCGGTTAAAACATTCAAAACAGGCTACTGCCGGTTTTCTGGTCGCTGGGCAATGCTTGCGCACCGTAAGGGTATTGCTTGCGGTGCGCAAGCCTTCTTAAGCAGCCAAAAGTTGTTGTTCCTTCAAGGTTTGAAAGGGCAACTTGTGCATTCCGAATTTGGGACATGATTCATCAGTTTGGGGCCTCTTATTTGGGTCTTGGATAGTTATATACCCTACCACTTTGATATGTTTCATTGAATCCTTTTGAAAGTGCCGAACATGAAGGTTTACGGTAGAAATTTCCATAGGATCCTATCTTGCACTTTGAATTCAATTATTGTCAACAGTTCACTGGATTGAAGGTATATTAGATGTTCATAATATATAATTGGGTCTTGGGATTTATAAATGAGGTCGTTCAGAGGTGAAAATTAACATGACGACACTTTTAAATCCTGCCAAACATCTTTATTAAATCCGGGTTTATAACGCTGTTTGTCTTACATGACACGTGTCGTTATTTCATTGAACACGAATTTTCGAGGTGTTACATCCGATCAAAACAATCTATGGACTAGATGACGCGGTGGCGTTTTCGTAAATAACATAACTTTTATTGTTGTGGCGCGCTTCATTAAGGGTAAAAACGTCTTTTGACTTCTCTACACAAAACGCCATCACATGAAATAAAACGCCATTAAATTACCACCTTAACCTACAATAGCACACACCATCATAATCTAAAAAATGCCATTAGATATAAAACGCCAAAATTAATTATAATAAAATCTAGCCTAAAGAAAAAACCGCCAAAAAACATCCTATATATACAACATCTCAGACCTTCCATTAAAACACACAAAAACCCAAACACCATATTTAATATATACCATTCGTCTTAGAAACGTCAAAAAACCCAAACATCAAATATCCTCTAAACCAAAACTTTTATTTGAAATTCAGTTTTGTTGATGCAGATTTTGTGTCCGATGCTTGTCGAATAGATTAGATTTATTTTACGCTGAATTTGTAATAGTTAGTGAAACGGTCAAACGAATGTGTATTGACCCGCTCGTTTGAAGTGGTCAAACAAGAGGGTTATGTATGTGACCATGTGTGTTTTCTAGACAAGTGGGTGTGGGTATAAATACCAACCACTTGTTCATTTGCAAAGGGAGAGAGTTAGAGATAGGGTGAGCTCATTGTGTGAGTTCCCTGTGAGTTTTATGGTTTGGGGGGAGAGATCACCACTTGGTTTCTCCCCGGATGTATACTCCTTTGGTATTAGTTCGGTTATCTTGTAATCGGGCCGATTTGTAATGTTTTACTACCGATTAATACAAAGAAGTGTTTGTTTATCTCTAATCTCTCCCATCTTGAACATAATCACTCACTAATCACGGTTTCGGTCACGAAACTCGGTCCTACAATTGGTATCAGAGCCATGGTACCCGATTTAGTAAATCTAACCGTTTACTAAGTCACATGTGCTCTAGATCTGTGATTTTTGTGCTTTTTGTTCAAGATGTAAAGTTGGGTAAAAATGAAGAAAACCCAGATCTGAACCGAATATACGGATCTGAGCTGAAACGAAACACATCAGAGGTTTGGGTTTTATGTTTTACAACAAAATCATCAAGTTTTCATCACTTTGAGGCATATTTCGTCAGATCTGCAAATCTGCAGATGGTGTTCTTCATTGTGTTCTTGGCGGCTATTAAGAAACTTTAGGGTTTCTTCATATCTGCTCCCACGAAACTTCCCCTGTGACGAAACCCCACCCCCACGAAACTTCCTCATATCCTCAATGACGAAACTCTTGCATATGATCATGACGAAACTCATACCTTTCATGCTGTCCACGAAACACTTGCTGAAGAAACATATGTTTCGTCGGCCTTGTGAAGTGTGACGAAACACACTGAAGTTTCATCACAATTGGAGTTTCACCTGTTAGTTTCGTCATCATGAGGTTTCGTCGGCTCCTTGGCTGATTATCGGCTGGTATCGCAGAAGAGGATTTCTGAAGGAGGTGTCGGCCGGATTGAATACGAACATATTTTCCGGCAGTTGCAGACTTCCAGCGGAGGTTGGATGATGTTCAACGGACTTAAAGGTGAAAGATTAACGGCTGTTTGGAGTTGTTCGGAGTGTGAATCTTCGATGAAGATGGGCTGCTGCTGATGTCTGATGTAGCTGACCTGGGTTTTGATTGTTTGATGCTTATGTATTACTGCTTATTGTGTGTATCGAAGAGAGAGAAAGGAGGTTGGAGGCTGTTAATCGCAGTGGATGTCAGGAAATACGATTTTGTCATCTGGAAGATGGTAGCGGCTGTTGATTAAAATTAGGGTTGTTGATGGACTCTAAGGCTATAGGGTGTGGTCATGACCCTCATGACCACCATGGTCCTCCACGTCAGCGCCATGTCATCGCCCCTTAAATCACCATCCAAAATCACTATCCTAAGGGTGTGGTCATGACCCAAATCACTATCCACCCTTTTTTGTGTGAAATATATTTTATTTATTTTAAATAAACAACAAATAAAATTAAATATTTTTTTAGTAAAACTACGTAACATTCAAATTAATAAAAAGTAACGTCCAAATTTAAACTACATATTATAAATTAAGAAAAAAAAAACTACTCGTTGTTGTTAGCCCAACCAAATTGCCAAACATGTTCAATCAAATCCGAACGAAGATGGTTATGCGTAGTCTCGTTGTATAACGCCCACATGTTAGATTCTTGTTGCCCTTCATCAACTGGTACAATATTCTCATGAATGTCGTTAGGATCATATTCACATATGGCGTTACCTTCGTCTTCGATAATCATGTTATGCAGCAAGATACAAGCATACATACAATATCTCAATGTTTTGAGTTCAAGTGCTCGTGCTGGGTTTGCAACTATGTGCCATTTTTGTTGTAGAACTCCAAATAGACGCTCAACATCTTTCCTAGCAGATTCTTGACATTTTGCAAATTTCTTTCTTTTTTCATCTTCTGGATACGGTATAGTTTTAACAATCGCTGTGTATGTTGGGTATATTCCATCAGCTAGATAATACCCGTGCTTGTATTCTACTCCTGAAACCAAAAACCTAGAATCAGGCCCCGTACCGTTAATGATATCATTAAAAACATCTGACTGACCAAGAACGTTAATGTCGTTATTCGAACCAGGAACACCAAAGAAAGCATGTCAAACCCAAAGATCATTTGATGCCACAGCTTCTAGAAATAATGTGGGATGACCATGATCACCTCGAGTAAATTGACCTCGCCATGCATTGGGGCAATTATGCCAAGGCCAATGCATACAATCTATGCTACCAAGCATTCCAGGAAAAGCATGTTTACTTTCGTGTGCCTGGTACAACTTTATGATGTCATTCTTTGTTGGCCTTCGTAAGTACTTCGTGCTGTATAGCTTGACCACCCCTTTGCAAAATTGATACAAACTCTCTCGTGAAGTTCTATCAGACATCTTCAAATATTCATCCCACATGTCGCTACTTGTACCGTAAGCCAATTGACGAATTGCCGACGTACACTTTTGTAAAGTGGTAAATCCCCTTTTTCCAGTAGCATCCCATCTTAATGTGAAAAATGGGTCATAATTAGCCAAATCGTTGGCTATACGTAAGAAAAGACGACGACTCATTCGGAAACGACGCCTAAACATTTCATCCGTGTATACCGGGTTTTCGACAAAGTAATCGGATATCAACATGTCGTGGGCACCTACATATTTTACAAAAATATAAATTACACTAAGATATAAACGGCACTTCAAAAAATATAACGCACGAAAAAATACCTTCACGATCCCTATTTAAACATAGTTGTCGTTTTCTCCGTTTGGACGAAGTTTCTTCCTCCTCTATAATTATTTGTGTCGTTTCCATCACCACATTAAAAAAAAATTCGTTGATCTCATCAGAAGAAGTTGGTGACGCCATAGTGGTGGGATAACCTGTTTCTTCTTTTTCTTTGCTACTATAGGCACAAATAATATAACCGATTTAGCCCAAATTACATGAGAGATCTATAACAGAGTTATCCCAAAATTAAAAAAAAAAAGTAATTTAATCCATAAAATATAAAACTGAATAAGTTTCGTTACAACTCGAAAATATAAAAAACGATAGCGACATAAATTAAAGACTAAAACTTGATTGTAGCTTGTAAAAGAAAATTGTGGAGTCGCCCACATCGGATCAGCGGGTGTCATCCACGGGGTTTGTGGCGGGTTGTTCGGGTTGTTTGGGTTGCTTGGATCCATGATAGTATTAACTATAGCTTAATAACACACATAAACAGAATTGTATAAATCATAAACAAATGAACCTCAATCAATATGATAAAAGTCTAATACACCACAACTTCATTCAATATGATCAAAGTAAGTAAAATCGAATCAAAACTCACAAAATCTATATACACCACAACTTTATTCAAGCACACATATCAATGAAGATGCTATGGCTAGAACTTGTAAACAAGAAAGTCAAATTATCATAATCAAGTATCATCAGAGCCGTCATGTTATAACTTTTCACAAAAATAATAAAATCAACTTTATTAAAAACCTAATTTCTACAAATTAAAACATACGAAAGTACGAGAAATTGAACAACTTAAGTTGTTTACGGAAAATTAAATTTACATCAAGATTAAACGACAATAGTTTTCAATTAAAAATACATATCACAGAAAGAAAAAAGTACCTGATTATCACAAACAAAGGAAAAGAATTTGCTGTTGCTATGGTTGTTCTTGATGTTGGGTTAGGGTTTGTGTGAATAATGGAAAAAAGGGGGACGTGGTTGCCGTGGTTTAATCCACGCTAACCACTGTGATTTAATGAGGGGGTGGTATAGGGCATGAATAATGGGCCTATGTGGTAAATCATGACCCAATTATGACCCCCACACCCTATAGCCTAATTAGGTGGGTCGTGAATACATGTTAGACAATTTTTATTTGGGCCGTTCACATATTTGTCGGAGCATGTTCACATGATTTATTGGGTCCCATTGACATATATTTCAAGATATTTGTCGGAGCATGTTCACATGATTTATTGGGTCCCATTGACATATATTTCAAGATATTGGTGTCCTTTCTTTGCTATGGGAATGGGAATGGATGAATAAAATTGAAAATGTCAGGCAATGACATCACTTTGTTAGGCCCACCAGATTGAATTAAATTGTGATTCATGATGTTGCAACTCTCTGTTGGATTGTTATTATTCTTGAGATATTAATAGTGTTGACAAACTTAAGTCTTGAGCCAAATTTAATCTGGATCAACAAAATTTGCTACAAGGTCGAGCCGGGTCAAGAGTACAAGACTATTTATGTGGGGCAAGAATTTTAAGTATTGGGTACGAGTTCGGAAGCGCGCGAGATGATGAGATATGATGAAAACTTGATTTTTGAAAAATGTGGGGTAGTCACGGTTACCGATGCAAACGTCAAATTTGGTGACTTGACTACTATGGGCCAAAAACCAAAATGGTATGTTCACTTCCGTACGTCCATGTTTATGATTGTTATCGGTTATTCGTAAATGTTCGAAAGCATTTTTTTTATTGTCATATTCTCGCATTTGAAAACGAACGTATGAACCTGGAATGTCAATACCGGTCCTAACGAGTTCACAAAGTCTTTGGAGGGATACAAGTCGGATCCTACGGGGTACTAGGGGACGTTCTTATTCAACTAGAATATGCAAAGAAGAAAGTCGTTTTCGTGATTTTTCGAACAACCGAGAACATTCAGTGAAGATTGACGACAGTTTCGCTCAGTGGAGGGAATTGGTGAACATTTGAAGATAAATTCTACTCAGTGGAGAGAATTTGTTCTGTGAAATTGATGACAGTTTCTTTGAAGTGGAGAGAATCTGTTAAGGTTTAGAGATTTTACCAAAGAAATGGGGGGATAAAAATTTTTCAAATGTTGAATTTCTTCTGTAAATCTCTAAACGCAATCACATGTGGTAGAGTTTGTGATTTTCTGGTGATACAAACGGTTCGGTGTGGAATGTTTTGCACATACACATATTTGAGGATTTTAATTAATTCTCCAGCCAGCGTGAAGGGTTTTGCACAGAGACATACAGGTATCTAAAGTCGACAGTAGTTTCAAAGCGTTGTTCACTGAATACCTGGGGGAATCTTTATGAAAGCTGATAGTTCAAAGCTGAAGACCTGCAGGATTCAGTTTTGGGTTTGATGTTTCTTTGGGATTTTACAGGGATCTAGGGGTAACTCAATTCGTTGAGTTTGCAAACGATGTACTTGGTCAAGCTGACTTCCTGAGTACTGATGCTGAAGATCCGTAGTGCATTACGTGGTCAACTTCACAAAGGCGAGACAATGAGATCTGGATGTAGTACAACTAAGCGTGCCATTTGGTTGAGCTTGCAAGGGATACACTTGGTCTAGCTGACTTTCCTGAGTGTTGATGCTGAAGATTAAAGTGCATTACTTGGTCGATTCCACAAAGACGGTTTACAGAAGACAGTTCACCAAAAATCTCCACCAATGTAGTATGCTTGAATGAAATAGAATTCTTATGACAGATCAAGACTTGATGTAGTTCTTAAAGAATGGAACCCTTATCAAATGCCGGTTGGAGTATTGGAAGATCAGCGGAAGATCGGTCAATTGAGCCTTGTGAGGAAATTGCACAACACCCAACACGGATACGCGTACTTTAAGGGGGAAATATTATACAAGGAGCATTAAGAAACTATTTACCTGGATCATCGGTCAAGGGGGAATTTGTTAACACAGAGAAGATGAATACTTTACTGAAGATCGATTGCAGTTGAATTTTCAGCATTCGACAGCAACGGACAAGGGGGAATTTGTTGATGCAGATTTTGTGTCCGATGCTTGTCGAATAGATTAGATTTATTTTACGCTAAATTTGTAATAGTTAGTGAAACGGTCAAACGAATGTGTATTGACCCGCTCGTTTGAAGTGGTCAAACGAGAGGTTATGTGTGTGACCATGTGTGTTTACAAGACAAGTGGGTGTGGGTATAAATACCAACCACTTGTTCATTTGCAAAGGGAGAGAGTTAGAGATAGGGTGACCTCATTGTGTGAGTTCCCTGTGAGTTTTATGGTTTGGGGGGAGAGATCACCACTTGGTCTCTCCCCGAACATATACTCCTTTGGTATTAGTTCGGTTATCTTGTAATCGGGCCGATTTGTAATGTTTTACTACCGATTAATACAAAGAAGTGTTTGTTTATCTCTAATCTCTCCCGTCTTGAACATAATCACTCACTAATCACGGTTTCGGTCACGAAACTCGGTCCTACAAGTTTTGTTGTCGGTAAGGTTTCGCTCAATGTAATGGACAAAATCCTTAAGTGAGGATATTGTCCATTTCATTGAGTAAAAATCTTATTGACTTCATCCTCAACTTCCATCCAATTTATAACGCCAAAATATACAAAAACATTATTGAGGTTTGTTGTCAATAAAGTTTAGCTGTATGGGATGGACAACATTGTCAGACATCTTTCTTAACTTAGGATTAACAATGTTGTCCATCACCATACAGCAAAACATTATTGATTTAGCATGATTAAATTTAGAGTTTTAAGGTGCTTTATTTAGTGGCGTTCTTTTTCTCGGTAAAACGCCAAAAAAGTTAAAAAATCAAACATCGTTCATTGGAAATTCAAAGATTGTTGGCTGAAGGGTGTAAACTCAATTACATTTTGCTGCATGAGATGGACAAATATTCAAGAAAAAGAGGCTGATTTTAGACTTTGTGCTTCCACAAGGCGACAAAAAACTACTTCAAAAAACAAAAATAAAAAAAAATCATACGAAAGTCGAAACAGCCAGTGAAGATGCTTCAAAAGAAGAAAAAGACTGGTGACAGTAAAGATTTGGAAGATCAATTGTTTATATATATATATATATATATATATATATAGGGCAATGATAAATTGAAAACCCACTTGAGTTGAATAAACCCTGAAAACCCAATAACAACCATTGATCATACTTGATGGATGGCTAGGATTCACTTTTGCCCATCAGATGCTTTTATGTCCTTTTGTCTCAATTTTTTAATATATTTCATGTACTGAAAGGGTAATATTGGAACATTAACATAATTTCTCTTACAATCAGACAAAAGTCTGCATGTTGTAAGAAATCCTCACATCAATATAGATCATTACACTTCTTTTTTCTCCAAATATGATATCCGAACTACTTTTCAATATTCTTTTTTGCTCGTATATTTTTTTTTTTGGTTTTGTTACATGTGTATATGACAATATATTTTTGTAACATATTTTTTTTTGGTTTTGTTACATGTGTTACATAGAAACGTAACATATAATTTTTCTATGATCAAATGTTACACAGAAACGTAACATATAATTTTTACATTATTTCTGTAACACAAAAAATGTAACATGCATTTTTTTCTTTGATTGTTACATTTTTTATGTAAAACAAAAAATGTAACATACATTTTTTCTTTGACTGTTTCATTTTTTATGTAACACAAAAAAATGTAACAGGCATTTTTGCTTTGATTGTTACAAAAAATGTAACGGACATTATTTATGTAACACAAAAAAACGTAACTGGCATTATTTATGTAACACAAAAAAGTGTAACAATACATTTTATTTTCAGTAACATACATTATTTATGTAACACGAAAAAATGTAACATGCATTTTTTTCTTTGATTGTTACATTTCGTAACTAAGATGCAAAGAATTGTTACATCTAACAACACTAATTTTTTTAGATTCAACCATAAAATCAGTAATAAAAAACAACATATCCAGAAAACAAGAACTTAATAACATTAATCTTCTTAGATAAGAAAATAAAAAAAAGTTGCAAATCTACAAAACACAACAAAATGAAGATCTACAAAACACAAAAAATTGCAAATCTGAAAATTGCAAATCTGGATGACCTTTTAGATCTGGAACACAAAAAAATTTCAAATATGAAAATTACAAAAAAGTGAAGATCTACAAAACACAAAAAAATGAAGATCTACAAAAACACAAACATACTTATGGATCTGGAGCAACTTATAGATCTGGAACATCATGTTCAACATCAAACAACTTTTGGATCATCTTCAACATCGAACCGTCATCGGAAACATTATCGAACATCTTCAACCGGATCTAGAGCATATTTTGGATCTTGTAGCATCTTCCCGGAGCATCTTCAACCGGAGCATCTGGAGCATCTTTTTTTATTCGGATCATCTTTTTTGTTCGGAGCATCTAGAGTTTTGGTGGTTGATTATGAAGGATTTTGATAAGAAAAAGTTTTTTTTTTTTTTGTTTCAGATCTTAGATCTGGAAAATGGTTATCTAGAGAGAGAGAAGTGTGTGGGATGAGGTAGAGAAGTGTGAGGATGATGAAGATTAAGGGGATGTCAGCACAAAAGCTTCTCCATGGGTGGTGGGTTTGTTCCGAATTTCTTTGATCTGAACAAAGTGGTGGTGGGTTTTTTGGTAGAGGAGATAGATGAATGAGGAGAGAGGTAGTGTTAATTGAGATGAATAAGGTCTGATGGGTTTTTTTAAAGTGTTGCTCTTATAAATTCAACAGAGAGAAAATGTACAAAAGTTGCATCATTCTCAAAAAGGAAGACCTGTTACATTTTCAGGCTATGGGTAAATTGACGTAAATACCCCTCTCTTCATCTTTATGCATATGTGACGTGGCTGAATCCTAGCCACACATGTGGGTTTCTTGGGTTTTCTCATCTGGAGTGGGTTTTCTCATTATAATTAGCCTATATATATATATATTTTGTAATTTTCTTTTTCAGTTGATTGTTATATAATAACAACGCCATATGTAATAAAAACGCCACACAACCAAATGCTTGTCAAAACGCCAACATGCCATAAAACGCCTCAAAAACTACCCAACCATAATAAAATTACTTTGGACAAGTATTATAAAAAACCAAAAAAAAAATAATAAAATAAAAACAAAATTGAAAATGTAACTAGAAACAGTAACTATAAAACAGTTAAACTGAAGAGACGGAAAATTTATTATATTAGAATTTAAAACGCCAAACTTGAAAGATAGGACTTGTTACAGACTTCAGAGATAAAAGCTTATCAAAAACAATAATTACAAAAAAGTAACTGAAACGATGAATACTTTATTATAATAATGCACCACCTAAGCGCCAAAAAAACATCCTTATAAAATTATACGTCTCAGCAACTTCCATTTGATCAACCAAAAAAACAAACGCCAATACTACTAAATACCACTCACTGTAAAACGATAAAAAATTAAAAAAATCAAAGATGGCTAATATGCTTTCTTGGATATTCAGTATTGTTCTTCGTGAAGTTTCACTGAATGAATTGTTAGCTGAGGGGAGTAACTCAGTAAGATTTTGCTGCATGAGATGGACAAATACTCAAGAAAAAGATACTGATAACAGTCATATGTCATTTTGTGTTCTTTGTTCTTGAAGAAGGCTTGGATGAGGAGAAGAGATCAATGACACTGAAGATTGGATGATTATAAAGATGAAGATAAAGTTGAAGAACAAAGCAAAAAAACCCACCCACACCTCATACATCTATGTCCCCAAATATCAACAAAAAGCCAATTCAACAGATGAGCAGCCAAAATAATCAAACCGATGGGTTAGTTAAGTTTTACATAAAACGTCATATATTTGGTGACAGTTCTTGTAGTACTAAAGAAGAGAGAGACTGATGACAGTGAAGATTGTGAAGAGAGATCCGATTAGGATTTTTAATTTATTTTTATCGCTTCTATTTTTTTCCCTATGGTTGTAATATAATTTTAGAATTGTAAAACGCCAAGATACCACAACGCAAAAATGTATATAAAAATAATAGAACAATGGGCCATCTTGTCTAAAACGCCTTAAAAAAACACCATTAAGAGAGATTTGAAAAAACGCCATAAACGCCAAAATGTTAATACAATGAAACCATTAAAACGCCATATAATTATTGAATTTGGTTAACGCCAAAAATCTTAAACCCCAAAAATAAATCAATATTGTGAAAAGCAGAATTGGAAAAGCGGAAGATAAAATGACAAAAAAGTCTCTCCGCCCTTCTCTATGTCGTGTGACACGTGTTAAGCCAGGATGCGTTCTCACCGTTCTCACACTTTTGGGCATTTTCTCCTGATCCCGTTTCTATATATATAGGACAAAGATCCGTTAGGAACCACCCCTTATTGCGAGAACCGTGAGAACCAATGTGAACACAACCAAAAATGCCTAAAAATAGCTAAAAAACACACAAAAAATATTTTTTTAATATTTTTTATGTTAAAATCAAAGTAGCGATTTTAACATAAAAAATATTAAAAAAAAATTTTAGATTTTTTTTAGATTTTTTTAGGTTTTTTTGGGGGTTTAGTTTTTAGCATTTTAGCTTGGGGGGTGGGGTGGGGGGGGGGGGGAGGGTTAGTTTTTTTAGGTTTTTTGGGGGTTTTAGTTTTTAGCATTTAGCTTGGGAGGGGGGGGGGGTGGGTGGGGGGTTTAGGTTTTATTTTGGGGGGGGGGGGGGCGTGGGTGGGGGGTTTAGGTTTTTTTTTTTTTTAGGGGGGGGTGTGGGTTAGGTTTTTTTAGCTATTTTAGGTTGTGTTCACATTGATTCTCGTGGTTCTCGCAATAAAGGTGGTTCTCACATGAAACTTACCCTATATATATATATATAGGGGAAGGATCATTTAGGAACCATTCTTTATTGTGAGAAACAATGTGAACACAACCAAAAATACCTCAAAAAATCTAAAAAACACACAATTTTTTTTAATATTTTTTATCCAAAAACCGCTACTCATAGTAGCCAAAATAATAAAAAATAAAAAATTTTTTGGCTACTAAAAGTAGCTATTATTTGATAAAAATATAGAAAAAAATTTGTGTGTTTTTTAGATTTTTTTAGGGTTTAGTTTTTAGCATTTAGCTTGGGTGGGGGGGGGGGTTGGGTTTTTGTTAGGTTTTTTTTTTTTTTTTTGGGGGGGGGGGTTGGTTTTTTAGGTTTTTGGTGGTGTAGTAGGTTTATTTTGGTGTGTTCACATTGGTTCTCGCATTTCTCGCAATAAAGGTGGTTCTCGCATGAACACTACCGTATATATATATATACATATATATATATATGTAGGGAGAAGATCATGCGAGAACCACTTCTTATTGCGAGAACCGCGAGAACCAATGTGAACACAACAAAAAATAGCTAAAAATCACACAAATTTTTTTTTAATATTTTTTATATAAAAATTGCTATTTTTCGAAGCAAAAAAAAAAAATTAAATTTTTTTTTAAAAAAATAAAAAAAAAATTTTGCCACTAAAAGTAGCGATTTGAGCATAAAAAATATTAAAAAAAAATTAGATTTTTTTAGGTTTTTTTAGGTTTTTTTGGGGTTTAGTGTTTAGCATTTTAGTTTGGAGGGGGGGTTTAGGTTTTTTTTTTTGCGGGGGGGGGGGGGGGGGGGGGTTAGGTTTTGTTTTTTTGTTTTTTGGGGGTTTTAGTTTTTAGCATTTAGCTTGGGGGGGGTTATGTTTTTTTTTTTGGGGGGGGGGGGGTGGGGGTTACGTTTTTTTAGGTTTTTTAGCTATTTTAGGTTGTGTTCACATTGGTTCTCGCGGTTCTCGCAATAAATGGAGTTCTCGCATGAGCCCCTCCCTATATATATATTCACCCAAAATTTGTCAATGCAACAATGACAGTTGCGACTTTATGATCTACTGTCCAATAAGTGATAGACTGTGCCCAAACCATATAGCTTTAATGGCCCTTTGAGACCATAGCTAAACATACTTGATTTATTTTAATTCAACATTCATTTGAAATGTTAAAATTATAAATTTTCGCAGTTGTGATGTTGTGCACACTGGCCCAAAAAGGTGAAGGATATATATATATATATATATATATATATATATATATATATATATATATATATATATATATATATATATATATATCCAAACCTGATAGCCTATATGGTTTAATAATACCATGGCTGACAAAAAATTTTCACGTCATCAGATTTGATGATCAATTATTATATTACAACTGAGCAATTACTTACTTTGGTTTTTAGACCAAGCTTATTAAAATGGAGAATCCACATTCTGATTGAGCCAATAGCAGACGTAACAATGATATTAATACGAATGTTAACCGCGATGGCGAGGGAGTAGATCTCCAAGACATGAGTGCCGCTGAAGTCGGCAAGGCTATGAATAATTTCATAGCCAATTATTAGGAATCGAGTTCTGCTCGTTCCAAGTCCCATTCATTCCCACATTCATTTGCACGAAAAGATAGCTTACATCATTCTTCGACTACGAAGAGTGAGCCCAAGAAACAAGCGTTTCAGGATAAGTCCCATTCTTCAAAGGACGGTTGTACGTATAAGTACTTCGTCTCATGCAAGCCCCAGGACTTCAATGGAGAAAAGGGGGAAATTGATGCCATGAGGTGGCTGGATGAGATGGAGACTGTAGCGGATACAACGGTTGTGCTGATAAAGATGTTGTGAAGTTCGTTTCCCAATCTTTTAAGGGTGATGCCCTAACTTGGTGGAAAGCCATGATACAGTCAACATGGAAGATACCCCCGTATAACCTGGAATGGTCCAAGTTTGTGAACCTTATTAAGGAGATGTACTGTCCACCACATGAGGTGGAGAAAGTGGAGTCAGATTTTCTGACTCTCACAATGAAGAACTTAGACTGTCGGCAGTATGTGACCGACTTTAACTCTCTGTCTAGGTTAGTAGTGCCCTATTTGATTACTCCAGAATCTAAGCGGATTGCGCGATTTATCGGTGGTCTAACACCGGAAATCAAGGGTATGGTTAAATCTTCTAAGCCTACCTCCTCTAGGTCAGCAGTGGACCTATCATTGTCTCTTACTCTAGATGCAGTGAGACGGAAGTCAGTAAAAACTAAGACCGACGAAAAGAGGAAGAGGGAGGAGGATAACTCCCAAAAGTCCAAGAAGTAGGGCAAGTTCGGGTTCAATAAGAACCAACAGAGGTCAGACGAGAGACCAGTCTGCAAGACCTGCAACAGAAGGCATTGGGGACAATGTCGTTCGGATCAGCAGGAAAAGCCTTGTGGTATTTGCAAGAAAACGTGGCACAAGACCTTGGATTGTAAGGATTTAAAAGACGCCATCTGTTATGGCTGTGGCGAGAAGGTCCACATTAAGACTAACTGCCATAAAGCTGTCAAAGAAGTTACAGCTAAGCCTGGAGAGGCAAAGAAAGGGAACACCCGAGCCTTCCAGATGAATGCGAGGGAAGCAGTTAATGACACTAATGTCATAACGGGTACGTTCCTCATTAACGGAATATTTGCTAGAGTTCTTTTTTATTCTGGAGCTGATAAGTCTTTTGTAGACCATAAGTTTAGTAAACTACTAAACCTACCTATAAGAACTCTAGATATAGCTTATGAAGTAGAACTAGCCGATGGTACCTTAGATACCGCATCTTATCTTCTTGATGGATGTTCTATATCCATTAAGAATCATTCTATTCCTATCTCTCGTCTACCAATGAATTTGTCGGACTTCGACACGCTGCATGACATGTGGCAGCACCGGGTGCGGCCCTTACTCCTTGCTATCGCGGCCCGCGTAGGTGGTAGCCAATGGCTACGCTCCCCGCGAGAGACACCAGATTTTTATGGGGTGTATATGGGGTGTATTTTAGGACATATTAGGGTAGTTTAAATATATTAGGGCGTCGAAAAAATATTTTGGAGGGTTGTTATATACGCACACTTATTTTGGATGAAGCTCATAAGTCAAGGTACTCTATACATCCCGGATCCGACAAGATGTACCAAGACTTAAAGGAATATTATTGGTGGCCCAAGATGAAAGCCAACATCGCTACATATGTGAGTAACTGTCTTACTTGTGCCAAAGTTAAGGCGGAGTACAAGAAACCATCAAGGCTGCTGCAACAGCCTGAGATTCCCGTATGGAAGTCGGAACAAATATCGATGGATTTCATTACCAACCTACCGAGAACCAAAGAGGTCATGATATGATTTGGGTAATTGTTGATCGACACACAAAGTCCGCGCATTTCCTACCGACCAGTGAGAAAGATAGCACCAAGAAGTTGGCGGAAATATATCTCAAGAAAATTGTGGCACGTCATGGAGTGCCTGTTTCTATCATATCCGACCGAGATGGTCATTTTATGTCAAGGATATGGCAAACGTTTCAGAAGGCTTTTGGATCGCAGTTGAATCTTAGCACTGCCTTTCACCCTCAGAAGGACGGCCGAAGTGAACGAACAATACAGACTCTGGAAGACATGCTACGAGCTTATGTGATGGGATACTCACTTGCCTTCAGTGGAGTTTTCCTACAATAATAGCTATCACACCAGCATTCAGGCCGCCCCGTTTGAAGCTTTGTATGGATGAATGTGTCGGTCCCCGTTATGTTGGGCGGAGACCGGAGATAAATAGCTTATTGGTCCAGAGTTGGTTCAGGAAACTACATACAAGATTGCTCAGATACGTGATCGTATCAAGTCAGCTCGTGATAGACAGAAGAGCTACGCCGACAAGCGACGGAAACCATTGGAATTTGAGGTTGGAGATATGGTCTTGTTGAAAGTCTCGCCTTGGAAAGGCGTAGTGCGGTTTGGTAAACGTGGAAAGTTGAACCCACGTTACATTGGACCTTTCGAGATTCTGGAAAGGATCGGAACCATTGCATACAAGCTGAAGCTTCCAGAAGAACTTAGTAGTGTCCATGACACGTTTCACGTGTCTAATCTCAGGAAAAGTCCTACTCAAGAAACAGTCATCATTCCCGTAGACGAGATTCACATCAACGAAAAACTCCAATTTACTGAAGAACTAGTTGAGGTTACGGACCGGAAGGTCCACAAGACACGGAAAAGTCGTATTAAACTCGTCAAAGTCCGTTGGAATTCACGTCATGGCCTAGAGTTTACATGGGAACGTGAAGATCAAATCAAGTCTAAGTATCCACATTTATTTCACAACTCCCCTACAATCGATAACGCAGCTTGAATTTCGGGACGAAATTCTTTTAACGGGGGGAGATGTGACAACTGGCACTTTTTCATATAATTCCGTACGATGCGAACAATAATTTGTAATATATGGTTGTGCATGTTGAACTTATGATATGAATGATTTCATGATTTACTTCCAAAAGGCTCACAAATACATTGCATGATCCATGCTACTTAAGATTGATAAATGCAACCCGAAACAGTTCAATTAGTGCATAGACGAAACTAGCACACTTATCAGAAAAACAAGTAGTACTAACGGGAGTTCAGTACTCAGACAGACATCATGATAGGACACAGATTGAGTCCCAGGACAAGATTTACACTAAAATTCTATGTAGGAAAGTAAGGGTTATGAAACTGCTTTCCGAGTGACGAATAAACAATAAAAAGTACCTGAAACACACCCTAAATGCAGAATTCTGCAGAATTCAGCAAAAATCAGCAATTAAACATCAAAATATTATGCAGAAATAAGGTTTAGATGTGCAGAATAACTTGTAAAGTGTCGGGAATGAAAACTGTCATAAAAGGCATCTCATAACTCACTAAACTGCGCAGTTTAGCACCTTAACGAACCGGTAACCGAACGAACAACCAGACACTACCCGAAACACCAAAATCGAACTAGAAGCATTGTTTTAGTGTTACAAGACTAGTTGTTAACACTAAACACCATATTACACATCAAAACCACTGATATCATTAAACCCCTAACCAAATCACTTAAATCCTAACTAATGTCTAACTTAACAATTGAAGTCAAACTATACCTCCCCCCCCCCCCTTGGTGGACGGTCAACAAGGACCCCACCACCTTCACCATTTCTTGATTATTACATTAAAATTGTTGCAAAGATATCAAACATTAGGACCTTTGTATAATTTGATGTTGGTAGATAAAAAGGACAAAAGCCTTAGGATTCTTCACATTATCATTTCTCAAAAGTTCAAACAACAAACTTCTCTCCTCCCTCTTCAAGCTTACGGCCCAAACACCCCTCTCTTCATCTCCATTTTTCTTCAACATCCAACATAATCTAAGCATACTCTAAGGTGAATCAAGGCTAGCTATAAAGGTTGCAAGCAAGGGAACTTGAAGGACCATCTTGAGGAGCTATTAAACATCTCTTTTCTTCTTCGTCCTACATCTTGTTCATCCCTAGCCTTTGTGCTAGTAGTAAGTCTTCTTGATCTTGTTTTTACACCTTCTTCTAGTGGTTAAAGCATGTAAGTAACTGAAAATCTAAAGATCACACCAAAACAAGAAGATGAACGTAAGAATAAAACACAAGATCATGAGAATCTAAGTTGTTTAGAGTATGTGATGAAGTTGTTTGTTGATTCCTTGAGTGTATGGTGTAGATCACCACATAAAAGTTTGCTAGATGATGATTTAAAACATGATCCAACAAGTATGAGGATGAATCTTGAAAGATCCATGATGATCATCCTTTATGTTAAGTATGAACTTGAATATAAACTTAATTTTGTGAAGAATGATTTTTCTTACAAGTTGTAAGTTGTAAAAATGAAAGATTTCAAAGATAAAAGTTTCAAGAAAAACAAAGTTTACTTCAAGATTTACATGATTTGCTTTTTAAAAAGAAAATAAACATGTTTTAAGTGTAAAATGGAACCCTTGATGTATAGAAGACATGAAAAACTCAAGAATATGAATTTTTGTAAAATGTGTTACAAGTTGTAAAGATTGAAATTTTGTAAAAATGATTTTTATGAAATAAGAACCATGTTTTAAGTGTTAGTAAATCATGTTAAACATCATGTTAAAATACTACAAGATTTTATAAATCTTCAAGTTCATACCTTCATGTAGAAATATGTTTATGTTATAAGGTAAGTGTAGAAATGTTGTTGATGAGTTTTTTTTTAAAAAGAAAATGATATGCTATAAGCACGGACACCTCCATTTTCAAAGGAAACTATGGCAAATTTTTTGTAAAAATTCAACACTTAGAAAAATATTTTTAAACAAGTGTTCACAAGTGATTTTGGATCATGTTTTTAAATATAAAAATTTGTCATAATTTTTGTTATAAAAACTACAAGTATTGGAGGTTGATTTTCAAGAATAAAAATGACTAAGTATATATTTAGGAAAATATATATTTAGAACTCACAAAAATTATGTGCTACATGTATATTACTTGTAGTAGTTATACTAAAAATTAGGAACTTCAAAAATAACATACCACACCAAAATACCAAAAGTTGTAATTTAAAGAATTACAAAAATCACAAGAAAAATAAATATATGACTTATACATAAATATTGGACTTTTCAGACAAAGGACACTTTGGACTATATATATATATTCTGGAAATTTAATTCCTATCTTGACAAATTTGGTAAACGGTATTTTCGAAACTGAACAAACGACAAAGTATGAATTTTTACAACTATTACAAGAATATACCATATTTTGTCAAAATTGAAAATATATTATTTTTGGAGTGGAAGAAAATATATATTTTCATAAACAACTCAAAAATATATTATTTTGGGGAAACCTAAAAATATATATTTTTCTAACTTTAATCTTAAAAATTTATTATTTTTAAGATATATGTGGATGTATACATATTTTTATCAAATAAAATTATAGACATTTTCCTATGAAATTCTCTTAAAATATATATATTTTAAGAATGTAAAGTTGGTAATTTTTAAATTATGCAAAAACAATATTCCGGACAATTATACACAAATTAAGTATAGAATACTTGATAAATACAAGAAAATACGTATTCCTATACGTATAAATAGATACCGACATACGCTACCAACACTTGGTAAAATACGCATATACAAGTATTATGCACAAATACGAATATACGAAAATACAAAATAACATACACATAATACACCTATACTTGAAAATATATATATGAGAACCATATGACAAAACAAGTTAAAAATATATTGTTTTAAACAATACCTCCGGATAATTATATGAAAGTAAATTAAGTTACAATATCCTTATTTTAACTAATGTATAAAAATTTGGAATTATATAATTACGTATACAACATACACAAAGCGTGTGACTCAAAGTATACCAAAATTCCAAAACAAGTCTTAATAAATAATTAAGGCTAAGAGTCGTTACATGACCTAAGTGTCTAATAAAACTTATCACGTGTGTAGGTAGTAGTACGACTTGAGGACATCCACTTTGAATACACGGGGCTTCAAACGTAAATCGGTGAGTTCATGTCCCCCTTTTCTCTTAACTGTTTTCCGATTTGTAACTTTCGGGGGGGGGGGGGGGTGAAATACATGTCAACTTGGGTATGATATAGCTAAGGAATGAACTATTAAATCATGTGAGCATAGGTTTAACCGAAGTGCCATTAATCCTTTTAAGGACCATGGAACAAAGGTTAGATCTAATGGGCACGGGAGAGCCCCACTCACGGTCCATGGGTGACCAGTTAGAGTGCTGTTGTGTCTCAGTCGAGGTGATTTGACACTGAAAATCATATACTCGGGTTGAGTACTTCCTATGTCGTTACATATATTAATGTCCTTGCAAAACATTAATGATCAACATGTTCATAGACGCTTTACATACCTACTTACAACTAAACTTTCAAATGTTTTTGAGACTCATTTGATGCGCATACACATAAAACGCATGAACTCGCTCAACATTTGTTGATTTTTCAACTTACATGTATTTCAGGAAGATAAATGGATCTTGGTGCAGTATGGTCTACAAGCTTTTGAGTTTCAAGTCTAGATGTCATCCATGTTTTGGAGGGTTTGGTTTGTATATCCCATCCTTGATGAGATATAGAACACAAAGCCTCGTGAAGCTTATCTTTTGTTTAAACAAGTCATTTTACGGAACTTTCTAAACTTATGTTGGGTTGTAATATTAACTTAGTACTTGTGTTTGTGATGTTTTAAATTATGTATGGATGAACGTCGTTTAATTTAATGCATGTAGTTTTTTGTTATGATCGAATGCAATGAAAACTGATCGAGTCACACACATATGCTTCCGCAAAAGATAGGGTGTGACAACCCCTGTCCATATTGTCATAATGCAATGAGACATAACTGAGGACTAGCTAGGACTAGACCCCTAAAGTTGTCATTTGATAATCACACGTGCCAATCACACGTGACAGTTCATTTGATAAAATACATGGGAGAAAAGACCAGCACCCTTGTCGTTCCATATTTTCTCCTTTTCTAATTCTCGAAGACTCTCGTAACGTATTCTCTGTTTCTCTAAATAGTCTGTAAAATTATAAAAAAAAAACTATGCGGGCTTTCCATCCATATATTCTGTCCAACATATGACACATGATAAAAGCGCTTCTCTAGACAATCTGGGATTATGTTCCCCTTTATTATAGTCGTGAGGTGGTCAAACCTTTCCAAAAGTAGAAAAAAATAAAACATTAACAAGTAACAAAGATTGAAGAACAAAAGAACGAAGTGTTGCTCTTTTTACCAAGCATGTCATCTGAAACAATTAACAGGACATTGTTAATATGGGAATTCTATTGGGTATGATGCAAGTCTATGTCGAACAGTTTCTCCGTCGCTGTGTCGTATGACTGTAATAAAACGGAAGCTATCAACACGGGGATGGGTACAGAAGCCGACATGTCTTCCTGAATCTGAAAGTTAACTTTGACTTATAAAACACAATATAAAGTTTAAAGTTATCGTGTGTGTTCTTCTGCTAATGGTTCAGAATGTTTCAGATCATCACTTGAATGAAACAAACAAACAGTGAAAGTTATCAACACATCTTCTTCCTGAATCTGAACCATCTCAAAAAGAAAACATATGTTTCCCATAGTCACAAATGATTGCGGTTTGTATTTCCCATAGCCACTGTTTCCATAGTAAAAAACGGTTACGGTGTGCACATTCAATCTTCATTGCTTCAAAAATTCGGTCGAATAATGGCCAATAAGAAACAAACCTGTAAAAATACAACTGAGTGCTCGCCATTCTCTTGCACCTTCTGCAGACATGCACCTTCAACTATGTTGGTTCGGTTTAGTTTTCTTCCGACTGTTTCAGTTATGTTTCAATAAATAATATATGATTAAGAAGCACTAAAATAACAACGGTCCTCCAATTCCAGATCAGTAATGTAAGGAGAAGCGTTGAGATAACGAACACCCACCAAGCTCAAAAAGAAAACGAACATCCACCAACTCATCTTTAGCGGTGTTTGTTTGAGAACCTGATTCAGATACACAACGGTTCTCCAATTCCATATCAATACATTTTCAAGTATTAGATGTGCCAACCGGCACTTTTTCATGTATTTCTATACAATATAAACAGTAATTTGTACTTAATGACTGTGCATGATTGAACTAATGACATGAATGATTTCCTGTTTACTTTTAAAGACATACAAATACATTACATGTTGCATGATTACTTATAATTATTTAATGCAACCCGGAATAGTTCAATTAGTGCACAAGACGAAACAAGCACAATAATCAGATAAACAAGAAGTACTGACGGGAGTTTAGTACTCAGATAGACATGTTGTTAGAACACAGAATGAGCCCCGGAACCAAGATTTACACTAGAATATTATGTAGGAAAGTAGGGTTTATAAAACTGCCTTCGGAGTGACGATTTAAGTGCCAGAAAGTGTCCGAAATACACTCAAACTGCAGAATTCTGCAGAAATCAGCAAAATTCAGCATTTAAACATCAAAATATAATGCAGAAATGAGTTTTAATTGTCCAGAATAACTTGATAAGTGTAGGGAATGAAAACTATCATAAAAAGTATCACATAGCACACTAAACTGCGCAATTTATCACCTTAACGAACCGGTAACCAAACGAATTACCAAACACTACCCGAAAAACCAAAATTGAACTAGGAGAATTGTTTTAATGTTACAAAGCTAGTTATCAACGCTAAACATCATATTACATCCTAAAACACCTAAACACATTTAACCCCTAACTAAACCATCTAAATCCTAACTAAACTAACTAACTTACAATTGAAACCTAACTAGACCCCCCCCCCCATCTAATGGACGGTTACATAAGGGGGTCCCACCCTTGATTTTCTTTGATTATTTTATGTGATTTGTAGTTTAGATATGAAACATAAAAACCATTGTTTAAACTCTTCTTGGAAGAAGTTTATAATAACCACAAGTCTTTGCCATCTCATTCTTCACACTTTCAAAACACAAAACAACTTCTGCTTTCCTTCCATACCTATGGCCCCAAACCCCATCCTCATCATCTTCATATCTAGTCCATTTCTAAGCAATCAAAGGGTGATCTAAGGTGATTCAAGCATAGTTAGGAAGTTTGGAAGTAAAGGAACTTGAAGGACCTTCTTGGAGAGCTATTAACCACTTCATTTCTTCATCATCTTCCATCTTGTTCTTCCCTAGCCATAGCGCTGGTAGTAAGGTTCTTTGATCTTGTTTTTACTCTTGATTTTAGTAGTTAAAGTATGAAGTAACTTGATAATCTAAAGAATCTCATCAAAACATGAACATGAACATAAAGCTTGAAAGCATGACAATCTAAGTTGTTTAAGTGTATGTAGTGAATTTGTTTGTTGATTACTTGTATGTATGGTGTAGATCACCATATTAAGCTTGCTAGATGATTTAAAACATGATCTAGCAAGTATGAGGATGGATCTTGAGAAATCTAAGTTGATCATCCTTTATGTTAAGCATGAATTGAAGATGGACTTGATTTTGTGCAGGATGATTAATCCTACAAGATGTAAGTCTTGAAAATGTAAGATTTCAAAAAAAAAAAAGTTTCAAGAAACATAAAGTTTACTTCAAGATTTAACAAAGTTTGATTTTTGAAAGAAACTAAACATGTTTTAAGTGTTAAATGGAACACTTGATGTATGGAGGACATGAAAAATTCAAGAAGATAAATTTTTGTAAAAGTGTCTTACAAGTTGTAAAGGATGAAAATTTATAAGAATAAGTTTTATAACATAATAACCATGGATTTAGTGTTATTGAAACATATTAAACATCTTGTTAAATGTAAGACCCTTATAATTATTTAATAATTTATAAATATAATATGCATTTAACATACCGTTATTGCATTAACATCGATAAATCGACATTTACATAGAGTTTTAAAACCTTCCAACTAAGTTTGCCAATATTTAGTACATCTTGTTTACTAGCACATACTTAACTTTCCAAAACATTTGTATAATATTTGCAAACATTTGATAAAGCGCCACCAAAAGTGTCGATTTATAAAAGACCTATAACTTCATTGCGGAAACTTCTTTCATATACGTGTTCGGTTCTATTTCACAGCTTGATCTTCATCCGCAAGTTTATACTGTTACCTATGACCAAAATCATCCAAAACATTAGTTATATGAGTTTATAAGATGATTAAACAGGTCCGAAATATCAAAACACAACAACAAGCAACATTTCCCGCATCTGACGTGCTGTCGCGGGCCGCGACAGAGAGAGGCTAAGCTCTCGCGGGCTAATAGATAGATAGATATCCCAGTTACCACCAAAATTAATAATACATGCATGTAGCATGTCTTCAAGCGTTTGAATTGTTCTTTCGCTTTGCCCCTAGGTCTGCGAATGATATGCGGTACTAAGAAACAACTTAGTACCCATTTACTTTTGGAAATCGCGCCAAAAGTGTGAAGTGAACTGTGTATCTCTATCCGATACAATAGATACCAGCACTCCATGACGAGATATAATTTTATTCATGTATCTTTCCAATATCTTCTAAGAAGTATACGTCTTGAAAATAGGATAACGGGATTTGTGGGCTTTATCATGAATAAGAGTTTTAACATTACATGTGATTAGAACCCAAATTCAATTGAAACTGGTTTTTAATGCATTACTATTATCATTTACGTAAGCATGAGGTCACTACCAACTGCATCGACTGCACCTGAAAAGGTGAATATTCTTCACCATTTCTAAATAACTTCTTTGTCTCTTATTCAACTCCTTTTTATTACTTGAGACATTTATAGTCAGTGAAAATTGTATAATTCACAACATACTGGTAATGCCTCCATATATTTAAGACAAAACCACTATCGCCAATTCAAGCTCATGGGTCGGATATTTCTTTTCATAATCTTTAATTACCTTGGAGCATACGCGATCCAATTTTACTCGTTGCATAAGTACACGCCCGATATTAAGCTAGGATGCGTTAGAATAGATGACCGTGTCTTTAGTCCTTTCTGGTAACGTTAATACCGAGGCACTAGTAAATAATTTTTTTTAGTACTTGAAAAACATCTTCTTGTACGCTTCTCCTTACCAATTTCTCATCTTTACCGGTCAACTTGGTTAACGACGTTGCGATTTTGGAGAAATCTTGTATAAATCTCTGGTAATAATCCGCAAGGCTTAGGAAACTCCTGATCTCTGATGGATTATTTGGATGTTTCCATTTAAACACAACTTTTATTTTGGATGGGTCCCCGATACTCCATTGGCACTGTTAATATGCCCCAGAACCTGTACCTTGCGTAGCTAAAAGGCACATTTTGAGAATTTCGCGTAAAGTCCTTTACGCCTAAGCGTTTCAAGTACTTCACGCAATGACACCTATGATCCGTTCCTTTCCTTGAATACACGAGAGTATCGTTAATGAATAATATCATCGATTTGTCTAATATCAGTTTGCAGACGCCGTTCATGAATTCCATGAAAACCGCAGTTGCATTTGTTAATCTGAAAGACATTACTAAGAATTCGTAACGTACATAACGCGTTCGAAACACCATTTTCAGTATGTCTTCATCTTTCACCTTTAACTGATGATAACCCGACCCTAACTCGATCTTTGAGGACCAACTTGAGCCTCATATCTGGTCGAACAAGTCGTAAATCCTTGGAAGCGAGTATCGATTATTTACCGTGAGTTTATTTAACTCCCGGTAATCCATACATTCGCATGCTTCCGTCTTTCTCCTTCATGAATAATACTGGCACTCCCCACGGAGAAACGCTCGGCCATATCAATCCCTCATCGAGAAGATCTTGCAATTGTGATAACAATTCTTGTAGTTCTGATGGCTCAATCGATAAGGAGCCTTGGCTACCGGTTTCGCGCCCGGAAGCTAATTCGATTTTAATTTCCACCCCGCGTCTAGGTGGTATCCCCGTTAGATCTTTCGAGGAAACATCTTCTACTCCCGTACGACTAAAACTTCTAAATTTTCTAAAGACTTTTTAGTCGAATCATGTATGTAATCCAAATACGCCTTACATCCATGTTTAAACAAGCTTATAAGCTTAATTAATTAAACAAATTAGGGGACTCCAATTTTTCTCTCCATAAATAGCAATATGTTTTCCGCTCGGATACATTAGTTGTATCTCCTTACGGTTGCATATTACTTTCATGTGATATCAAGTTAGCCAATGCATCTCGATTACCACATTGAAATCCTCCCATTAACATGGGAATTAGATAGACGAAGTAATCTTCATCGTCAATACTCAATTTAAAATTTCAACACATATCATAACACTAAAACTTTTTATTATTACGTATTTCTACTTCTAGAAGCATAGGTAATTTCGTTAACGTGAATGTAGGGTGTTGAATAAATCGGTGTAAAACAAAATATTTATTTGCACCCATAACCATTTAAATTCGTGCTGAATTTAAATTTACAAGAATATACCTGAAACAACATCAGGTTCAGTTATAGCTTCTGTACTTATCATGTGGAACGACCTTGCCCTTGCTTTCTGGGCGTCACGCTTTGCATCAGTTTTGTCTTTGGTTCCAACCAACTCCAGACATTTAGACTTCTTATGTCCCAGCTTATAACATTTACCCTTGTGAATTTTTCCACATATTTTACACTGATGTAACCCCCGTTTTGTAATTCCTTTCTTGGAAGCTTTATTAGACTTTGATTTCTTTACGGGACTCGGATTCACATCCAACACCCTCCTTTCATCTCTTTCTTGTAAGATAATGTCTTTCAATTCGGTCATCATATCGTCCACCAACGGCACGATTGTGGTTTGTAATCTATCGATAAACTGCGATATAGTATTTTCTAAAACCCTTCCGACTTCCTCGGAAATCTTAGCTTTCATTTGTTTAGTTAAGTGAGTACTCCAGACATTTCTTTAACTGAAATGTCCATAATAGTTAATCAATAACTATTCAATTCATTTCCATCTTATTATATGGAAATTTATATCACATATACTTAATCATAAGTAATGTGTTATTCTTTTTCGGTTTGGTCAAGTATATAACTTGCCTTACCTTTCTTACATAGTGTATTTCCCTGGTTCGAGCGTAATAATACACTTCTCCCATACACTTTTCACATATTTTTGCATCATTAAATCTTTCAATCTAGACTCATTTATAAGTAACTCTTACCGGATGTCTTGATCAAGCTTTGAACCGAACACACTTTGTCTTAACGAGGCTCTGATTACCAACTTGTAAGACCCTTATAATTATTTAATAATTTATACATATAATATGCATTTAACATACCGTTATTCCACTAACATCGATAAACCGACATTTACATAGAGTTTTAAAACCTTCCAACTAAGTTTACCAAGATTTAGTACATCTTGTTTACTAGCACATACTTAACTTTCCAAAACATTTGTATAATATTTACAAACATTTGATAAAGCGCCACCAAAATTGTCGATTTTATAAAAGACCTATAACTTCATTGCGGAAACATCTTTCGTATACGTGTTCGGTTCTGTTTCACAGCTTGATCTTCATCCGCAAGTTGATACTGTTACCTATGACCAAAAACATCCAAGACATTAGTTATATGAGTTTATAAGATGATTAAACATGTCCGAAATATCAAAACACAGCAACAAGCAACATTTCCAGCATCTGACGTGCTGTTGCGGGCCGCGACAGAGATAGGCTAAGCTCTCGCGGGCCGCGAGCCCGGTCGCGTGTCGCGACGGAAATCTTTGTCGCTGTCGCGTCGCGCGACAGTGATGTTTTTCCAGCGAATTCAGGTTAAAAACCTGCATTTTCCAGCCAAACTTGGTTTTACGAAAATGATCATACCTCATTCGTTACTGATCCGTTTCTTCCTACGTGACCGTAATTCTATCATCTATAATATGAATTCAAAACCCAACAGCTGAATTCACAAAATTCTTAAGTTTATGCTCTCGGCGTTATAACTATTTTCAAATTATTTGACCCATTCAGAATTATGAGCAATCACTTAGTTTTCAATTCCCAAAATTTCTATGATATTAACACCTATAAATGTATCAATGTGATGGGGCGTTATACATACAATTTATACGCTCTTATGTATATGTGTATGCTTAATCAACCCGTTTCAACCTTAATTACTTAAATGAATTTGACACAAATTCTTAAATTTTAGATTCGCCATCTTTTAGTCATACTCAATCCTGAGTTTATGACTCTTATTCATCATTAACCGTTTCTTAGCTAACGAACATAATGCGTATTATTTAAGAATCCGGGCATTATTTGAAGTCTTATTATTGTGCGACCTTCCCGGTTCGCATTAAGACAACAATTTGACCCGTTTAAATTTCCTAGCGACATCCATCGCCTTATTTCACCAAAGTCTACAAATTTGGTTGTTTTGACCCATTTGGTTTCATTGGCGAATTCTATCGCTCTCACACAACCAAACATGTATAATTCGGATCACTTTTACCTGTTTAAACTTTATAGTGGAAACCACCACTTTTTACGTTTTTACTTAGCGTTATACACTAGTTATTTCAACCGGTTAATACCTACGGAAATCCTCCGTTTTGGTAATAATCGAACTTCCTAACGATTTCACATTATTCAAGTAACTAAACATAAGGTAATAACGAGATTTTTATGAAGTTTATAGCCACGTACCTTTAAAGCTTTCCTTTTAATCGATTGTCCGCTCCACCTTGGTTACTAGCCGATCCACCCAAATTACCTATAGAATTTAATTTGAATATATCGATCGCTTAGAACTCATGGTTCAATATTCGCCATATACTACTTCTAGTTAATCAAGTAAGTGATTATTTCATGTTTTTCAACATTCTTATTCACTTAGACATTTTATCGAACATCTTAAAGGCGAGATCATAACACTAACATGATTATATTTATAATTAACAAGTTTCCCATATGAATTCATCATGTTCAATTTCCTATGTCTAATATGAATGAAACAACACTCAATTTAGCCTAATAAAATGAAGTTAACATCAAGTATCATAACAATTCAAGTATTATTCACAAAACCCATATAACCACACATATGATAACATTGAATTCAATAGATTATAACATGAAACTATCAAATTCTTTATCTAAGACTTGTTATTAGGATTATAATCATCCTAATTTAGCCCTAACATCAATCAGTTCTCTAAAAACTTCAATTATGAGAATTTAAGAATAATCAAAACATCATCATGTATCAAAATTAAACATACCTTTCGATCTCCTAATATTAGTGATCAAGATTCTAGCTTAAGATTGACTTCTGATTGAATTCTTCTTTGATTTTAGAAGGGATTTATGTGAATTTAGGGTTTTGAGATGAGAGCTTTGTTCTTTTATGTTTTGGTAGATCCCTAGCTCACACACAAGGTGTGTGAGTTTAAGTTTATCCAGTGTTTTTAAAACACTAGTTTCCAAATTGACACTATTGCCCCCTCTAGTTTCTAAGTTTTATAAAAGGGTTTGAATACTTTGATTTCCATCTCTTATGACAAGATTTTAACTAGGTTAATTATTCCTAGTTTTAATCTTACTATTTTATTTTTTGATATATATATATACATGTATACACACACATATAATTTAATATTTTTAGGGGTGTTACATTAAATTACTACAAGAATTTTCAAACTTCAAGTTCATACCATATTGTGAAATTTCATGATAATGGCTTTTGGTAAGTTGCATGAATATTGTTGATGATTGATGATGAATTTTTAAAAAGAAAATGATATGCTATTAAGCATGGAAACCTCCATTTTCAAGGGAAACTATGACAAGTTTTTTGTAAAAATTAAACACTTAGAAAAATATCTTTTTACAAGTGTTTACAAGCGATTTTGATCAAGGTTTTAATATAAAAATTTGCCATAATTTTTGTTATAAAAATTACAAGTATTGGAGGTTGATTTTTGATAATAAAAATGACTAAGTATATATTTAGAAGACACAAAATTATGTGCTACTTGTATATTGCTTGTATTACTTATATTAAAATTAGGAACCTTGAAAATAATATAACACACCAAAATACCAAATATTGTAATATGAAATATTACCAAAATCACAAGAAAAATAAATATATATTTTATACCCAATTATTGGACAAATCGGACAACGGTCATTTGGACTATATATATATATATATATATATATATATATATATATATATATATATTGGAAATAAATTCGTAACTCGACAAATGTGACAAACGGTATTTTTGAAACCGAAGAAACGGCAAAATATGAATTTGTACAACTATTATAAAATATATCATATTTTGTCAAAGTAGAAATATATTGTTTTTGAAATGGATAAAAATATATATTTTCACAAACAACACAAAAATATATTATTTTGGTGAAAACTAAAAATATATATTTTTCTAGGTTTAAACTTAAAAATCTAATATCTTTAAGACATATATGAAAGTATACATATTTTTGCCAAATAAATTTATAGATATTTTTCTATAAAAATCCCCTCAAAATATGTATATTTCAAGAATATAAAGTTGGTGATTTTAATTATACAAAAATAATATTCCGGAAAATTCCGCATAAAATTAAGTATAAAATACTTAATAAATACAAGAAAATACGTATTCATATACGTATAAATACATACCGGAATACACTACCAATACTTGGCAAGATACCCGTATATAAGTATCACACACAATTATGAGAATACAAAAATAACAATACAAGTATACCTATATTTGTAAAATATGTATGTATGGACCATATGACAAATCAAGTTAAAAATAAATTATTTTTAACAATATTCCAAATAATTGGATGAAAATAATTTAAGTTAAAATATCCTTATTTTAACTAATAAATATATAATTTGGAATTATATAATGTACACCAATCGTATAACTCAAAGTATACTAAATTCCGAAATAAGTCTTAATAAGCAACTAAGACTAAGAGTCGTTACACGACCTGAACGTCTAATAAAACATAGCACATGTGTAGGTAGTAGTACGACCGTGAAGAGGATCTTTGAGTTTACGAGACAGCGGAAACAAACTTGTGAGTTCATGTCCCCCTTTTCTTTTAACTGTTTTTCGGATTTAAAACTTTCGGGGGTGAAATACATGTTTCAAATGTTTCAAATGGTATGGTTTAGCTAAGGAATGAACTGTTAGATCATGTGAATGGGTAGGCACATACTTAAGACCATTAATCTTTGTATAAAGACTGAGGGGCATGAGTGGTAGATCTATCTGGGTGTTGCGAGACCCACCCATGGGTCCGGGAATTGCCGAATGTGGTGACTATGTCGTTCCAACCGGGTTGACCGGTACAAAATCCGCTAGGTTTGAGCCTTCCTACACCATTGCACACATATTAATGTCCTTGCAAAACATTAATTGATCTGTTCATAGACGCTTTACATACCAGATTATAAGGGAATACTTTCAAATGATTACAAGTTTATACGAGCTCACATACAAAACACATGAACTCGCTCAACTTTTGTTGATGTTTTCAAATTACATGTATTTCAGGAAATTAAATGGATCTGGCGGCATTAAGAAAGCTTTCAAGAAGTAAATTCAAGATTTGATGTCATCCTACTTTGTAAGGGTTTGATTTGTATATCTTATCCTAGATAAGATATATGGAGCAAAGCCTTGGGTTATTAGTCTTTTGTTAAAAAGTCCTTTTAAGGAAGTTATTACTACTTTGAATGGTTTGTAAACTTAACTTAAACACTTATGTTTGTATTATTTTCAAAACTTATGAATGGATGAACATCATGTTTTAGTCATATAGTTGTTTATTATAATTGAATGCAATGAGACTAATCAAGTCACACGCACACGCTTCCGCAAAAGTCAGGGTGTGACAGGTTGGTATCAGAGCTTCGATTGTAGTTAACTAGGATTCCTTCTCAAGTCTAGACTACAATCACTAGGGTTCTCTCACGAAAATATTTTTACAAAATATTTTTCATTGCATTTACAAAAACGCCAAGATCCATGGAACAAACATTTTACAAAGGAAAGAAAGAAATACAAGCAAGGACATTAGTTGGTGGTATAGTCTACATGGGGTAGACTTGACAAACTAGGAGTGACCCATGTAAAGGCAACATATCACATGCCTTAATGTGCCTATACATATCACATGCCTTTATTTGCCTATACATATCACATGCCTTTATTTGTCTATACATATACTAAGTAATATTATAATTGATATATATGCATATATGTGTACGGATTATTTTGACAGGTCTGCCATGGCATCCTCAGCTAGTAGTGGGGTGTATGATGATCATGCCTACATGGATGTATCTTCTGATGATGAGCCTTTTGTCGACATTGCCGCATCTGACGACGAGGAGTTGGATGACTTCCAGCCCTTCGCATTGCCGGACCCTGTTCATGATGGAGAGCCTCTAGTGGACAACGCTTTGGCTGTTGGTCCCCAGCTGAACCAGTTCATCATCATCGGCTATCCCGATGGAGCACACATCGTTGATTACATACCCTTGGATGTCGTTCCTTTAGCTGTTGTCCCTGGACACATGATCAGCGATGGAGAGATCCTGTTATCCACGATGTCGTTCCTGTTATCCACGTTCCTGTTATCCACGTTGGTCATCCTGATGATGACATCGGCGATGGAGAGATCCATGACATCGTCATTCTTGAGGTATCTTCACCCGTTGTCTCAGTCGTCGACATTACTTCTTCAGAAGGTGGCGACGACGCATCTTCTTTTGAGATTCACAGGGCTGGATTACGTGCTGATCTGACCGATAGCAGTTTTGACACCATCCCCATTGTTACCCCACCACCCGAGCACATTCATGTTCCTGTTTCAGCTCCTGCCGATCCACTTCCAGTCGCACCACTTGATACACATACACCAGACACTACTCCTATCACACCTGCTCCAGTATGTCCACTTCCCCCACCCGCTGCTGATCCTCACTAGTGTAACACCCCGTGTTTTCACGAGTGAAAGTCAAAGTCAAGGTCAAAGTCAACGATCGATTTCGCGCGACTTGACTCGTAGAAATGTTTTTATTTTATTTATATTATGTGGAGTAAATGTCGTACATTGCAATAATCGAGTCATGCTAACCGTATTCCAATCGACCTACGACTGTGAATGATAGGAAGTAACAATGCGATAAAGTTAATCAAGCTATACTAATCAAATCGACATCGAACCGTAACTCGAACTGTGTGTTTTACTTGTTGTTTATACATGTGGTGTACCTTACGTGTTACCTGTGCATGCTTATTGTTGTTATGTTGTGATAATCAAGCGAACTCAATCGAACTCGAAGTCTAACTCGAATGTACCCGAACCCGAATTCCGAGTCAAACCCTATAAGAAGTAGTTGGGACTGAAAGTAATTTGGCTAGGAAACCCTATCAAATCGCTCGCGAATCGAAACCGAAGCAACATCGCACCAAACACCCCAAAACAGGCGGCATCCGCACGGATGGCCAATCCGCACGGATTGCCAATCCGCACGGATTGCCAGTCCGCACGGATGACCAGTCCGCGCGGATAGCCCACCCGGGTGCGTGCCATGCGCATGGCTCACCCTTTCCCTTTTTGGCATCCTATAAATACACGAGTCACTCTCCACTTTTTCCACTTTTGGCAAGTGACGTCCGAACCGCACGCATTCTTCACTCTTTCTCAGATTTCTCTCAATCCAGGTAAGATCTTGCACTAATTCTTGTACATCTTTGATCACTACACAACTCTACACATTTCCATCTTTCAAATCTTCACTTTTAACCACGAAATCATCCAGATTCGAGGTATTCTCGGGTGACGTCATCATGAAGTTCATAAGAACTTCAAGCTTGACCTCATTCCACCAAGAATATCTCAGATCTAAACGATTTCTAAGGATAAAAGAGTTGAAAGAAATAAACCTAAGTTCTCTCCTTCTTTTACCCTTAAAACCGGTACGAATCAGATCGGTTCTAGTGTTCTACTCGTTGATAGTGATTCACTAGTTCTAGATCTGGAATCCGACCCACAGACAACTGATTTCGGGGATAACCGGGATGACTGTTCTGAGTCACCGACAGGCCGAGTTAGGGTGGTTCCTGACCGGTCTAGTCACGCGAGTGAGAACACAACTCCAAGTGGTTGCCACGTAATCAGAACGTCTCGATAAACGACAACAGAAACCAAGTATAGACGAACGGGACAATCAGACTAGCTGTCCGCACGGACAAGCTGTCCGCACGGACTAGCTGTCCGCACGGACTAGCTGTCCGCACGGACAAGCTGTCCGCGAGTACAGACCATACGGACGGATTGCCACCCGGACGAACTACCCTTGGGACCCACTTTCCAAACAAGGTTTGAGTATCGACGAATGAGCAAATCTGGACGGACGACCTCTGAATGGATTACTCTTCGGATCATGAGATACTAAGGCCTTAAACTAAAATTCAAACAATGTTCATCCGCACGGCCAAGTCGTACGCACGGACAGGCTATCCGGACGGATTGGCTCTGCCCGCGTGCACAGACTGTCCGCACGAACCACTACTGTCCGCACGGACCACCACTGTCCGCACGGACTACCGTACGCACGGACTGTCGTCCGCGCGACCGGCTTGAAAGGAAGAAACACTTATGTGTTTTCTAAATGCTACAACGAAAACTCCAAAGCACAAGCCATCATACACAAACACATCTCAGGAAGAAACAATCCACTTGAACGTTTATCCACACAAACAACTTGTCCGTACGGATAAGTCATCCGCACGCACAACTAATCCGCACGGGTTGCCACCCGTATGGACAGTCGCACGCACGGATAACTTATCCGGATGGATCACCATCCGCAAGCATCACCATCCGCACGCATCACCATCCGCACGGATAGGTCATGCGCACGGATGACTTCTACTCACGGATAACTGATCCGCACGATCAGTCATCCTACCCACTCTCACTTGTACTGTTTTACGTGCCACTTATCGTTACGTTATCAAATCTATTCAGGCTAACCGTACTCGCTGTAAAGCGCTCCCTTCAATCCACAATCACTGTGAGTATACTCGAACCCTTTTTGCTTTAGCACTCTTGGGTGTTACATACGTTACAACTATTCAAACTACAACTACCACACTACTCAAGCTATTTTAACGCTTAACCATTAATGCATGTTATACGTGGCTTTTGAATGCTTGTTTGTTATGTTTACACATGGAATGCTGTCTACCTGCCTTAGCAACGATAGTACTATAGTTTGGACTCAGCACCCGCTCACACGGGGGTTGTTAAGGATCTTTTACTTGCATGGATTACGGTGGTAATCATGTATTGCGAACTGCCTCGGGCAGTCAACCCGCAGTCATTGGTATCGATGGATCTATGTCGATAACTGATGTGTGTAAAATGCAACATATAAATTACATCAAATAAGGCATAAAACTGACCCTTTTTTAGTACTAATGTTGGAAAAAGTGTGTTTTTGTCTTCCTTTTGAATTTACAGGGTCAAATGAGCTTAAACGAACAAAAGGAACAAAAATACAGCCAAAACCAACATAAATACAAAGAAAAGGAAGAAACGTGGCATGCCCGACCCCTCGACAACAACTCCCAAAGCAAAAACAAGAAGAAATCTGAGCATGGGGCTGTGCCCAGCTGAGCAAGGGGCTGTGCCCAGCCCGACACGGGGCGTGCCCAGCTCGACACGGGGCGTGCCCAGCTCAGCACGGGGCCGTGTCCAGAATGGTCAACCCTGGCACAAAATACAAACCTTTAGAAGCTTCTATTGCCCACCACGGGCCGTGTCCAGCGAACACGGGGGCGTGTCGAAAGTACAGCAGGCGCATTAATTGTAATTGCGAATTACAATTAATGAAGAGAGAGATTGTCAGACAGGCACGGGGCCATGCCCAGCCTTCTGTTCAGCCTATAAATAAGAGTGCTTGGTTTCATTTCAACTCATCCCTTGGCACATCACCTCTCTCACACTTCATCCACCACCCACCACCACCATAACACCATCATCCACCACCATCATCCATTGTCCATCGTAGAGTGTGTGAGTCGTCTCGGGATCCAAGATTGATCGTAAGAGTTCTTGACAATCAAGGCCATGTTTGCCTAAGTCTCTTACATCACTTGGTGAAGACAAAGTGTCTAGTATAATACTTTTTATTTCTAATCTTTTGCACTTTTTATTTGGTTTTGTATTAATGACTTTAATAACTAGTTACTTATGTTGAAGGTGATCTTTCCTTATCGTTTGTCCGTGGTGTCTTGGCATTATTTTACTGTCTATATAAAATAAAGGATTTTCACCATTCATATCTCCACGGTCTATATGGAGGTATGTTGGCTACCTGGTCGGGGGTTAAGGGAACGGTTTGGTAAAGGTCTTGCCATTGTTCAGCGTTTAGAGGTCCTGCAATGGACCTGGGTCAAATTTAGTAGGACCTCCTTCAATGCTTCACGGTATTGGATGGCGGGGGTCCAAACTCTTTGATCCCCTCATAGGTTAACTACTATTAATACTATAACCCGGCTATTTAGGACTATATCCCTGCTGACTCAGACTACTTAGCCGAGGGTAACGTCACCGCCAAAAGCGGGGCCTACCACAATACTGCATTAATAACTTAATTCATTATCTTCCAATAATCCACCCTTTTAGGATTGTATCCTTGCTGACTCAAACTACTGGGGTGAGGGTAACATCACCTTCAAAAGAGGGGCCTACTACAATAACTAAGATAATCTCTTAATTGTGTGCAAAAGTGCGGAAATAATCAAAGGTTATACTAGATACGAGTCGGAACCAAGTGATTCATCTTGTCTATCTGTTTTTATTTTACTTTTATTTTCAGCATTTTAGTTAGTTTTTATTTTTCTTAGCTTAAAACATTTTTCTAAACTATTTATTTTGATTAGACGTTGAGGATAAACCGGTACTAAAAGCTCTTGTGTCCTTGGACGACCTCGGTATCTTCCCAATGCTATACTGCGCTCACGATGGGTGCACTTGCCCATATGTGTGTTTAGTGTTAGTAAAATATCGTGTTTTATAAATTTAAAACTTGGCTAAAAATAAGTGTTAAAAAGGGCTTAAAATATACACCTAATATATACGACACTTAAACGTGCATCAAGTTTTTGGCGCCGTTGCCGGGGACACAAGGATTTTAGGAAAGCTTAAAATCGACGGCCTAATCAGTTTTTCAAAACCTTTTCAAAACGGGCCCACATTTTTCTGCATTTTAGTTTAGTTTTGCATTTACAGTAGGTTGAACACGGGCCGTGCTCGCTGAACACGGGGCCGTGCTGCATATTTTTCATAAAACACCCAGTAACAGAAGCTTGAACACGGGCCGTGCTCACTGAACACGCCCCGTGCTCAACGAAATCAGTAAATTTAATTAAAACGCCTAGATACAGATCCTGAACACGGGGCCGTGTCCAGCCTCTGTTTTCGTTTTTATTTTTGTTTTCTGATCTCGAGACTCAGTTGTGGTCTGCTGAGTGATTCTTATGGATCAATACCCAGGAGGTTACAACTACACCTATGAGGAGGATGATTATAGGGGTACTTATTGCACTAATTTTCGTAACGCACGATCGGTTCAAAATAATCGCTCATATCAACCATCCAATTCATACACCTACTATGAGGAGCCCAGGTACGAGCCATCAACTTCATACACATCCTATGAAGACCAAAGGTATGAACCTCCTCCCTCATACTCATATTTTGATGAACCAAGGTATGAGCCTTCATACTCATACTTTGAGGAACCAAGATATGAGCCACCACCTTCATATGCTTATTATGAGGAACCATGGCGTGAACAACCCACCTCATATGAGTATTATGAAGAACAACATTATGAACCTTATCCATCATATGCTTACAATGAAGAACAATGGTGTGAACCATCTACTTCATATGGGTATTATGAGGAACAAAGGATCGAACAACCGGATTCAAGCTTAGAAAATACCGATTCTTTTTCTATAACCGAAGTGACCGATAGGATATTAGAACACATTAGAGTTATCGATCGTTGTATAAGAGAATCTCGCGCAAGGGAAGAGGAGTCCCGCGCAAGAGAAGAATTAAAAAAGGAAGAGATAACTGAAAGTGTAAAAATGGAAGAACAAATAAGTGAAAAACCGACACATGAGTTAAACAACGAAAAAGGTGAGTCCGACAACGTTAAAATTCAAGAAGAGTCTAATTTTGAAGAAATTAATCTCTAGTCACCTTCTTTCGAAAACCATTGTTTAGTACCCACTCATGCTAAGTTTTTAAAAGAGTTAAACACTAACGCTAAAATTGACGAAACGGTAAGTGTTAAGTTAACTAATGATCAAACGTCACTAATAAAAGAAGACCCATTTGAAATTAACATTACACCGGTTCCATGTTTCTTTCAAAATTCGTTTATTAGTAACGTTACAATCGATAAAGATCTTTGTGTTAACATAATGCCTAACTACATTTTCGAAAAATTAAGTATTAGTGATTTTTCTCCACTTCAAATACCCATTTTTCTATCCAATCGGAAAGTAATAAAATCAATCGGTATAGTTGAGGATGTATTGGTTCAAACAAATCAGATGGTAATCCCGACCGACTTTGTCATCCTCGATGACGCTCCTCTAGTGTTGGGACGACCATTTGTAAAAACTCACGAAGCTTTGAAAAACCGGAAGTACAACAATCTACCTCTTCAATTAGGGGCATTCAAAAAAAGTGTCGACCTTGAGCGATCAATGAAATATCCATTCGGCAATGATGACCCCCTAATTGAAGATGAGCCAGAACCACCTGATAAGGTGGGTCTAGCCAAGGACCCTTATAAACGTGGCGCACCACGGAGGCATTCCGCGGAACTATCCGTAGTTTAGTTTAGATTAACTTTTACGTTTTCTAGTTTAGTTTCAGGAGTAAAACACACTCGGGATGGTGAAGGATGATAAGGGAAGCTTGAACCAACACCCCATACACAAAAACAGAGCCTCCCGACGATTTTTCTTCATTACAGCAAGTTCAGCACGGGGCCGTGCTCACCCCAACACGCCCCGTGCCCAAGGTTCTATAGAAAATGCCCAGTTCAGGTACCTGGACACGGGGTCGTGCTCACTGGACACGCCCCCGTGCCCAGCCTTCTGTTTACTTTTGGAACTGGCAGTCTGGACACTGGGCCGTGCTCAGGCAACACCACCCCGTGTTCAGCTACCTAGTACCATAAAATCTTGTTTTTAACCCATTTTTACACATTTAATCAGCCTAAAAACTTTTTTTTGGGACACATTGAGGACAATGTGTAATTTTAGTGTGGGGGGGGGGGGGGATGCTAAAACCTTGAATCTTGCAAGTCCTAATAACAAGCCTTACACAAAACTCTATTGGAACCGCTAATCACCCCAAATTTTTTCAAAAATTTTCAATTTTTTTTTTACTTGTCTAGGTTTAATTTGGGAATTTCAAAATTCTAAAAAGGTTATATTTTTACGAATTTACAACCGATAGCGTCGTGATAAAAAGAACCAACATAAGAAAATTATGAAAAGGCATGACAAGCTTAGTTAAAATTTGATTATATATACTTGATCACATAAAAACCCATTCCCACAAAAGTGAGTTTTGAGCCTTTATTGAGCATACAATTACATATCATTAGAACTAAATGCTCATTTTTCGTTTCTTGTGTGAATAGCCGCTTGGTTCTTACGACTCTAGAACTTGCCATGACAATACATTCCCGGTCCTTACCAACTTAAACCCGAGTAAGTAAATGACTGAGGCATTAGGACTAACCATTTTTATTTCTACACCATTATTTTTCTTTTCTTTTTTACCACCTACCCAAAATCCACCTAGTTAACCCCTTTGAGCCTAAACCTTTTCATTTCAAAACCCAAAAACAAACACCCTTTCACCCACCAAAACCTTTTTTATTTTTTTTAACCCTTTGTTTTAGTAACAAGCTCGGTTTTTCTTATGACTTTCACAAAAAAAAAAAAAAAAAAATGATGATGATGAAGCGAAAGAAAAATAAACAAACAAGTTTATCAAAAATAACTTGGATTGAATGAAAGCTTCATCAAAATAAAGATTGCAAAAAAAAAAAAAAAAGTCTTACGAAAACCGATGCTTGTTACGCATTTCGCCCTTTCACTAACCACTAACCCAACCACCTACCTTTAACCCAAGCCTAACCCTTCACCCAAAAGTCCTCTTGATATTTACAAAGGTGTATAGTTAAAAAGGAGGAGGATTGATTGCTTGGCAAGCTTATGGTATGAGTAAGTTCCATGCCGCTCTCGAGTGTTTCACAAAAATACATCTTCGGCCGAGTGTTGAGTGATCCCCGTGAGGTATGTGAACTTGTATATAAATAGAATTTTACAAAGGCATGTTATGCCCTAATAAGTAATTTATCTTATGAAAAGTTTTAAATAAATCATGACGAATAGGATTGTAAATACATAAAAATAAAGCCTAATAAAGAATCTTGGATTCCCGGCACTCTATGACAAGCCCAAAAACCTTCTCTTCTACCAAATCCATTTGGGAGTGTAAAGCCACATTATAAAGAGTTTTGCTTGAGGACAAGCAAAGATTCAAGTGTGGGGGTATTTGATGTGTGTAAAATGCAACATATAAATTACATCAAATAAGGCATAAAACTAACCATTTTTTAGTACTAATGTTGGAAAAAGTGTGTTTTTGTCTTCCTTTTGAATTTACAGGGTCAAATGAGCTTAAACGAACAAAAGGAACAAAAATACAGCTAAAACCAACATAAATACAAAGAAAAGGAAGAAACGTGGCATGCCCGACCCCTCGACAACAACTCCCAAAGCAAAAACAAGAAGAAAGCTGAGCATGGGGCTGTGCCCAGCTGAGCATGGGGCTGTGCCTAGCCCGACACGGGGCGTGCCCAGCTCGACACGGGGCGTGCCCAGCTCAGCACGGGGCCGTGTCCAGAATGGTCAGCCCTGGCACAAAAGACAAACCTTTAGAAGCTTCTATTGCCCACCACGGGCCGTGTCCAGCGAACACGGGGGCGTGTCAAAAGTACAGCAGGTGCATTAATTGTAATTGCGAATTACAATTAATGAAGAGAGAGATTGTCAGACAGGCACGGGGCCGTGCCCAGCGGACACGGGGCCGTGCCCAGCCTTCTGTTCAGCCTATAAATAGGAGTGCTTGGTTTCATTTCAACTCATCCCTTGGCACACCACCTCTCTCACACTTCATCCACCACCCACCACCACCATAACACCATCATCCACCACCATCATCCATTGTCCATCGTAGAGTGTGTGAGTCGTCTCGGGATCCAAGATTGATCGTAAGAGTTCTTGACAATCAAGGCCATGTTTGCCTAAGTCTCTTACATCACTTGGTGAAGACAAAGTGTCTAGTATAATACTTTTTATTTCTAATCGTTTGCACTTTTTATTTGGTTTTGTATTAATGACTTTAGTAACTGGTTACTTATGTTGAAGGTGATCTTTCCTTATCGTTTGTCCGTGGTGTCTTGGCATTATTTTACTGTCTATATAAAATAAAGGATTTTCACCATTCATATCTCCACGGTCTATATGGAGGTATGTTGGCTACCTGGTCGGGGGTTAAGGGAACGGTTTGGTAAAGGTCTTGCCATTGTTCAGCGTTTAGAGGTCCTGCAATGGACCTGGGTCAAATTTAGTAGGACCTCCTTCAATGCTTCACGGTATTGGATGGCGGGGGTCCAAACTCTTTGATCCCCTCATAAGTTAACTACTATTAATACTATAACCCGGCTATTTAGGACTGTATCCCTGCTGACTCAGACTACTTAGCCGAGGGTAACGTCACCGCCAAAAGCGGGGCCTACCACAATACTGCATTAATAACTTAATTCATTATCTTCCAATAATCCACCCTTTTAGGATTGTATCCTTGCTGACTCAAACTACTGGGGTGAGGGTAACGTCACCTTCAAAAGAGGGGCCTACTAACATAACTAAGATAATCTCTTAATTGTGTGCAAAAGTGCGGAAATAATCAAAGGTTATACTAGATACGAGTCGGAACCAAGTGATTCATCTTGTCTATCTGTTTTTATTTTACTTTTATTTTCAGCATTTTAGTTAGTTTTTATTTTTCTTAGCTTAAAACATTTTTCTAAAGTTTTTATTTTGATTAGACGTTGAGGATAAACCGGTACTAAAAGCTCTTGTGTCCTTGGACGACCTCGGTATCTTACCAACGCTATACTACGCTCACGATGGGTGCACTTGCCCATATGTGTGTTTAGTGTTAGTAAAATATCGTGTTTTATAAATTTAAAACTTGGCTAAAAATAAGTGTTAAAAAGGGCTTAAAATATACACCTAATATATACGACACTTAAACGCGCATCAATAACTAACGTGCTTCATTTCACTATGTGTACGTGCTGGTTATGCGTAAACGACTTCGAACTCTATATGCTATTATCAAACTTGTATGCTCACCTTTACATTTTATGTATTAACTTTATTTTAACGTATGTGACAGGTGCTTAGGACGCATATGTGGTAGGAACTGGGAGCTAGAATAAAGCTTTAGAGCCCAACAAATAGTTGTCTGTAGATAACTTATTAGGGGTCTCTAGAAGCAGATAAACAATTGCTACTTATTTAAATCTGAGTTGTCGAAAAAGAATATTTGTTTTGATGTTGTCTGTAATAACTTGTTTGACTATTTATGTTACGGTATGGGACGTAATGCTTTAATTAAATGGTGATGATAGTTGTTATGGAAACTTCTGGACAATCTGTTTCTGTTTCGCTCAGTGCCACGCCCGGATGATTCCGCCATCGGTTGGGGTGTGACAGATCGGTATCAGAGCCATAACTATAGGGAATTAGGCAAGACTCGACCTAGTCCGGGTCGAAGTCTTAGAGACCTAGACTATAGTTAAGAACCAACAGACCAACTCACGCGTATGCGTAAACTCGTCACTATCACTCACTCTTTTCTGTCACTGCACTCGAATTTTCAAGTTGTGAACAGGTAATAAGGCCGAGAATAGGTGTGAAAACCGCAAACTCTCGACTAAGGTTGCCTAATCAGCTTGCGTTTTAGCTACAAACGAGGAGAATCATACCAAATCAGGAGTGAAATCCACATTTTGATGAATAATCTCCTCATTTTTTATCAAAAACGAGGACGGAAGTTGCAAGATAGGGGTGAAACCCTAACCTTGACGACTCGTCCCGCTTTTATACAAAAACTTCCACCAAAGTTCGATGGACTCCAACGATCTAAGGACACAATATAACCAATGGGAATTGCGCCAACGCCCAAGAATCAAGGCAAAGGCATAGTCCTGGAGGTAATTGTGCAGGATCCTTGCGAATAGTTGAGCCACTTTGGTTAGTCGAAGTCTATTAGCCACAGACAATCTACCTTCGATTTATCGATCTTTATGAAATTTTATGCATTTTCTGTTATTTGTTAACGTTTTGAGGTACTATTGGTTTCAACTCAACACTATTGCTCCCGCTAAAACACAAAACCCACATAACTCGTCGCTAGCAAATCAACAATAGAGGCAGTCAGAATGGTTTGTATGCTCGTAGGTGCCTTAGTGACTAGGAATATATGTGTTTCTTGCTATTGTGCTTACACGTTTAGGAATATTGTGATTATGTGCTCTATGTGTTTATGTGATTTTGTGCAAATCTGTGATTTTGTGACTGTATGCGTTTACATGGTACGTGTTACTGAGCTTTAGTAGTATTAGACGTGTGAGGTGAGATTCGAATACATGTGTTGAGTTCCATGGCGATGTCTATTGCAGACAATGTCGTCTGGATCCCGTCATCCACTCTCTCGCCAGGAAAAGAAAGACAGACGTCTTGCTTCCATCGTCGCGAAAGCTGTAGCAAAGGCAGTGAGCGATGCCTATGAGAACGCCAGCAAATCATCCGAGGAATTGAGGACTGAAGGTCCTAGAGCTGTCGCAAGACCTTTCAGTTTCAAACAATTCAAGTCATGTGGGCCGAAAGAATTCACAGGCGAAGGAGGTCCTACTGCTCTATTCCACTGGTTTGACTCTATCGAGGTTACTCTGCGACAAAGTGGTTGCCCTGATGACCTTCGAACTCTGAACGCTACTGGCGTCTTTCAGTCCCGTGCTTTGGACTGGTGGACGGCCGAGAGGAACAAGAGAGGGAATGATGCAGCTTACGGTTTGTCGTGGGAAGAGCTCAAGGAAGTCATGCTAGAGGAATTCTGCCCTCCTCACGAGCGTCAAAAGCTTGAAGATGAATTTTGGCACATACATCAGAAGGATGGAGACAATGCTGGTCTCACTGCTCGCTTCAAACAACTCAGCATTATCTGTCCTGACCAGGTCAAGACCCCTGAGATGACCATCAAGAAGTACATCCGAGCTTTGCCCGACTGCGTTGCTGATTTCGTGCAAGCGGCTAAGACTGCCACGATCGAGGAAACCTATCTGCTGGCCGCTGAAATCAATGACAAAAGGGTCAAGGCTGGGTTGTGGGATAAGACCTCCAAGCATCTGCATCAAGCTACCACTACTGCACCAACCGCTGAACCTACCTCGTCAAGCAACAAGAGAAAGAACAGCTCCACCAACAAGAACTGTGCGATTACTGCTGCACCGATCCAAGCTGTACCTGCTCAACAGCGTCAAGTAGTGGCGCCTGTGGCCAATGCACCGCCTGCAAAGCGTGCATATACTGGACCACACCCACTCTGCCCTACTTGCACCTATCATCACCCGACTGCTATTCAATGCCGCTTCTGTGCTCATTGCAACGTCTACGGCCACTTTCCTGCTAACTGCCGTATTCGTCAAGCTCCTGCCAATCAAGCTCTACTTACTGCCCCACAGGGTCAACAAGCTCCTCCGGCACCCGCAGTCAAAGCCAGAGCCTGCTTCACGTGTGGCGACCCAAATCATTTCGCCAACATGTGCCCGAACAGGGTAGTGAAACAAGAACCCCAACAGCAACAGCAGCAACCACAGCAGCAACAACAGCAGCAGCAACAGGCCGCACGCGCCAGAACTTTCAATCTCAATGTGCGTCAAGCCTAGGCTGACAACAACGTGGTCAATGGTACGTTCCTTGTGAATGGTATTTATGCTTCATGTTTGTTTGATACTGGAGCCGATAATTTCTTTGTGTCACTCGAATTTGAGAAACTCCTTAGTCGTAAACGATCCCGACTCCCCTCTGCATTCGATGTTGAAGTCGCTACCGGAAGAACCGTCGCTGTAAACTCTGTTATTCGTGATTGCACTCTCGAGCTCAACAATCACATCTTCACAATTGATCTCATTCCGATGCAACTAGGAAGCTTTGATGTCATAGTAGGCATGGACTTTCTTCGCGAAAACCATGCCGAAGTTGTGTGCTTCGATAAAATGATTCGTTTTTCGCTCGCAAACGGTGATTCGTTGTGTGTTTATGGTGATACTACTTCGAAGGGTCTCAAGCTTATGTCTTGCCTACAAGCTAGCAAGTATCTCCGCAAGGAATACAGGGCTTTCTTGGCTCATGTCGTAGCAGCGGAGAAGGAAAAGAAAGAGAAGAAGGAAGTGAGAGACGTTCCAGTGGTTCGAGAATTTCCTCAAGTTTTTCCAGAGGACCTTCCCGGACTACCTCCGAAGCGTGATATTGATTTTCGCATTGATCTCATCCCTGGAGCAAATCCTATTGCCAGAGCTCCTTATCGACTCGCGCCGTCCGAAATGCGCGAACTCTCAACCCAACTCCAGGAATTGCTTGAAAAAGGCTTTATTCGCCCGAGCACCTCTCCTTGGGGCGCACCAGTCCTTTTCGTCAAAAAGAAGGACGGGTCGTTCCGGATGTGCATCGACTACCGGGAACTGAATAAGTTGACTATCAAGAACCGCTATCCTCTACCTCGAATCGACGATTTGTTTGATCAACTACAAGGCGCTACGTGTTTCTTGAAGATCGATCTACGTTCAGGATACCATCAGCTGCGAATACAAGAGGAGGATATACCCAAAACTGTGTTTTGCACTCGTTACGGCCATTATGAATTCGTTGTCATGCCTTTTGGCCTAACCAATGCACCAGCAGTTTTCATGGACCTGATGAATCGAGTGTGTAAACCATATCTCGACCGTTTCGTCATCGTGTTCATCGACGATGTCTTGATCTATTCCAAAACGAGAGCCGAGCACGCGCAACATCTACGTTTGGTCCTCGAGTTACTCCAGGGGAACCAACTCTACGCCAAATTCTCCAAGTGCGAGTTTTGGTTGGGGGAGGTTCAGTTTCTGGGTCACATCGTAAATAGTCAGGGCATTCACGTCGATCCTGCGAAGATTGAAGCTGTTAAGAGCTGGGTTACGCCTAAGAACCCGACAGAAGTCCGCTCCTTCCTCGGACTAGCGGGCTATTATCGACGATTTATCGAAGGATTCTCGAAGATTGCTGTACCACTCACTTCTCTCACTCATAAGGACCAGCCTTTTGTCTGGGGAACCAAACAAGAGTCTGCCTTTCGAACCCTCAAACACATGCTTTGCAATGCTCCTGTTCTCACACTACCCGACGGAAACGATAATTTCATTGTCTACTGTGATGCTTCCAACCTTGGTCTCGGTTGCGTCTTAATGCAACGAGACAAGGTCATAGCTTACGCATCTCGTCAGCTCAAAATCCACGAGAAGAACTATACAACCCACGATCTCGAGTTAGGCGCAGTTGTTTTTGCATTAAAGGTTTGGCGACACTACCTGTATGGTACAAGGTGTACGATCTTCACCGATCACAAGAGCCTACAACACATCTTTAATCAGAAGGAACTAAATATGTGTCAACGCCGATGGGTAGAACTTCTCAACGATTACGACTGTGAGATTCGTTATCACCCAGGCAAAGCAAATGTTGTTGCCGACGCACTTAGCAGACGGAGCTATCTGCCTAGCACTCAAAATGTTCAAGCCCAGCACAACCTCGAAGCCCTCATTCGCGACGCCCAGCACGCATGTTTCAACGAACGCACCTTGAAGAAAGAAAGAATCTACCACGATGGAGCCCAGCTTGTGAGCAAATCAAATGGGATATTCCACTTCTTAGACTGAATTTGGATTCCCAAGCGAACCAACCTGCGACAGATTATCATGGATGAAGCCCACAAATCCCGATACTCCATCCATCCCGGTGCTGACAAAATGTACCATGACCTTCGATATAGGTTCTGGTGGCCGGGTATGAAACGGGATATCGCTCTCTACGTCGGAAAATGTCTAACCTGTGCTAGAATCAAGGCTGAACATCAAAGACCCTCTGGCTTGCTCGAACAACCTCCAATCCCCATGTGGAAGTGGGAGAGCATAGCTATGGATTTCGTAACCAAGCTTCCAACCACGTCATCAGGTCACGACAACATTTGGGTTGTTATTGACCGTTTGACTAAATCAGCTCACTTTCTGCCAATACGAGAAGACTACAAGGTAGAACGATTAGCCCGAATCTACACCGACGAGATCATTTGTCGACATGGGACGCCTCGTGACATCATCTCTGATCGTGATGCTCGGTTTACTTCACGATTGTGGGAAACATTTCAAACGGCACTCGGTACAACGCTTAATCTAAGTACTGCGTTCCACCCACAAACCGACGGTCAGACTGAAAGAACGATTCATACTCTTGAAGACATGCTCCGTTCGTGTGTCCTAGACTTTGGTGGTAATTGGGATAGACACCTTCCGTTAGTCGAATTCTCGTATAACAACAGCTACCAGGCTAGCATCCAGATGGCACCTTTCGAGGCCTTATACGGGAGAAGATGTCGATCGCCTATTGTGTGGCACGAGATCGGTCACTCGCAACTAACCGGTCCGGAGCTGCTACAAGAAACGACGGACAAAATTTTCCAAATTCGAGACAACCTAGCGAAAGCTCGGGATAGACAGAAAGTTCTCGCCGATAAAAAGCGCAAGCACCGTGAATATGGCGTTGGTGACTACGTACTCCTAAAGGTATCACCTTGGAAGGGTGTAGTCCGATTCGGCAAAAAGGGGAAACTCGCGCCTCGATATGTTGGACCTTTTAAGATTCTGGAAAGGATCGGAAAAGTCGCCTACAGACTCGAATTACCGGAGGAACTTAGCAATGTCCATCCGACTTTCCACGTGTCAAACCTCCGAAAGTGCATCGCCGACCACGACTTACATGTTCCCCTAGATGATCTATAAGTGAACGAAACATTACACTTCGTGGAGAAGCCTGTCGAAATCATGGATCGCCAAACCAAAGAACTCAGACGCTCCCGCATTCCTATTGTGAAAGTCCGATGGGAAGGCAAACGAGGCGCGGAGTTCACTTGGGAACTCGAAAGCGACATGAAGGCAAAGTATCCACAGTTGTTTAACGAAGAAGTAATGTCCGGTTAAGAAAGGCAAAGTGGCATACTTGTAAATAAGGAGAGATTCCTTATATCCTTGGCCTATAAATAGAACCCTTAGGGTTAGTTTAAGGACTTTTGCTCATATGGTGATTTAGAGAGATAATTTTAGAAAGAGAAAGTAGAGCAAGAAAGTGGCAAGGTAATTCTAGTATTTTGTACGACGTTTTCAGTAATCAATAGAATCACAACTGTTGTAAATTCTAGTGTGTTTGATCTGAGCAATCGATCACCTGCTCAGATACCACTTGTAGGATCGGTTTTGACTTCGCTACGATCATGTGTAGTCAAGCACGTTCGCGGATCCCGCACGTCGAACGTATTGTTACGCAACCGAATCGGAGATGAATCCGGACCTACAGTAATCAAGATTTCTCCCAAACGGCTTCGAATTGAAATCTAAAACTTTATAGGCTTTTAGATCAGATGTTTTCGCACATCATATCCAAAAATCAGCAATTTTTAACCGTAAAATCCCGATTAATTTGACGATTTTCAATGGTCCGAACGAAGGACTCTCACATGTGATCCACGGTTAGTTACGGCTTCCAGCTTAATTTCGGGACGAAATTCCCTAAACAAGGGGAGGCTGTAACACCCCGTGTTTTCACGAGTGAAAGTCAAAGTCAAGGTCAAAGTCAACGATCGATTTCGCGCGACTTGACTCGTAGAAATGTTTTTATTTTATTTATATTATGTGGAGTAAATGTCGTACATTGCAATAATCGAGTCATGCTAACCGTATTCCAATCGACCTACGACTGTGAATGATAGGAAGTAACAATGCGATAAAGTTAATCAAGCTATACTAATCAAATCGACATCGAACCGTAACTCGAACTGTGTGTTTTACTTGTTGTTTATACGTGTGGTGTGCCTTACGTGTTACCTGTGCATGCTTATTGTTGTTATGTTGTGATAATCAAGCGAACTCAATCGAACTCGAAGCCTAACTCGAATGTACCCGAACCTGAATTCTGAGTCAAACCCTATAAGAAGTAGTTGGGACTGAAAGTAATTTGGCTAGGAAACCCTATCAAATCGCTCGCGAATCGAAACCGAAGCAACATCGCACCAAAACCCCAAAACAGGCGGCATCCGCACGGATGGCCAATCCGCACGGATTGCCAGTCCGCACGGATTGCCAGTCCGCACGGATTGCCAGTCCGCACGAGTTAGGGTGGTTCCTGACCGGTCTAGTCACGCGGGTGAGAACACAACTCCAAGTGGTTGCCACGTAATCAGAACGTCTCGATAAACGACAACAGAAACCAGGTATAGACGAACGGGACAATCAGACTAGCTGTCCGCACGGACTAGCTGTCCGCACGGACTAGCTGTCCGCACGGACTAGCTGTCCGCACGGACAAGCTGTCCGCACGGACAAGCTGTCCGCGCGGACTAGCTGTCCGCGCGTACAGACCATACGGACGGATTGCCACCCGGACGAACTACCCTTGGGACCCACTTTCCAAACAAGGTTGGAGTATCGACGAATGAGCAAATCCGGACGGACGACCTCTGAATGGATTACTCTTCGGATCATGAGATACTAAGGCCTTAAACTAAAATTCAAACAATGTTCATCCGCACGGTCAAGTCGTACACACGGACAGGCTATCCGGACGGATTGGCTCTGCCCGCGCGCACAGACTGTCCGCACGAACCACTACTGTCCGCACGGACCACCACTGTCCGCACGGACTACCGTACGCACGGACTGTCGTCCGCGCGACCGGCTTGAAAGGAAGAAACACTTATGTGTTTTCTAAATGCTACAACGAAAACTCCAAAGCACAAGCCATCATACACAAACACATCTCAGGAAGAAACAATCCACTTGAACGTTTATCCACACAAACAACTTGTCCGTACGGATAAGTCATCCGCACGCACAACTAATCCGCACGGGTTGCCACCCGCACGGACAGTCGCACGCACGGATAACTTATCCGGATGGATCACCATCCGCACGCATCACCATCCGCACGCATCACCATCCGCATGGATAGGTCATGCGCACGGATGACTTCTACTCACGGATAACTGATCCGCACGATCAGTCATCCTACCCACTCTCACTTGTACTGTTTTACGTGCCACTTATCGTTACGTTATCAAATCTATTCAGGCTAACCGTACTCGCTGTAAAGCGCTCCCTTCAATCCACAATCGCTGTGAGTATACTCGAACCCTTTTTGCTTTAGCACTCTTGGGTGTTACATACGTTACAACTATTCAAACTACAACTACCACACTACTCAAGCTATTTTAACGCTTAACCATTAATGCATGTTATACGTGGCTTTTGAATGCTTGTTTGTTATGTTTACACATGGAATGCTGTCTACCTGCCTTAGCAACGATAGTACTATAGTTTGGACTCAGCACCCGCTCACACGGGGGTTGTTAAGGATCTTTTACTTGCATGGATTACGGTGGCAATCATGTATTGCGAACTGCCTCGGGCAGTCAACCCGCAGTCATTGGTATCGATGGATCTATGTCGATAACTAACGTGCTTCATTTCACTATGTGTACGTGCTGGTTATGCGTAAACGACTTCGAACTCTATATGCTATTATCAAACTTGTATGCTCACCTTTACATTTTATGTATTGACTTTATTTTAACGTATGTTACAGGTGCTTAGGACGCATATGTGGTAGGAACTGGGAGCTAGAATAAAGCTTTAGAGCCCAACAAATAGTTGTCTGTAGATAACTTATTAGGGGTCTCTAGAAGCAGATAAACAATTGCTACTTATTTAAATCTGAGTTGTCGAAACAGAATATTTGTTTTGATGTTGTCTGTAATAACTTGTTTGACTATTTATGTTACGGTATGGGACGTAATGCTTTAATTAAATGGTGATGATAGTTGTTATGGAAACTTCTGGACAATCTGTTTCGCTCAGTGCCACGCCCCGATGATTCCGCCATCGGTTGGGGTGTGACAACTAGGTTGACCTACCTACCATTTTCCCGCACGAGATACCTACTCCCCGCCCTGGGGAGGGTACATCTGGGCAGCCTCCGAGTTTTGATCCTTTTGCATCTGCTGATTTCATGCCTATACCAAAGTTCACTCCATTCGAGGCGGACCCATATGATCAGTCTCTCAGGTGGTTTCCCCCGTACTCCATGCTGATATCTGATCCCTACCACCCATCTCCCCATGCTGGGTATATATGTGATGGTCGTCTCCTTTCCCTTCAGTTATAGTTTGAGATCCTTAGCCATCGAGTCTTGGAGCTAGAGTGCGAGGCGAGCGCCAGGTAGCCTCCACTACCTTCATATCATCCACCTGTTACCCCACCACCACTGTCGTTCTCTCCTCCTTTATTCCCTTCAGCTGCTCCTACTACTATTGAGGGTTTTGACGCCCGATTTTTGATCGCTCAGCAGCAGATCAGCTTTTTGGTCCGACGTGTGCATGAGCTCGAGGACGAGCTCGCTCATCTCCGTAGTCTGATCTTCTTTCCTCTTCCCCCGCCACCACCAGCGCTCTAGATCTTTTATTTTCCAGGTACCCTTTTGATATGACGACCAAGATGGAGCTCAAGACTTTGAAGACCCAAGAAGACAATGTGGAAGAAAAATGATTATTACTTTTATATTTTTATAAACTTGTTTGACCGAGGTGATGTAACATTGGGTCCATTTTGTTGTTCTACTATTAGAAACAATGTAACAAGTTGTTAAACATGTATGAAAGCTCAATGGTCATTTTCTCATTTATACATTGTGGATTTATATGTGCATGTGATGTTTATGTGACTACATGTGTAACGCCCTGAGTTTTTATACTTTCTATATTTGGAAACCCTTGCTTGAAATTCTATTTTTGGAAACCTTGTAACCTTGTAATCGTTCCTTCATTGTAATCGATGTAAAACTTGAGACTTTGATTATAAATAAAGCTCGTATTTCTTTAATTTTGTGTTATACATACTCTATACATGCTCATACATTTAACTTCGTGAAACATTCGTCACGTAATCGTAATTCTTGGAAACAATGTGCTAAATTTGTAATACGTGAAACTTATGCATAAAAACATCTTTTGATCGTAAACGATACTTAAATACGACACTCATACGTTAGATTATACTTGGTTTATGATTCCCATATTTTATGTGTCCTTAAACTTTTCTTATATGACGAAAAAGGCCCTTAAAACACTTAAAAAACCCTAAAATACAAACTAGAGGGGCCGAAAGTGTCAAAAACCAAAAGTGGTCTGGAGGAGTGTCGCGGGCCGCGAAGGACACCCCAAGACCTTACGCTAGCCGTGAGGATGTCTGATCTGCATTTTCAAATCATATAAAACACATTACAATTCACTCTCATAAGCTGCTAAAAATCAGAATTCGGACATAAGTTTAGCAAGATCTTCAAACAAGCATAACTTCTTCATTTCTTGGTCTTTTTCATCGATTCTTCTTCCCACTTGCTTGGATTGACCTAAGTAACATTTCCAATAGTTTTCCCTGGAAAACCAAGGCCTGGAATGTGACAACCTGAACTTTCAAGGTTAGTGTCGCTTAGTTTCGTCTCGTGATTCTAACTTTTAATAATTCGCTCATTTCACGTCTTTGATATGTTAAACTTTTGTTACACGTTTTGCTATGATGAGATTGTCGAGCGTAAACGTGTTAGAGTAGGTTGGAGTGTTTTGTTGGGCCGTCCTTAGTGTCTTGATTGTTGTTAAGTTGGGCCACTTATGTTATGGGCCGCATACACACATCTAGACCCAAGCCGTGTCCCTTTTGTTATACCACGGCCCAAAAATTATCACCTTTTGTGTTATGGAGCATGACCCAAACGAAGCCCGTAGGCCAGGCCGTCTTGTTTATGTTACGCATATACACACATATATTCTAAACCCTAGTCTCTCCTTTTCTCTCTCGAGCGACCCGACGGCAACACCCCTTAGCGAAACCCCCTTCCCCTCCCCGTCAACCTTCTTGTATTCAGGTATGTTTGAGTATCATCTTATAGTTTATCACTCCATATTCATGATCATGTGCTTATGTGTGATTGTGTTGCATGATCCGGTATAATGTTTATGGATTAATTTAATGTGTTGCATGAGTAATGGATGAAATGGTATTCTAGTGCTTAGGATAATGAAAATCGGTGGTGGCTACTACCTGACATGTTAGTGTTCATATTCCAATTTGATCAGAATGCATGTGAAGATCCTTATTCATATATTAATGGGTGTTAGGTTAGAACTCATGAGGCCTCCTTCTAATTGGTCCGAAATTTGGTGGGAAATACTTGAATAATGTGCATATTATATATATGGTCGCACATGGGGGGTGGAGTGAGTTAGGTCTGTATGACATTGTTGACAAAATTTAATAATAGTAACCTAGTTTGAATATAGCACATGATTTCTGCACTAACATGATGATTGTAATATGTGAGTTGTGCAATGTGACAATAAAACATGACCAATACTAGTTTACGATCTCAAAACTGTTAGACGATGATAATGGGATTAAATATATGAATGGATGATTAACAGATGTGTAATCGGCTTATAGTGTGCAAATCAAAAGTGTTATGTGACGTATGATCTTGGTACGATATGTGTTTAGACATAGGTGGGTGCATGTTAGCCGATTTAATTTCATACATATGTGGTGGGTTGATGTCATAGAAATTCATAGGTGTCACAATAGTTTGTTGTTGGTATATGTAATTGTACAGGATGTTGAATCAGGTCACACACACACACTTGATTAATTGAACCATTTAAACAAATAAACTGGACCACTAACCGGAATCCATAATGCGGCCCAAATAGTGCTAGTTGGGCTACATGTTATTGTAATAACATGCTGAAATGGGGCTGGGCTACGGATGCCTTGTGGGCCGCCATAACCTTGGGTAATATTCGACATAGCCTGCTTTGGAATAACCGAATCATCTGTTTTTCCTGTTGGGACTTTGCATGTGTTATGTGTTGCATATGAATAGTGGACAGGCTTGAAATGTATATACGTAAATCAGAAAGGTAGGCATGCGTGATTGACTTATTGCATACTGGATGATTAATTGCTGACATCATGTGAATGAACTAAATACCACGGGTTGAATTACTTGTGTGTCATACATATACAGTAATTGTGCAACATATGAACGATGAATACATGAATTATTTGTGCATGAAAGATGTAATTCGTGTGCATGTAGAACTGACTAGTATCGGTAACCCTTTTTAGGGCGTGGTTATTCAACTGATTATCAAGTAAACAATCTTACCGAGCAAAACCAAGGTGAGTTCACTACATTCGAGCATGCGTCCCAGTGGTTGGGGACAGTCAGTGGTCTGGGTAAAAACGGGTATATTGGTTAATATTCTCACCTATCATTTTTGTAAGTCCCTTATTATGTTACCTGGAGGGTAACGGGTATTAGTTGGTAGCGCTACTTAGGTTTGGCACCCTCACACCGCTCCTGGATAGGACGGATGTGAACTAATGACCCAGTCGGGGCCCAGTACTAGATAGGAGTACGTGGGAAGGGCAGTCATGTACATCAGGAGCCGTCTTGTTCGGAATTGAGATATTAACAATATTACTTGCATTTGTCAGTGAACTGTTTTACATACAACTGGTAACAAAACGTTTTCTTAAACTGTGAACTCGCTAGCTTTGTCTGATACACTTGTTACATGCTCGCAGGTCGTTAGGTGATTGAAACAGGAGCTTGCTGGCTGGAGAGCGAGAGTGGTCATGGTTATACGGATGGGATTATTTATCAAATATTTATTTCTTATGATTGATCGAAAAGTATTTACATTATGTTACATTAACGCTTCCCCTGAACTTGTAGTTTTTGAATAACTTATGATTGGGATTTTATCATTACTAATTGATGGAACTTTATTTTAAACTTATGATTCAATGTAAGTAGTGGCTCATTGCTAGTGGTCACACGTCTAACAGGGACACTCCCTAGGTGGTATTTTGAGGGTGTGACATGGAATGTCGCTGAAAAGGCTCCAAAGTGGACTGATGTTTCTGTTTCGAATCAAACTTTGTTAAATCTTGTTAAAACTTGAGTTATCTCATCTCAAACCTATGTCCTTATGCTTATAACCACTTCTATGGTTAGTTATACTTATAAACAAGGTTGAGACATTCAAAATCAAAGGATTAATCCTCACAAACTTTCTGTTTTGTTCAAGGGTTTCACCCACAAGTGATGTTCAAGTTTAAGACATGATGTAGGTGTGATTTAAGATTAACTTGGGTTGTCCTACATAAAAATCCACACATTGCTTGATGATTTCTTATAGATTAGTGTTTAGTATTCTTGTATTACTTGTAAGTTCATGACCCTCCTTGAATGTTTTTACATCAAGTGTAGTGGTGAACACTTAAAGGTGCCTAAATGGAAGAACTTGTTCTTCCTACCACCTACATGACTTCTATGACACAAAGAGGTGCCTAAATAGAGATTCCAATCTCCTACCTCATACTTGATTATTAGGACCTTGTAATCTTCATAGTATCTATGTATTCCATATATATATATCTAAGTAACTAAGCTTGATGATAACTTAGTAGCTATTTGTCAAGAACATGTTACATCATCTATGACCATATACATGTTACGATTCTAATGGACCTTTAATCCATGAAATCTTACAAACTCTTTGTGTTTTAATAGTGTCAAGAACATGTGCTATGTGTACAAGATGATTACTTTTCATATACTTATTTTTCATGCACTTTAAACTTCACATCCTTAGACCAAATGTATACGTCTCTTAAAATCCCAAATCGAACATATCCAACCTTCTAACCTCAACAACTCCATCACATTGGATAATCGGAAAGCGTATGCAACTTTGTGAGTACACTTGACCCACTTTCCTTTTAATACACTTTGGGTGCAACATGTTTTACTTGTTAAAATGCACGATTCACAAACATGCTTTATTCATTCAATCCTTATACATGCTTTGTTATGCTTAGGTTCATGCTAGAATACATACTACTTGTTAAACCGCCTTAACAATTATAGCGCTATAGGAGTAGCACACCACCCAACAGGGTTTTCTTAAGTTATATTCTTATGGTCTCGATATTGTTATATCGAGGGATGCTATTATTCATACTTTACGACATCGATGTTGCTACATCGAGGGATGCTATTATACTAGTGGACACTTGGGTTTGACTTTTAGTTATGCATGATAGTTTGACCTTCTATACCAAAATGCTATGTTGGATTGAAAATACTTTTTATACATATGACACGAGTCTAAAACTTGTGTACTCGCCAATACCTTTGTATTGAACTATGCTTTTAAAACATGTTGTAGGTTTAGCGATGATGTTGGTGATGCATGGAAACTAATAGGATGCTTAGATACACACTTTAAATTTGTATTCATGTTGTATTGTATTACATTGTTCGTGTTGTTGTATTTTGCTTCAAATTCTTGTAATTGATTCTTTAGAAATGGAATGAAATTTATTATATAGATATTTGTCACAATTATTAGTGTTATGTTGTCTTGAGCAATCTCTTTCGTCTCACTCCGATGTTTCCGCCATCGATTGGGGTGTGACAGATTGGTATCAGAGCCATAACTATAGGAAATTAGGAAAATTGCCATGCTTTTTACCTAGTCTATAGTTCTAGAGCTTTATTCTTATGTTTCGCTTGAACCACTTGCATGATACTTTATTTGCTTCTTATTTAATTTCTTTTGACCTTTAAAACATATATGTCACCTTGTGTTAATACTTGCTTTATTATTTGTTAATACTTGTTGTATTGTCCCATTCTTTATATGCTATTCTTGAAATGTCTTTTACGTGTTATTTTCTTGAGATGCTTTATGTGCTTATACTTGTTATTATTATTTTGAACATACGTCTTTTTACTCGTTTATACTAAAAATCGAAACCTCTCTTAATACACAAACGAGACGACTTCACCAAAATAGGCGTGAAACCCACAATTTGGTGAACAACTCTCAACCCACCTACTTTTCCTTTTTACATGAAATTCACCATCAAGTTAGGAGTGAAATCCTCACCTTGATGGAGAAGTTCAGATTTCAAATTTTAGTGGACCCTCGTCAAAGTGTTGAAATTAAATTTTGACCCGACGAGTATTAACCACACTTAGGATACGAAATCTTCAAGTTAGGGGTGAAACCCGCACCTTGTCCACTAGTTCCACTACTTGATTTTTCATGAATCCCGCAAAGTCTTGAAATTTCGATTGATTTGGGACATGTAGTAACCGGAAGGGTGAATACCGTTAACCGACTTATCGGTGAGAGTATTCCACCTATTAGGCCAAAGCATGCTCCTCAAATTCGAAAGACTTTTCGACCACTTTGGTTAGTCAAAGTTCAATTTTGGAACCATCCAAATTTTAGTCAAACATGTGGTTCTATTATTTATCTTATATTAAGTCCTTTTTCATACATTTATACATATGCATGATTTCATATAATTTAAATTCATATTCCTTGTAACGACAAATGGAGACATATCATCGAGATTTGAGTGATTTCCTTACCTTGACTATTAACTCCACTCACTATTTCCTTAAAACGACCTCACCAACGAGTTAGGGGTGATTCCCTTACCTAGGTGATCGTTACCAAAACTCTCCTTCAAAATATTTTATTATGCAAACCCGGTCATGTTTTATACCTAAATCATGTATCATTATTCAAAATACCTACTTATACCGATTTCAAAATACATTGTTTTATCAAATGTACTTCTTATCCTACAATCTATTTTTTCACACAACTCATACATACGAGATTCTTAATCATGTCTTAAAACATTTTATTACCCGAACTTCAAAACCTTACGAAATGCTACCTATCAACTTAATCGGTCCAATGAAACTCTTGCCCATGAACTTCATATTCGACTTAATCACTAAAACACGCTCACGTTATATCAACATACTAGAGACTTCCATTCTTAATCAAAATCAAACCAACCTTTGTCAATTACTTATAAGATCTTATAGATATTTTAAGATTGTTTTACCAAAGACTCTTTTCAACATCAATGAATCATTTGTTAAAACTGTTTTCAATGATCATTAAGTCCATTTTGCTAAATCTCTTTTCTAAGGATCAACGTTTTCACAAGATCCTCCAAAATTCAAAATTTCTTGTTTTTATACAAATGAAATGAACTCATTATTTTCGAAAACCTTTTTCTACACCGCCTAATTCGCCATTCAAATTTCAAAACACGTGGGCAAGAAGACTTCGTGGGGATCGACAATCCTCAACTTATGTACTTTTTTTAAACCAAAAAGTAGCATTCCATTCATTACAAAATACATTATGCATAACCAATAAATACTTTATATTGTCTTACATTTACAAATTATATTCTACCTTCCAAATCGAACTCGGTCTATTTTGATTCGATAAACTCAACATTTCGCTTAAAACAACTACACGTGTATATCATCGTATATGCTTTAATCGATATCTCGTGACAATTTCATTTATATCGTTCGTATTTACATACTCAACCTCTTGAATGCTTTTATATGCTTAAATTTGTTATGTTTCAATTAATACTATATAAGCAATCATTATTATTCGTACTTACACTCATACTCATACTCATACTCATAACGATACATTTTATGTTTATACTTATGCTCATACTACCCATACGCTTTATGTTTATACTTATACTTACATGCATATTCATACTTAAACATATATTTATGCTCATACTTTCATTCATACTCATGATTCATACATTCGTACCCGTACGAGAGCGTTATCCGAGGGAATTGCTTACGTGGGTCCCAAACATACTTAAGCATGGACTTGCTTATATACTATATACTTCTACGTACACATTCTTTTTTTTTAAATTATGTATACCTTGATTCGTACACAACTAGTACAAGCTATGCGGATCATGCGACGATCAAAATAATCACGGGTGCACACAGGATTATAGTGATAGGTGTACGAGAACCATAGAGTGTACTACTGTGTGTATGGTAAGGCACGGAACGTAACGTGACACCGAATACGAGGCGAACGTAATATGGTCAAAACATGGTGGATACGCCGCTGGTACTTCCTATATATAAGTGTTTTCACCATGTTACCAAACCCTTCTAAAACGTGTCATGAGAAATTCAGTGTTTTACAGACCTTTGGACCTAATACAAACTTTAGACAACTCACAAACGCATTATATCCGATTATCCACGACGAGACTCCATTCTTAACACGCTATTTTTCGTCTATCCAACACTTATGCCATTCTTATACTTGCGTTCATTATGATACAATCGTTCACTTCCATACTCCTATTACTCTCCATTATTCTTTTCCTTTATGCAAACCCCGTTCACGAACAAGTCTGCTTAAACGCTCGAATTTCACTTATCTCATTACCTTTTAAACTATTTCCTATTCGTTATTCTTGTGTAAACATACTTAGTAGACCGTTAGCACTTTATTTAAAGTACCAAACTTTCTCGTTCCACTCGAAAAGCAATTTTTATGAATATGTGGTTTTATACTACCCTTAAAACTTCCTATGCAAACTACCTCACTTTATTGATTACAAACCGTTTTATAAAGACCTCCATCGTAAATACAATACATTGGTAAAACCACTCCAAATTTAGCTATTCAAAATCGTTTTACCTATACGCGTTTCACTCATGCTTATGCCTCAAAATCGTTTTAGCCAAACAAATCCTCTTACAAATCTATTTTGCTATTCTCCCAAAATTTTGTACTTTTCAAAACATTTCAAAATTGTCAAGTCTCAGTTTTAAATAATCACCTTTTGCCAAAACTCTTTCAAGTCTTCCTCTAGAATAAATTTCGGAATGAAATTTTCTAAAGGAGGGGAGACTGTAACGCCCTGCGTTTTTTATACTTTCTATATTTGGAAACCCTTGCTTGAAATTCTATTTTTGGAAACTTTGTAACCTTGTAATCGTTCCTTCATTGTAATCGATGTAAAACACGAGACTTGGATTATAAATAAAGCTTGTATTTCATTATTTTCGCGTTATACATACTCTATACACGCTTAAACGTTTAACTTCATGAAACATTCGTCACGTAATCGTACTTCTTGGAAACAATGTGCTAAACTTGTAATACATGAAACTTCTGCATAAAAATGTCTTTTGATCGTATACGATACTTAAATACGACACTCAGACGTGATTATACTTGGTTTATGATTCCCATACTTTATTTTTCCTTAAACTTTTCTTATATGACGAAAAAGGCCCGTAAAACACTTAAAAACCCTAAAATACAAACTAGAGGGACCTAAAGTGTCAAAAACCAAAAGTGGTCTGGAGGAGTGTCGCGGGCCGCGAAGTACACCCCAAGACCTTACGCTGGCCGTGAGGATGTCTGATCTGTAGACCAACTAGGCACACGCGTTTATTGGCCAATTCCTTGTGTTTTCTTGGGTTTGTAAGTGTGTTTCTTGTCTTGAATGCTTTCCAAACTTCACCCTAACACTTCCCTATAAAACCCAAACATAATCCTCACATTTTCCACTTTACAAATCATCTAAAACACATTCAAATCACTCTCATAAGCTGCTAAAAATCAGAATTCGGACAGAAGTTTAGCAAGATCTTCAAACAAGCATAACTTCTTCCTTTCTTGGTCTTTTTATCGATTCTTCTTCCCACTTGCTTGGATTGACCTAAGGAACATTTCCAATGGTTTTCAATGGAAAACCAAGGCCTGGAATGTCGCCGAAAAGGCTCCAAAGTGAACTGATGTTTTTGTTTCGAATCAAAGTTTGTTAAAGCTTGTTAAAACTTGAGTTATCTCATCTCAAACCTATGTCCTTATGCTTATAACCACTTCTATCGTTAGTTAGGCTTAAAAACAAGGTTGAGACATTCAAAATCAGAGGATTAATCCTCACAAACTTTTTGTTTTGTTCAAGGGTTTCACCCACAAGTGATGTTCAAGTTCAAGACTTGATGTAGCTGTGATTTAGGATTAACTTGGGTTGTCCTACATAAAAATCCACACATTGCTTGATGATTTCTTATAGATTAGTGTTTAGTATTCCTGTATTACTTGTAAGTTCATGACCCTCCTTGAATGTTTTTACATCAAGTGTAGTGGTGAACATTTAGAGGTGCCTAAATGGAAGAACTTGTTCTTCCTACCTCCTACATGACTTATATGACACAAAGAGGTGCCTAAATGGAGATTCCAATCTCCTACCTCATACTTGACTATTAGGACCTCGTAATTTTCATAGTATCTATGTATTCCATGTATATATATATATATATATATATCTAAGTAACTAAGCTTGATGATAACTTAGTAGTTATTTGTCAAGAACATGTTACATCATCTATGACCATATACATGTTACGATTCTAATGGACCTTTAATTCATGAAATCTTACAAACTCTTTTGAGTTTTAATAGTGTCAAGAACATGTGCTATGTGTACAAGATGATTACTTTTCATATACTTATTTTTCATGCACTTTAAACTTCCCATCCTTAGACCAAATGTATATGTCTCTTAAAATCCCTAATCGAACATATCCAACCTTCTACCTCAACAATTCCGTCACATTGGATAATCGGAAAGCGAATGCAACTTTGTGAGTACACTTGACCCACTTTCCTTTTAATACACTTTGGGTACAACATGTTTTACTTGTTAAAATGCACGATTCACAAACATGCTTCATTCATTCAATCCTTATACATGCTTTGTTATGCTTAGGTTCATGCTAGAATACATACTACTTGTTAACCCGCCTTAACAATTATAGCGCTATAGGAGTAGCACACCACCCGACGGGGTTTGTTAAGTTATATTCTTACGGTCTTGATATTGTTATATCAAGGGATGTTATTATTCATACTTTACGGCCTCGATGTTGCTACATCGAGGGATGCTATTATACTAGTGGACACTTGGGTTTAACTTTTAGTTATGCATGATAGTTTGACCTTGTATACCAAAATGCTATGTTGGATTGAAAATACTTTTTATACATATGACATGAGTCTAAAACTTGTGTACTCGCCAATACCTTTGTATTGAACTATGCTTTTAAAACATGTTGCAGGTTTATTGATGATGTTGGTGATGCATGGAAACTAATAGGATGCTTAGATACACACTTTAAATTTGTATTCATATTGTATTGTATTACATTATCCGTGTTGTTGTATTTTTCTTCAAATTCTTGTAATTGATTCTTTAGAAATGGAATGAAATTTATTATTTAAATATTTGTCACAATTATTAGTGTTATGATGTTTCGAGCAATCTATTTCGTCTCACTCCGATGTTTCCGCCATCGGTTGGGGTGTGACAACATGTTTGCTCAATGTGATGATTATTTATGTTATATGTATACCTATATATATATATATATATACCTCATAGACAATTATTTGATGAATAATGTCTAACCTACCCGATACTTCTTTCTAGAAGAAAATGCCGCCCAGACGCAGCACGAACACTAACACATTACCGAGAACTGAGGCTGAACTCAATGAGCGTATATCGCAAGCTATAGCGCAGCATGAAGCCCTCCACTCTGAACACAGCGGTGGCACTTCCGGAAATAACCCTCCAACTGGTAATGTTAAGTCACCCAAGACACATTACAAATCTTTTGGATATTTCCAATTATGCTTGTCAATGCTCACTCGTGAATTATTGTCGTGTGTGTTTCAGGCTGCACCTATAAGCCATTTTTGGATTACAAGCCCTTGAATTTTGATGGCACAGGAGGTGCAGTTGCATTTGTTCGTTGGGTTGAGAACACTGATTCTGTGCTGAGAATGAGTAATGTGCACCCGAGCAGAGAGTCACCTACATCTCAGGGTTGTTTTTAGATGGTGCACTCTCCTGGTGGAACCTTAGGGTTCAAACTCTAGGTGAAGCTACTGCATATGCACTGAGCTGGGATGAGCTCAAAGAATTGATGCGCAAGAAATACTGTTCTAGGGCCGAAATCCGGAAGCTTGAAACTGAGTTCTGGAACCTGAAGATGGATGGACCAAAGATTGCTGAGTATATCCAATGCTTCCATGACTTATCCAGTGTTGTTCCCTATCTTGTCGAGCCTGAATTTAAGAGGATTGATCGGTTCATTTAAGGACTTGCTCCCCAGATCTTAAGCATGGTTACTGCCTCTAAGCCTCCGACCATCACAGTGGCTATCAATTTGAGTGTTGAACTTACTGAGGAAGCTATTCACTTGGGAAAATTCTCTAAAGCTGGTGAAAACAAGAAGGAAACTCACGTGGTATCCTCAAACGACAACAAGAGGAAGTTTGTGAATTTCAAGAAGAGCACGCGGGCAAACAGTAACACCAACAAGCGTAGGGATACCAATCCGCAAGCAGAGGCCCAGAGTGGCACGACAAACACTGAAACCAAGGGATAAGGGTATATGGGCCCCCTACCCAAGTGTGACATCCGTCAATTTCATCATTCTAGTAGGTGCCGAGACGGTAAATGTGATAAATGTGGAAAAATTGGGCATGAAAAGGATACGTGTTGGTATGGTGCGGGAAGTGGAAATAGAAACCAAGGAGGAAATTGTAATCATGGGGGAAATGGAAATCAGTATGGTAACAGAAACAAGGGTGGAAACGGTAATCAGGGAGGAAACGTAAATAAGGGTGGAAACGGAAACCAAGCGGGTAATGGGAACCGTTGAGGAAACAACAACAATAATCAAGGTGGAAATGATAACGGATGTGGCCAAGGCTATTTTGGCTGCGGTGACATGGGGCACTTCAAGCGGGATTGCCCTAAGTACAATCAGGCCCGTGGAAGAGTGTTTACTATTGGAGCTAGAGAAGCACGCAAGGATCCGAATGTGGTTATGGGTACGTTCCCAATTAACCAACACTATGCATCTGTTCTAATTGATATTGGCACCGAATTTAGTTTCGTATCTATAGACTTTAAGAATACACTTAGCCTAGTCGCAAGTAAGCTAGACGTCCCATACTCTATAGAACTGGCTAATGGAAAGTTAGTAGAGAAGAATGAAGTGATTAAGGGTTGTACTTTGGAACTTGGAGAGCGTGAATTTTCTATTAATCTCCTACCGGTTGATTTGGGAAGCTTCGATGTTGTTGTCGGGATGGATTGGTTGTCGAACAACCGTGCGGAAATAATTTGCCACGAGAAGACCATTCGTATTCTGTTAGTGAATGAGGAGACGCTTTTGATTCATGTAGAAAAGCACGAGATGCCCTTACGGATAATCAACTGCATGAAAGCGCAGAAGTGTCTTCGAAAAGGCTGCGTAGCCTTCCTTGCTAATGTTGTCGATAAGGAGACCCAGGAGCCAAAGCTAGAAGATATCCCCGTTGCGAAGGAATTTCCAGAAGTCTTTCCTGAAGACTTGCCTGAGTTACCTCCACAGCGACAAGTGGAGTTTCGGATAGATCTAGTGCCTGGAGCGGCACCAGTGGTGAAGGCACCTTGCCGGTTAGCTCCATCCGAGATGCAAGAGTTTCGACTCAACTATAAGAGCTGCTAAACAAGGGATTTATCAGGCCGATCTTCTCACCCTGGGGAGCTCCAGTACTGTTTGTTAAGAAGAAAGATGGCAGTTTCCGTATATGTTTTGACTACAGGGAGTGGAATAAGTTAACCATCAATAATCGGTATCCCTTGCCGAGGATTGATGACTTGTTCGATCAATTGCAAGGCTCTAGCTACTACTCCAAGATCGACTTGAGTTCGGGATATCATCAGCTGTGAATACAAGAAGAAAATATCCCTAAAACGGCCTTTAGAACTCGAGATGGACATTACGAGTTCCTTGTCATGCCGTTTGACTTAACAAACACACTGGCAGTATTCATGGACCTTATGAATCGGGTGTGCAAGCCATATCTGGATAAGTTCGTGATTGTTTTTATTGATGGTATCCTTATATACTCGAAGACCAAGGAAGAATATGAGCAACATCTGTGAGCTATCTTGGAACTATTGAAGAAAGAACAGTTGTATGCAAAGCTTTCGAAGTGCGAATTTTGGATTCGCGAGGTGCAATTCCTAGGTCACATGGTGAATGAGAATGGAATTCATGTCGACCCTGCCAAGATCGAAGCAATCAAGAATTGGGAAGCCCCAAAGGCGCCAACTGAGATCCGACAATTTCTAGGGTTAGCAGGCTATTACAGACGATTCATTGAGAATTTTTCAAGTATTGCTCAGCCGCTAACGTCCCTAACCCAGAAGGATAAGAAGTTTGATTGGGGAGAGAAACAAGAAACAGTTTTTCAGACGTTGAAGGATAAACTCTGTGACGCACCAATCTTATCTTTACCTGACGGTACAAATGGATTTGTGGTTTACTGTGAGGCTTCTCGACAAGGTCTTGGTTGCGTGTTGATGCAATGGGACAAAGTCATCGCATACGCGTCACGTCAATTAAAGATGCATGAGAAGAACTATACAACGCACGACCTTGAGTTAGGAGCTGTGATATTTGCGTTGAAGATTTGGAGGCATTACTTGTATGGTACTCGCTGCACGATCTTTATAGACCATAAGAGCTTGCACCACATTTTCGATCAGAAAGACTTGAATATCAGACAGCGAAGGTGGATAGAGCTGTTGAATGTTTATGATTGTGAGATCAAGTATCACTCGGGCAAGGAGAACATTGTAGTGGACGCCTTGAGCCACAAGGAGCGCGAAAAACCTCTAAGGATGCGAGCCTTAGAGATGACTATACAAACTGATCTCGCAGTTCGGATTCGTGAAGCCCAGCAGGAAGCACTTAAACTGGAAAATTTACGAGCTGAATCATTGCGTGGAATGGAAGTAAAATTGTTGCCCAAGGAAGTCGGAACATTATACTTCATGGAACGAGTTTGGGTTCCATTTCATGGTGATCTACGAGAACTTATTTTGGATAAAGCTCATAAGTCAAGGTACTCTATACATCCTAGATCCGACAAGATGTACCAAGACTTGAAAGACTGGTATTGGTGGGCCAAGATGAAAGCTGATATTGCTACATATGTGGGTAACTGTCTCACTTGTGCTAAAGTTAAGGCGGAGTACCAAAAACCATCAGGGCTGCTGCAACAACCTGAGATTCCCGTATGGAAGTGGGAACAGATCTCAATGGATTTCATAACCAAGCTACCGAGGACCCAAAGAGGACACGGTATGATTTGGGTGATTGTTGATCGACTCACGAAGTTTGCACATTTCTTACCGATCAGTGAGAAGGATAGCACGAAGAAGTTAGCAGAAATATATCTCAGAGAGATTATGGCACGTCACGGAGTGCCTGTATCTATCATATCCGATCGAGATGGTCGATTTGTGTCGAGAATCTGGCAGATGGACGGACAGCCTTGGAAGACATGCTACGTGCTTGTGTGATTGACTTTTGGTGGACGTTGGGATACTCACTTGCCTTTAGTGGAGTTCTCCTACAACAACAGCTATGACACCAGCATTCAGGTCACCTCGTTTGAAGCTTTATACGGACGCAAATGTCGGTCCCCGTTGTGTTGGACGATGACCGGAGATAAACAACATATTGGTCCAGAGTTGGTTCAAGAAACTACAGACAAGATTGCTCAGATGCGCAATCGTATCAAGTCACCACGTGATAGACAGAAAAGCTACGCCGACAAGCGATGGAAACCGTTGGAATTTGAGGTTGGAGATATGGTCTTATTGAAAGTCTCGCCTTGGAAAGGCATGGTACGGTTTGGTAAACATGGAAAGTTGAACCCACGGTACATTGGACCCTTCGTGATCCTGGAAAGGATCGGAACCGTTGCATATAAGCTAAAGCTTCCAGAAGAACTTAGAAGTGTCCACGACACATTTCACGTGTCTAATCTCAAGAAGACTCCTACTCAGGCAATAGTCATCATTCCCGCATACGCGATTCACGTCAACGACAAGCTCCAATTTACTGAAGAACCTGTTGAGGTTACGGACTGGAAAGTCCACAAGACACAGAGAAGTCGTATTAAACTTGTTAAAGTTCGTTGGAATTCACGTCATGGCCCAGAGTTCACATGGGAACGTGAAGACCAAATCAGGTCTAAGTATCTGCATTTGTTTCACAACTCCCCTGCAACCGAAAACGCAGCCTGAATTTCGGGACGAAATTCTTTTAACGGGGGGAGAATGTGACAACCGACAATTTTTCTTGTATTTTTGTACAATATAAATAGTAATTTGTATTTAATGACTGTGAATGATTGAACTAATGACATGAATGATTTCCTGTTTACTTTTAAAGACATACAAATACATTACATGTTGCATGATTACTTATCATTATTAAATGCAACACGGAATAGTTCAATTAGTGCACAAGAAGAAACTAGCACATTAATCAGATAAACATCAAAATATAATGCAGAAATGAGGTTTAATTGTCCAGAATAACTTGATAAGTGTTGGGAATGAAAACTGTTATAAAAAGTATCACATAGCACACTAAACTATGCAATTTAGCACCTTAACGAATCGGTAACCAAACGAATAACCGGACACTACCCGAAATTCCAAAATTGAACTAGGAGCATTGTTTTAATGTTACAAAGCTAGTTATCAACACTAAACATCATATTACATCCTAAAACACCTAAACACATTTAACCCCTAACTAAACCATTTAAATGCTAACTAAACTAACTAACTTACAATTGAAACCTAACTAGACCCCCCCCCCCCATCTAATGGACGGTTACATAAGGGGGTCCCACCCTTGATTTTCTTTGATTATTTTATGTGATTTGTTGTTTAGATATGAAACATAAGAACCATTGTTTAAAATCTTGTTGGAAGAAGTTTATAATAACCACAAGTCTTTACCATCTCATTCTTCACACTTTCAAAACACCAAACAACTTCTCCTCTCCTTCCATACCTACGGCCCCAAACCCCATCCTCATCATATTCATATCTAGTCCATTTCTAAGAAATCAAAGGGTGATCTAAGGTGATTCAAGCATAGTTAGGAAGGTTGGAAGCAAAGGAACTTGAAGGACCTTCTTGGAGAGCTATTAACCACTTCATTTCTTCATCATCTTCCATTTTGTTCTTCCCTAACCATAGTGCTAGTAATAAGCTTCTTTGATCTTTTTTTTACTCTTGATTTTAGTAGTTAAAGTATGAAGTAACTTGATAATCTAAAGAATCTCATCAAAACAAGAACATGAACATGAACATAAAGCTTGAAAGCATGAAAATCTAAGTTGTTTAAGTGTATGTAGTGAACTTGTTTGTTGATTACTTGTATGTATGGTGTAGATCACCATATGAAGCTTGCTAGATGATTTAAAACATGATTTAGCAAGTATGAGGATGGATCTTGAGAAATCTAAGTTGATCATCCTTTATGTTAAGCATGAACTTGAAGATGGACTTTATTTTTTGTAGGATGATTAATCCCACAAGATGTAAGTCTTGAAAATGTAAGATTTCAAAAATAAAAGTTTCAAGAAACATAAAGTTTACTTCAAGATTTAACAAAGTTTGATTTTTGAAAGAAAGTAAACATGTTTTAAGTGTTAAATGGAACACTTGATGTATGGAGGACATGAAAAACTCAAGAAGATAAATTTTTGTAAAAGTGTCTTACAAGTTATAAATGATGAAAATTTATAAGAATGAGTTTTATAAAATAAAAACCATGGATTTAGTTTTATTAAAACATATTAAACATCATGTTAAATTACTACAAGAATTTACAAACTTCAAGTTCATACCATATTGTGAAATTGCATGATAATGACTTATGGTAAGTTGTATGAAAATTGTTGATGAATTTTTAAAAAGAAAATGATATGCTATTAAGCATGGAAACCTCCATTTTCAAAGGAAACTATGGCAAATTTTTTGTAAAAATTAAACACTTAGAAAATTATTTTTTTTACAAGTGTTTACAAGTGATTTTGATCATGGGTTTAATATAGAAAATTTGCCATAATTTTTATTATAAAAATTACAAGTATTGGAGGTTTATTTTTTATAATAAAAATGACTAAGTATATATTTAGGAAAATATATATTTAGAAGACACAAAATTATGTGCTACTTGTATATTGCTTGTATTAGTTATATTAAAATTAGGAACCTTGAAAATAATATAACACACCAAAATACCAAAAATTGTAATATGAAATATTACCAAAATCACAAGAAAAATAAATATATATTTATACCCAAATATTGGACAAATCGGACAATAGACATTTGGACTATATATGTGTATATATATATATATATATATATATATATATATATATATATATATATATATATACGATTAGGTTCAAGAGTGAACACTAGTGTAGCTTGCGAACTGAGTGAACTAATTCTGGCCATACACGTGTGTAGATTAATGGCCAGGATTTTATGTTGAAATACACTAGTGTATTTTACGATTTGATAATGAGATCCTGGCCATACACGTGTGTAGATCAATGATCAGGATTTGTTCATTTAGTTCGCAAATACACCAGTGTTCACTCTAGAACCCCATCCTATATATATATATAGGATAAGGATCATGTGAGAAGTAGTAGGCTAAATGAGAAACTTGATAAGCATTCTGGACCACACATTTTCCCTAAGCAAAAAAATGCAAAAAAAAAGGGTGAAAAAATACAATTTTTTTTTTTTTTTTTTTGGAAAAATCGAAGCTTTTTCTTTAAGAATTAAAAAAAATATTTGGATTTATACACATGTGTATATTGTTAATGTAACACCCTTATATTTTTACTAGAATTAATTACTAGATTTATATATATATTTATACCAAAATTAAAGATTTACATATGTTGTAGAAGTATTATAAAAGAAAGTCAACACGTGACTAAGTTAGAACATTCAAAAGTTGTTTGTAAATTGATATACAACCCATGAACAAAGTTTAAGTAGGATTAGGACACATAGCGGAAGCTTCAAAAGTTGTGTTCGGTTCTTCGACAATGCTTGATCACCATCCGTACGATCCATCTAAGCACCTAGGGTCAAAACCATGTAAAAAAAAACATTAGTTTTGACTTTGGTACATAATACCTAAACGTATAGTCCAATCATCAACATAAAATAAAACGAATTAAAGGTTTCTGGGTTCACCGTAAATTACGGTGTTACCGTAATTTACGGTGAGTTATGAAGACATATGGTCACCGTAAATCAGGTGGTTTCCACCGTAAACAATTTACATACACCGTAAATTACGGTACTACCGTAATTTACGGTAGTACCTGGGATTTCAAGTTTTTGCTTTGTTTGATTTTTACACCAAGATTCTAACATCTCGAATTTCAGTTTTTCTTTGATACCGAAACATTAAAAACCTCATATTACTTAAATGATACCTATATTAACCAATCATCAAAGATCTTTCTATCATAATCCGAAATATTAATCATGCCTTATTTGATTGTTCGACCCGTTTAAACACCAAGAGTTAATCATCAAACAAGGTAATTCAAACATCAAATTTCTAACAATTGTTTTGACCCGTCTCACTAGATTAAGACGAAAAGTCACTTCCGTGATATATTGATCTATCTTGTTTACCATGTTTTCAAACTACAACATAAAACTATCAAATAGTACATAATGTAACGAAACGGTAATTTCGTACCTTTAGAGCACGCCTTTCCCCCGTGAATTCCCTTCGGCTTGTCCGCTTGATGATCCGGATTCTTTGCCTAGAAAATTCAGTTTTACAACTTGTTTAGAACTCTTTTCATGACCATAATTGTATCATTATGAGTCATGATAATTTCTGCGTTTTCCTACTATTCTAGTATTTAAATCTTCGATTAGGCATTACTACGAACACCTAACGAGACAGATTTTTCTACAATTATTACTAAGTTCATGACATGAAATTTAACATCCAATTTCACTATAATTAAGCCACTTGTATCATTTAAACATTCAATTTGCTGAATTTCATCATACCATTCAGTTTTTCTCTAGATTAAAATTCACAATTCTAGTACTTGTCTAGTCTTCACACTATCATAAATCACCTACAATGGTGATTGTAATTTCTTCAAGTAACATGCAATGATTTTCACAATTTATCATCTAGGGTTTAATCCTAAACAACATATTGCTTCAAGATTCATTCATGCATGACCTATCTAGGTCCAATTTCAGCTATTCACCATTAACCTAGAATTTATGGTGATTCAAAATATAAAAATTTTACATACCTTTTGATCCTTACTACAAGGGGATTACTAATTCATATTCAAGACTTGATTTAGGGCAGATTTGAAACTTCAATTTGGAGATTTGATATGAAACAAGGGTTTGAAGAAAACCCTGTGTCGCCCCCCTTGCTCTCTGTTCGACCAGACACCAGCTTTTGGGTGTTTGGTTTTGTTTTGGTTATTATTAGTAACCTAAGTTTCAGTTTTGATAAGTTTACACCCTCAACTTTGATTTATCCTTAAGTTTGAGTGTTTTAACCCTATCATGGGTTATTTCAAGGCTTGTATTTAACTGAGTTAAAATTCGTAGTTGGTTGAATCTTGTTTATTTTACTTTTAATTTTAATATAAGGATTTATATTTTCGGGGTGTTACAAGTCCACCCCCCTTAAAAAGGTTTCGTCCACGAAACCGTAGTACGTACCAAATAAAGTAGGGTGAAGACGTCGCATCTCCTCTTCGGACTCCCATGTAGTGTCCGAACCCTTCCTATGCTCCCATTTGACTTTGACTTGGTCAATTTGTTTATTTCGTAAACGTTTGACCTTTCTGTCTAAAATTTCAACTGGTCTTACCGCATAATTTAGACTATTATCCACTTCGATATCATCGTAATGGATATAGGTCGTTTCGTCTGCTAGGCACTTTCTTAATTGCGATACGTGAAACGTGCCATGGATCCCACTTAGCTCCTCCGGTAGTTCAAGACGGTAAGCTACCTTGCCAACTCTCCCGATAATTTTAAATGGCCCGATAAACCTTGGGCTTAACTTCCCCCTTTTTCTGAATCTAATAACGCCTTTCCATGGGGACACTTTTAGCATGGCCATGTCACCGACTTGAAATTCAATTGGCCTTTTCCTTTTATCAACATACGCCTTTTGCCTGTCTTGAGCCGCTTTCAAGTGTGCCCGAACTTTATCGATCTTTTCGTTCGTGGCTCGTACTATATCTTGGTGGGCGAGTTCACGTGGACCCACTTCACCCCAACAAACCGGGGTTCGACACTTCCTACCGTAAAGCATTTCGTATGGTGCCATTTTAATACTAGATTGGTAACTGTTGTTATACGAAAACTCGACTAACGGTAGGTGAACATCCCAACTGCCTCCAAAGTCGATTATACACGCCCGTAGCATGTCTCCCAATATTTGTATCGTTCTTTCACTTTGTCCATCCGTTTGAGGATGGTACGCAGTGCTAATGAACAATTTGGTCCCCATTTGTTCTTGGAAATCACGCCAGAAATTCGAGGTAAACCGGGTATCCCTATCGGACACGATGGACACCGGCACTCCATGACGTGCTATGATTTCATTGGTATAGACTTCTGACATCTTTTCTGACGTATAAGTCTCACGAATCGGAATGAAGTGAGCACTTTTCGTCAATCTATCCACCACTACCCATATGGCATCAAAACCACGATTCGTCTTAGGCAACTTGGTTAACAGGTCCATTGTAATATGTTCCCATTTCCAAACCGGAATTTCTAACGGTTGGAGTTTGCCGTATGGTTTCTGGTGCTCCGCCTTGACTTGTAAACATGTCAAGCATTTTTCCACATATTTCGCCACGTCCCTCTTCATTCCGGGCCACCAATAATTTTGTTTCAAATCATTGTACATCTTGGTTGCACCCGGATGAATCGAATAACGGGATTTATGAGCTTCGTTAAGTAGAAGCGCCTTTACTCCACAAGTATGTGGGACCCATATCCTTTCGGATCGAGTCTTCAACCCATGATTCCCATCCGTCAAATCTTTCAATTGACCAATTATTCTTTCTTTCTTCCAATTCTCTTATTTTACTGCTTCTAACTGCGCCTCTCGAATACGTTCAAGTATACCCGAGGTCACCACGAGTTGCATCGACCTCACTCGTATTGGGACATAGTCCGCTTTTCTGCTTAGAGCGTCCGCTACCACGTTTGCTTTTCCGGGGTGATAATGTATCTCACAGTCGTAGTCCTTCACCGTTTCCAGCCATCGCCTTTGTCGCATATTTAACTCCTTCTGATCAAAGAAGTATTTCAAGCTCTTGTGATCGGTGAATATGGTGCACTTTACCCCATACAAGTAATGCCTCCATATTTTTAATGCAAACACTACCGCTGCCAATTCGAGATCGTGCGTGGGGTATTTCTTCTCGTGTATCTTCAATTGTCTCAAGGCATAGGCTATTACCTTGCCCCGTTGCATCAACATGCAACCGAGCCCCGATAATGAAGCATCCGAGTAGACCACCATGTCTTCGACTCCGTCCGGCAATGTCAGTACCGGAGCTTGAGTTAGCTTTTCTGTTAGCGTTTGAAACGCTTTTTCTTGATCGATTCCCCAAATAAACTTTGCTTTCTTTTGGGTTAGTTTCGTTAGCGGCGACGCAATCTTGGAGAAATCTTGAATGAATCTCCTATAGTACCCTACAAGCCCCAAAAAGCTTCTAATTTCTGAAGGGTTCTTCGGGGGTTTCCATTTTGACACAGCCTCTATCTTTGACGGATCCACCAATACTCCGTCGGCATTTATGACATGGCCTAAAAATTGAACCTCTCGTAACCAAAAGGCACATTTAGAGAATTTTGCATATAACTTCTCTTGCCTAAGTGTCTCTAACACTTCTTGTAAGTGGTGTGCGTGTTCAGCTTCACTTCTCGAGTACACCAAGATATCATCGATAAACACGATGACCGACTTATCCAACATTGGCTTGCAAACCCGGTTCATGAGGTCCATGAAAGCAGCGGGTGCATTTGTTAGCCCAAATGACATCACGAGGAATTCGTAATGTCCGTATCTCGTGCGGAAAGCCGTCTTCGGCACATCTTCTTCTTTGACCTTTAGTTGATGATACCCCGATCTAAGGTCAATTTTGGAAAACCAATTCGCACCTTGTAGTTGGTCGAATAAATCATCTATCCTCGGGAGCGGGTATCGGTTCTTTACCGTGAGTTTGTTTAACTCCCGGTAATCAATACACATACGCATGCTCCCGTCTTTCTTTCTCACGAACAATACCGGTGCGCCCCAAGGAGACACACTTGGCCTTATGAATCCCTTGTCAAGCAGGTCTTGGATTTGGGATATCAACTCTTGTAGTTCCGACGGTGCAAGTCGGTACGGGGCTTTTGCTACGGGTTTCGCGCCCGGAATCAATTCGATCCCGAACTCTACTTCCCGTTCAGGCGGTATCCCCGGTAAATCTTCCGGAAAAACATATTCATAATCTCGTACTACCGGTACATCTCCAATCCTTCGTGATTCTTTTTCTGGCTCATTAGCGTATATCATAAATGCCTTGCATCCTCGCTTCATGAGCTTGTGAGCTTTCAACATCGAACATACTATGGGGTTGCCTCCTTTTTCGCCATAAATGGTGACGTGTTTTCCGCTCGGAGATGTTAGTTTTATCTCTTTGCGAAAACACACGACCTTTGCATGGTATTGAGATAGCCAATCCATCCCCACGACTACTTGGAATTCTCCCATCGACATCGGGATTAGATTTATCAAATATTCTTCATCATCGATGCTCAGTTTACAATTTTCACATACATCACAAACAATAAAGCTTTTGTTATTACCTATCTCTACTTCTAAAGGCACAGGTAATTTGGTTAGAACAAATGACGGATGTCGAATAAACCCATATGAAACAAAGGATTTATTCGCACCCGTATCAAATAACACGTGTGCGGGAATTGAATTTACAGCAAATATACCTGAGACCACGTCAGGTTCAATCTTCGCTTCTGTGGCGGTTAATTGAAAAGATCTTGCCTTTGCTTTTGGGGCTTCACCTTTCGGTTCCTGCCCATCTTTCTTTCCAACCAGTTCCGGGCATTCCGACTTTTTGTGACCCGTTCGATAACAATTGTAACAAACCGTCACTTTCTCCGGGCACGACATAGCCATATGTCCCGTTTTCTTGCATATGGGACAAGGCTTATCCTTGTAACGACATTCGCCTTTATGATTTTTCCCACAAATTTTGCAACCTGATGTACTACCTTTAGCATCTGATTTCTTTGCTGATTCATTCGTTCTTGCTTTCTTGGCAGGGCTTGGATTCACATCTTTTGCCCTTCGTTCACCCCGTTCTATACTCTTCTTCAATTTAATCTCCCTTTCCCGAGCAGCATTGACAATCTCGGTAAGGGTCTCGTACTTTGAAGGGGTTATGAACTCTCTATACTCCGCGCTTAGCATGTTATGATAATAATAGACCTTTTGCTCTTCATTCGTTATCAAATCATCACAGAACTTCATCTTGTCCATAAACATCCCCGTGATCTTGTCTATGGATTCACCTTTGTGTCTGAGTTGCATGAACTCTTCCTTGATTTTATTTATGACCGCCTTGGGACTATGGTGTTTAAGAAACGGCGTCTTAAACTCCTCCCATGTCATGGCCTTAGCTACTTCACTTCCAATCTCCTTCTTTTTGTTATCCCACCAGTCTTTCGCTTGGCCTCTTAATTGACCCGTACCATAAGCTACGTAGTCATTTTCATCACAATGAGTTCTCTCGAATACTCCTTCGATATCACTTAGCCATCGTTGGCACACGATTGGATCAACCTCCCCATTATGTATTGGTGGTTTACATGCCATGAATTCCTTGTATGAACAAGGCTTTCGTCCACCATGCTTTTCCTTTGTTGAATTGGAATCATCTTCCAATTTCTTGATTCTCCCTTCCACTATTGATAAAACCGTGTTTTGAATTTTATCAATAAAGCCCGACAAACTGTTTTCGATCGCCTTTCCAACCTCTTCGGCAATCACTTCTCTCATTTGTTCGGTGACTCTTGGCACCGCATTATCATTACCTCCATCAGCCATCTCGATTTCTGAAATGTTTACATAGATTGTTAAACATTCCATTTATAACACATGCTTTACTTGTTTTGATTTAATCAAGTTCATAACTCGATTTAATCATTCTTGTTTCAATTCAATCAAGTTCGTAACTTGATTTAGTCATTCTTGTTTCAATTCAATCAAGTTCGTAACTTGATTTAATAATTCTTGTTTCATGCATTTCTTGTTTTTGAGTGAGCTTATACACACTCTTTTCATTTTCATGCATATTTATTCATTTCTCATTCTATACGTAATACATAATTTATTAACAGAATAAGTTAACACTTACCGGACGATCGATCAAGCTTGAACCGAACACTTATTGACAACCTTGAGCTCTGATTACCAACTTGTAACACCCTTATATTTTTACTAGAATTAATTACTAGATTTATATATATATTTATACCAAAATTAAAGATTTACATATGTTGTAGAAGTATTATAAAAGAAAGTCAACACGTGACTAAGTTAGAACATTCAAAAGTTGTTTGTAAATTGATATACAACCCATGAACAAAGTTTAAGTAGGATTAGGACACATAGCGGAAGCTTCAAAAGTTGTGTTCGGTTCTTCGACAATGCTTGATCACCATCCGTACGATCCATCTAAGCACCTAGGGTCAAAACCATGTAAAAAAAAAACATTAGTTTTGACTTTGGTACATAATACTTAAACGTATAGTCCAATCATCAACATAAAATAAAACGAATTAAAGGTTTCTGGGTTCACCGTAAATTACGGTGTTACCGTAATTTACGGTGAGTTATGAAGACATATGGTCACCGTAAATCAGGTGGTTTCCACCGTAAACAATTTACATACACCGTAAATTACGGTACTACCGTAATTTACGGTAGTACCTGGGATTTCAAGTTTTTGCTTTGTTTGATTTTTACACCAAGATTCTAACATCTCGAATTTCAGTTTTTCTTTGATACCGAAACATTAAAAACCTCATATTACTTAAATGATACCTATATTAACCAATCATCAAAGATCTTTCTATCATAATCCGAAATATTAATCATGCCTTATTTGATTGTTCGACCCGTTTAAACACCAAGAGTTAATCATCAAACAAGGTAATTCAAACATCAAATTTCTAACAATTGTTTTGACCCGTCTCACTAGATTAAGACGAAAAGTCACTTCCGTGAAATATTGATCTATCTTGTTTACCATGTTTTCAAACTACAACATAAAACTATCAAATAGTACATAATGTAACGAAACGGTAATTTCGTACCTTTAGAGCACGCCTTTCCCCCGTGAATTCCCTCCGGCTTGTCCGCTTGATGATCCGGATTCTTTGCCTAGAAAATTCAGTTTTACAACTTGTTTAGAACTCTTTTCATGACCATAATTGTATCATTATGAGTCATGATAATTTCTGCGTTTTCCTACTATTCTAGTATTTAAATCTTCGATTAGGCATTACTACGAACACCTAACGAGACAGATTTTTCTACAATTATTACTAAGTTCATGACATGAAATTTAACATCCAATTTCACTATAATTAAGCCACTTGTATCATTTAAACATTCAATTTGCTGAATTTCATCATACCATTCAGTTTTTCTCTAGATTAAAATTCACAATTCTAGTACTTGTCTAGTCTTCACACTATCATAAATCACCTACAATGGTGATTGTAATTTCTTCAAGTAACATGCAATGATTTTCATAATTTATCATCTAGGGTTTAATCCTAAACAACATATTGCTTCAAGATTCATTCATGCATGACCTATCTAGGTCCAATTTCAGCTATTCACCATTAACCTAGAATTTATGGTGATTCAAAATATAAAAATTTTACATACCTTTTGATCCTTACTACAAGGGGATTACTAATTCATATTCAAGACTTGATTTAGGGCAGATTTGAAACTTCAATTTGGAGATTTGATATGAAACAAGGGTTTGAAGAAAACCCTGTGTCGCCCCCCTTGCTCTCTGTTCGACCAGACACCAGCTTTTGGGTGTTTGGTTTTGTTTTGGTTATTATTAGTAACCTAAGTTTCAGTTTTGACAAGTTTACACCCTCAACTTTGATTTATCCTTAAGTTTGAGTGTTTTAACCCTATCATGGGTTATTTCAAGGCTTGTATTTAACTGAGTTAAAATTCCTAGTTGGTTGAATCTTGTTTATTTTACTTTTAATTTTAATATAAGGATTTATATTTTCGGGGTGTTACAGTTAATCTTTTAACTATACATATATGTATATTGTCAATTATACATATATGTATATACATGTTTAAAATTGAAAAATAAGTGTTATTTAGGGTTTAACATTAGTATTTAGGGTTTAGCATTAGGGTTTAGGGTTTAGCTTTATGGTTTAGGGTTTAGCTTTAGGGTTTAACATTAGGGTTTAGTATTAGGGTTTAGCAATAGTATTTTGGGTTTAGCATTAGGGTTTAGCTTTTGGGTTTAGCATTAGGGTTTAGCTTTAACTTTTGGGTTTAGCTTTATCTTTAAGGTTTGTATTAGGGTTTAGCATTAAGGGTTTAGCTTTAGTGTTTAGTTTTAGCTTTTGGGTTTAGCATTAGGGTTTAGCTTTAGGGCTTAGAATTAGGGTTTAGCTTTAGGGTTTAGCTTTAGGGTTTAGAGTTTAGGGTTTAGCTTTAGGGTTCAGCTTTAGTGTTTATGGTTTAAGATTAACAATATACACATTTTTTCAATTTTAAACATGTATATACATATATGTATAATTGACAATATACATATATGTATAGTTAAAAGATTAACAATATACACATGTGTATAAATCCAAAAAAAAAAAAAAATTTTAAAATTTTTTTTTTTTAATCCTTAAAGAAAAAGCAGCGATTTTTCAAAAAAAAAAAAAAATTTGCATTTTTTTCACCTTTTTTTTGCATTTTTTTCACCTTTTTTTTGCATTTTTTGCTTAGGGAAAATGTGTGGTCCAGATTGCTTCTCAAGTTTCTCAAATATGGTGGACTTCTCTTAGGATCCCTACCCTATATATATATATATATATATATATATATATATATATATATATATTCCGGAAATAAATTCGTAACTCGACAAATGTGACAAACGGTATTTTTGAAACCGAAGAAACGGCAAAATATGAATTTTTACAACTACTATAAAATATATCATATTTTGTCAAAGTAGAAATATATTGTTTTTGAAGTGGATAAAAATATATATTTTCACAAACAACACCAAAATATATTATTTTGGTGAAAACTAAAAATATATATTTTCTAGGTTTAATCTTAAAAATATAATACTTTTAAGACATATATGAAAGTATACATATTTTTGCCAAATAAATTTATAGATATTTTTCTATAAAAATCCCCTTAAAATATGTATATTTCAAGACTATAAAGTTGGTGATTTTAATTGTACAAAAATAATATTCTAGAAAATCTCGCATAAAATTAAGTATAAAATACTTAATAAATACAAGAAAAGACGTATTCCTATACGTATAAATACATACCGGAATACACTACCAATACTTGGCAAGATACTCGTATACAAGTATCACACACAAGTATGAGAATACAAAAACAACAATACAAGTATACCTATACTTGTAAAATATATATGTATGGACCATATGACAAATCAAGTTAAAAATAAATTATTTTTTAACAATATTCCAAATAATTTGATGAAAACAGTTTAAGTTAAAATATCCTTATTTTAACTAATAAATATATAATTTAGAATTATATAATGTATACCAATTGTATAACTCAAAGTATACTAAATTTCGAAATAAGTTTTATTAAGCAATTAACACTAAGAGTCGTTACACGACCTAAATGTCTAATAAAACATAGCACGTGTGTAGGTAGTAGTACGCCCGTGAAGAGGATCTTTGAGTTTTCGAGACAGCGGACGCAAACTTGTGAGTTCATGTTCCCCTTTTCTTTTAACAGTTTTTCGGATTTAAAACTTTCGGGGGTGAAATACATGTTTCAAATGTTTCAAATGGTATGGTTTAGCTAAGGAATGAACTGTTAGATCATGTGAATGGGTAGGCGCATACTTAAGACCATTAATCTTTGTATAAAGACCGAGGGGCATGAGTGGTAGACCTATCTGGGTGTTGCGAGCCCCACCCATGGGTCCGGGAGTGGCCGAATGTGGTGACTATGTCGTTCCAGCCGGGTGGACCGGTACAAAATCCGCTAGGTTTGAGCCTTGCTACACCATTACACACATATTAATGTTCTTACAAAACATTAATTGATCTGTTCATAGACGCTTTACATACCGGATTACAAGGGAATACTTTCAAATGATTACAAGTTTATACGAGCTCACATACAAAACACAAGAACTCACTCAACTTTTGTTGATGTTTTCAAATTACATGTATTTCAGGAAATTAAATGGATCTGGCGGCGTTAAGAAAGCTTTCAAGAAGTAAATTCAAGATTTGATGTCATCCTATTTTGGAAGGGTTTGATTTGTATATCTTATTCTAGATAAGATATATGGAGCAAAGCCTTGGGTTATTAGTCTTTTGTAAAAAGTCCTTTTAAGGAACTTATTACTACTTTGAATGGTTTGTAAACTTAACTTAAACACTTATGTTCGTATTATTTTCAAAACTTATGAATGGATGAACATCATGTTTTAGTCATATAGTTGTTTATTATAATTGAATGCAATGAAACTGATCAAGTCACACGCACACGCTTCCGCAAAAGTCAGGGTGTGACATTAGTCTAGATAGAAGACGTGTCGGGTTCTTCTTCTAGTGGTTTCTGTAACCAATTGGGAACCACATATATATTAACTAGGGTCTTTGAAAAGACGCTGATTCCAAATTCCAATGTCCTACAACTACAATCCTTCCTACATTATTGAAAATTACTCTATCACCCCCACCAGATACATCTTCCAACTTTCAAAATTCAAATCAAACTAACACGAAGTATCTCGAAGGTATCTTATTCATATATTACAAATTAATCATTCAATGTTGATGTTTATTTCAGGGAAGTTATATTAAGGAGCAGCGAATTAGCACTTCTCGGTTGCGGTTTGCACATTCAATCTTCATTGTGTAAGACCCGTCTCAAATTAACCACCAATTTGATAACTTATTCTATTTTGACCCGTTCATACTCCGGTTTATATGGTGACGTTCAAGTCACTTAAAACCACCAATTTAATAACTTATTCTATTTTGACCCGTTTGATGGTCGAGTGAGTTCCATCACTTTATTTGCATTCTAAACACGACTATTTTCACTATATCATCATCAACATATCTAATTAACTACTTTGACCCATTTAGTTGTCGAGTGAGTTACATCACTTCATTGACATTCCAACGCGACTAATTAAGCAATATCATCAACAGACATATCTAATTAACTATTTTGACCCGTTTGGTTGTCGAGTGAGTTACATCACTTCATTGACATTCCAAACGTACTTTAACCATTTATTTTGACCCGTTCGGTTTGTCGAGTGAACTTCGTCACTTCATTGACTTACCAAACATATTCTAATCATTCATTTTGACTCGTTTGGTTGTTGAGCGAACTTCGTCACTTCTATGACATACCAAACTCGTATTTTACACTACAATCCCATTAACATTTCTAAGACCAATGTTTATGCATAACGTAACAAAAGTAAAGTTACGTACCTTCAAAGCTTTTCCTTCAAGCGCGCGTCCGCTCCGGCTTGTCCGCTTGAAGATTCGATTCCCTTACCTATAGAGTTCAACCAACAATGTGTTTAGAACTCTTATCGCTTCATATTTCACATAATTTGCCGTATTTTTCAATTATGCGTTTTACTCTAAATTTCAACAAATTTGTGTCCTTTTAGGCATTTTAACAAACACCTTATGGGCATAATTTTCACAAGTTCATAACAAGTTATTTTTGCCAAGATTAAACATCATTTTCAAGTCTATTATATCTAGCAAGCATAATTACACCTAGATTCACTTCATGTAAAATCAAATAACACCCACTTTATGATCAAAATTCTAGTGTTCTTCATCATTCTACAAAACCCATTTAACAACTAAGTAGGTGATTATGAATTTCATAATTATGAACACCAATTCATCAAATTATTGACTAGGTTTCGTTCCTAAACATGGATTCATCATAGTTTCACCCAAACGTAAATCATTCAAACCAAATTTTCGATTTCATGTATTCATCAAAGATTCAAGATGGAACCAAATAATGAAATTTGACATATCTTATGATCCCTTCACTTGGGTGATCACTAATTTGAATTGGTTTTCGATTTGGGTTCGATATCCCCCTTCAATTTGGCTGATTTGTATGAGTTAGGGTTCAATTAAGGAACCCCTTCTTGCTCTGTTGAAAACCACGACCAGAACACACACTAGTGTGTGTGTTGTGGTGTTTTGTTTAATTAAGTTAAAACCATTTTTTTCTTTGTCAACTTTAGTCCCTCCACTTATTTAAGTTTTATAAAGGGTGTTTTAACCAAGTTTTCTTATTATTTCAAGACTTATAATTAACTAGGTTATTTATACCTAGTTATTTTATCTTGACCATAACCGACTTTTAATTTATAATATAAAATTTATATTATTATTTTTTTTGGGTGTTACACATTGCTTCATTAAAATTAACAATGCGGTCTCGGTTGACGAAAATGCAGTAACGTTGTGGATTTAGAACTACGAACTTTGTATGAGTTAGTTAATAACCACCATTTTTGAAGGAAAAGGACTTTGTTATGGTTTGGGGAGAATGCTCTAGAAATTGAAGGAAAAGGAGAACTAGAATATCGATATGGTTGCTGTAAAAGCTCACATTTTACTACATTGACTATGTGTTATACCTTTTGACAAATCATAACCTGACATAACCTGCTCCTGTCAGTCTGCCATGTCTTTTGACAAATCATCTGCTTCCTAAATCTGAATCTGAAAGTTAACTTTGACTCATAAAACCCACCAGCAAAAGAAGCGCTTTTATCATGTTAGGGAGAATGTTCTCAAAATTGAAGGAAAATGAATGGTTGAAGGAATGCCGGGTTATGTATCTGTACGGTTTCATTGCCCGGGCGCATGCAGGGCTTTTTGCGAATTTGGTTTCTTCGGTACAGGTTGAGAAGGGTGATGTGAATGTTAATAGCAGTGAGTCGAGCTTGGATAGCCGTCAAGTGGTATGGTAGTAAACGATTAATCTACGGGTTTTGTACCCATCCCCGCGTTGATAGCTTTCGTTTTATTACAGTCATATGACACATGATAAAAGCCCTTCTTTAGACAATCTAGGATTATTTTCTAACTAAACCCTTGAATCCCAATGCTTCTCTAAAAATATTTGTTTCCTTCTTTTTCATAAGGTAAAACCGGTTTCAACATCAAGGGAGAATTAAATGCATGAATGGACTCAAGATAAAGCAGTTGGTATGTGTTCATATCAGCGCTGTTTATCACCCTGTGTGAGCATTGGAAGCCCGACAAACAGTCTTGCAATTACTTCTTAGGGTAAAAAATGGTAAAAAACGATTTATCTTGGACGTGGTTTAATCTCTTTAATCTATTAGAACGATCCTTGTTTTGTCATGTACATGCGTTTAATTCCCAAACATCATTACAAATTCCATCTTTTACATTGTGTAGTTATTCGAAATGTTTCGGGTCATCTTTAGTAGTGTTTGTTTCAGAACCTGATTCAAATTTAAACAATGCACGACATGTCTTCCTGAATCTGAATCTGAAAGTTAACTTTGACTCATAAACCCACTAGCAAAATAAGCGATTTTATCATGTTAGGGAGAATGTTCTCGAAATTGAAGGAAAGGAAAAATGGTTGCTGATGTTTTTCAGTACACTTTCAAGATCATTCACCTCTTTCAACCTACCAAAACACCTTAAACGCCTTCTTTTCTTCCCAAAACCAACCAATTGCTGTTTGCACATTTCCATAGCCACCATTTCCGTAGTAAAAAATGGTTGCTTCATCTTATTGCTTCATCTGATTGTCTATTCGGTCATACGACACATGACTGTTTAATCTCTTTAATCTATTAGAACGATCCTTGTTTTGTCACGTACATGCGTTTAATTCTCAAACATCATTATGAATTCCACGTTTACATTGTGTAGTTATTCGGAATGTTTCGAATCATCATAGAAGACGAAACTTCAGCAACCATTTTTCCTTCTCCTTCAATTTCGAGAACATTCTCCCTAACATGAGAAATGAATGGGATTTCGAGCAGTTGGTCAATGACATGATAGATAAATATCTTGACACGATCATATCCATTTACAAGTGTTAGACTGGATAGTCCAAGATGAAATATATTAAAACCATTCAAGCCCACCAGTCTACAATGTGTTATGGTGAGATTTTTCAAGTTTGCACAGTGGGAGAAAAGACCAGCACCCCTGTCAGTGGGAGAAACGAAAGGGATTTCGAGTAGTTGGTCGATGACATGATAGATAAAGATTTTGATACGATCATATCCATTTTCAAGTATTAGACTAGATAGAAGACGTGCCGGGTTCTTCTGCTAGTGGTTTCTGTAACCAATTGGGAACCACATATTTGCTTCAAGATTTACGTTTGATGTCAAAGTTTGATCAATTTGACTTTATATGCGGCAGTCCAATGAATTTCTTCCCACGTGTCTGCACCGATATCTTCATATTCTTGGTTCAATACCAACTCATCTTTAGTGGTGTTTGTTTGAGAACCTAATTCAGATACACAACGGTTTTCCAATTCCAGATCAGTAAGAAAATACACAACTGTTCTCCAATTCTAGATCGGAAGATGTGATTAAGGTAAGCAGAAATGGTGATTTCCCACATCCACCGTTTCTGTAGTCAAAGACGGTTGCGGTTTGCACATTCAATCTTCATTGCTTCATTAAAATTAACAAGGCGGTCTCGGTTGCATATTTTAGAGAGACCTTTAAGTACGGATCCTACAGTTGCATTTGGAACAAGAAGTCCAATAATCTGTTCATTACATATTGTTGCCTCAACAATATGAATGCACACAACGAATTTGACAACTGTGACAGCTTATTAAAAGTAGTAATCACCTTCAATCCTTTCCTGGTCAAATCACACAATATAAAGTTTAAAGTTATCGTGTGTTGTAGTTTGGAAAGATGACCGAATAGAGATATGAATAATAAACTGTGGAGAACTTGTTTGTGTCAAGGTTCTTCTGCTAGTTATTCGGAATGGTTCGGATCATCATAGAAGACGTGTCGGGTTCTTCTGCCAATGGTTTCTGTAACCAATCCATTACCACCCTTGGTGGTTTCTGTACCCATCCCTGCCGATAACTAGCAGAATCGATAAATAACCAACACGAAGATCTCTGTGATCGCTAAGGTTTCCATCAACGGACTGATCGGTAACGTCACTCTACTTGTGCTCCGATTTAAGCGGCGTGTTCCGATCAATGTTTATCGACATTGTTAAAGGTGATGAAGAGTTTAGAAACCCTAGAATGTTTGTGTTTTTATTGGAAAAAATGGGGTAATGGAAAAAACAACCTGATATACGGCCCGTATACATGTGGTAACAACAAAAACTTTGGTAAAATCTCACAAAATAAATCCATTGGGCCGTATACTTTTTGCTGATCGTATAGACTTGTATACGGGCCGTATAATGTTATACGGGCCGTATACTTCAAAATAAAAAAAAAAACATTCTCTGTCTATTTTTCTATTCAAAAATATTCTATATGAGCCGTATAATGTTATACGACCCGTATACAATGATGGGTGTGAAAATAATATATAGAATATGTGTAAATAAAAGGTGTCTTAGAGCATTCTCATCCAATCCATCAAAACTTGTGAGGGTGAGTTTTTATATTGTAAAGGGTAAAAAAAGTGGTTGTGAGTGGAGGAGAGAGAAAATGTTTCTGTTCATCTGTATATTTGGGGGACACTGTTCACCCAGTATAATTTTTTTAATATATATTGAAAGTGGTTGTGAGTGAAGGAAAAAGAAAAATGTGATGATAATATTATTTAATTGAAAATGAGAGAGAAAAAATATTTGTTTTTAGTGGAAATATATTGATATAGGAGTTGTTTTTTAGTGGAATGTATGTATAATTTGATGAATTGGATGAGAATGCTCTTAGAATATCTAGTTATTGGTGACCATGACGTATGATGCCTCTGTATTACCATCCTTTCTAAAAAGTCAAACCTCTTATTTGGCTGTTTCGGATTGTTTTTTAATAATATAGTTCGTTGTCACAACAACTCCCAAGACCGTGACTATTTTCAATTTAGATGCATTCATATTCATCCCCTTTGTTTCGCATGCCTCTGTATCTACTAATATTTTTCTCAACCTCTAATCTACAATATCAATGGCGTCTTCTTCATCATCTGCTCCCCGCCAAAATCATACACCTGCTCCGTATGACGTGTTTCTAAGCTTTAGAGGTGAAGATACTCGTTATACTTTTACCGATCATCTATATCATGCGTTGCTCCGAACGGCACTACGCACTTTCAGGGACAATGATGATATCGATAGAGGCCAAGAACTCAAGCCGGAAATCAAGGCCGTGATAATCGAATCCAGGGCTTCTATAGTTGTATTGTTGGAGAACTATGCGGATTCGAGATGGTGCCTGGATGAGCTTTGCTTGATCCTGGAGCAAAGGAGGAAGGGTGGTCATTTCGTTTTACCTGTTTTCTATCACGTCCATCCATCAGATGTCAGGAACCAAAGATGAAGTTTCACTATTAAAAGGTCAGAATGGACCGAGGTTGATTTGAGGCGGTGGAAGGCAGCACTAACAGAGGTTGCTAGTTTGACTGGCTTAGAACTTTCACGGTATATATCCTCTCACTCTATTCATGTTTGTATTTTAAATCAAAAGAAACTATTTTTTAAAGTTTTTTTTGCCAGCGTTTATTAGTTTGATTAATGGTTAAGACTTAGGAGTGTCAGACCCAGTTGATATAGTTGTTTAAGGGTCATTCTATTTACACCCACATCTTTACTAAGACTAGAAGGAGTGTGGGCCGGCTGAGGCCCGGCTAGGACCGGCGCCGGTCCCCCACACCGCCCCCCTCCATCCCACCCGTCCTCACCAGCGGCCCAAAGCCGTTCTCGACGGGCCTATCTCCACACACACCAACCTATACATACATGCATATATATATATATTTAGCCCCATCCTCCACCCCCTAGGTCCATCCCCTCCAAGCCACTCCTACGTGGCGGTGACTTGGCGGCCCATCCTTGGAGGACTTGCCTCCTCCATACCTTCCAGTCTAATTACACCCTTCCCCTACAAAAAATCACATCCATCATAACTTTTATTTTTGTTTTTAGCGTTTTTTGTCTTTTAGTTGTCTTCTTTTTAATTATTACTTATTTATTTTTTTATTAGTTATTATTATAACTAAATAGTAAAATAAACATGCACTTTTTATTTATTTATTTATTATTATTATAATTATTATTATTATTATTATTATTATTATTAGTAGTAGTAGTAGTAACGATGTATTATTTATTATTACTCTTTAGTTGTTATAATTTATCAAATTATACTTATAGTTGTAACAAAAGCTATATAAAAATAAGTATTTTTTTACAAAATTAATATCATTTAATAATTTACATACCGATCTTTAATCTATAACAGAAAATGTAGCAGGTTGTGCTATCCAAAAATTATACATATTTTGACGTGATTCAAATATATTCTCCTAGCCAGCTGCATCATTTTCTCTCATTAATTTCCATAGGTTGTTTGTGCTGGCAATTGGATACTCTTCTTGCAATTCTACCATTATAAAATGGTTGCCATTCACGTGTGCAATTGTAATTTTTTTTCTGGGAACTCGTGAGGACCTCTCCAAAGCGAAAAACAAGTAGAACTGTTTCTTTTTTCTTGAGATAAAAAATGAACGATCACATTAAACTTGTTCGCAATCAAGAATCATGCCTCTGGCATAATCATCCGGTGTTTTTCAGGTGCAACCCCGATCCTGACAAAGCCAAGGACGTGAACACATCTTCGAATGAGCCTAAGAAAGCCTTAGTGTACTTATTTCTAAACTCGAGTAGCTCTTCCATCAGTGATCTCCAGATAAATAACCATTCATCTTCATCGTACCCGAGAGCAGAAGCTGTCGCCCGAAACCCACAATTTCCATCACCTAATACGTTATCTATGCGTGTAACATACGCATGGAAGATTTTTGGAATTAGATGAATATATTTGTGTATCACTTGTGATGCTTGATCTTGGTTCAACCCCATGAAGTCATAGCCCGGCGCACTTGTAGCGTTGGCGAAAGAACTTTGTCCCACAATATCTTGGTTCAACCCCATGAAATCATATCCCGGTGTGTTTAAAAGGTTGGCAAAAAAAACCTTGTCCGTCAGTATCTTGGGTCATGAACGGACTTTGTTCACAAGGAACTTGGTAGTTTACAAATGGACTAGCGTAGTAGCCCGTATTATCATTATAGTCCTTGAATGGTTTTTTTCCATAAATATCTTGATTTATGAACGAACTTGGTTCACTAGGCATTTGATAGTTCACGTCTGGACTGATGTAACCAACATAATCATTATAGTCCCTTAATGAACTTTCTGTAGCAGCCTTTAGATACCCGAATGAACTATGTCTCCAAGGCTCTTGAGTGTAATCATGCTCTTGGAAGTTCACAAATGAACTATGCCTGGCAGGTTCTTGAGTGTAATCTTGCTCTTGATAGTTCGTAAATGAACTGTGCCTTGCAGGCTCTTGAGTGTAATCATGATCTTGGGAGTTCCCAAATGGACTGTGCCTTGGAGGATTTTGGGAGTAGCTTCGTTGAAGGGGAGGTTTAGCAATTACAGGGTTCGATTTTTTTTGTTGTTTGGATTTTGTAGTTAGTCGTCCACGAGTATTTTCTTTAACATCAGGTTCTTCAACAAAAGGTATGCTTGGATTGGTTATTTCTTTTAACTTTTGTAGTAAACTTTTCTTTCCAGGCTTGGATCGATTATCAAAGGCTTTTTTAAAACTTTCCAACTCGACGTCACAAGTAATATCCTTACAATATACTTGTAACTCGAGTTTCCTCCAAAATTCATCGACCGAATCTAAAGGAATAGATTGACCTGCATTGAATCATAAGTTGTTAGCTTTTAAATATTACCAAAAAAACTTTTTGATAATTTATATTTTCTTAGTTTAATATACTGACCTGCTTTCTTATACTTTGAGATTTCACAAGCACAAGGTAATCCATAACACTTACGAACTTGACAATGACAATGTGAACGATTTAAACGACGCTCTGCTATTATTATATCAAGTGCTTCATGAGAAATAAAACCACGTAATAGCTTCAACATTGGTAGGTTGTGTTTATGCATTAGAACGGTTCTACTTTTTTCGAAACTATCTTTAACTATTGTATATTGCGAGTTCACTACTTCATCAACGTGACCAATAAACTTATCTAAGGTACAATTTGCTGAATTCAAGAATCTTTTTAACTTGGCATGCTGGCTTTCAACTCTGTTAGTTGTCTGATTTCCGAAATGCAAGCATTCATTAGTCCATATGGACACAAACATTTCTTTATACTTGTTTAACCAAGTACTATTCAAGTAATCCAAAACATCTGCAAGATTATAATGATGATGATGATGGAAACAATAATAATAATATCAACAACAGCAACAACAATAATAATAGGGTAATAGTAATAAATACCTTAATGATGGATTAACATTGACTGAAGTTGCTTGTAATTTTGGAGGAATGATGTCCATGTTTGAGATTCAACGAGCACATTCCACATTACATTGAAGGAATTCCAATCATGTTCCGTGGTGAAAGATGATTTGCAGTTTCAAAATATACTTTGAGATATGTGCCACCTACAAAGTAATCGGGTAGCATTCGGAAAAACTTTCTCGCATGCATTCATCAGAGCTAACTCCCTGTCCGTAACTATAACACATGGTTGCACGTTCTCATCTAGAGTTGATTTCAAATAGTTTAATGCCCAAATATATTTCTCCTCTGTTTCTTTATGCATAATTGCAAAAGTGATGGAAATTGTCTTGTTGGTAGAAGTTACGCCAACAATTTGAAAAAAAGGCAATTTATACTTGTTCGTATTGTACGTGACATCCATAAGCAACACATGTGGAAAATCAAGGAAGTACTTGTATGATATTTTATGAATGAAGAATAAGTCTTCCAACTTGTTTGAAACTCTATTGGTAGAAATTTCAAAAGTATACCATTTATCTTGTAAAAGAGACATTAGCATCTCCATCAGAGATTTCCCTTTATGCTCATTTGCTCGAATTTTATCACGTGCGTTATATATGTTTTTAATCGTAGAGACATTATTTTCATCACGCTCCTTCATAATACTTAAAACATCTTTTGGCAACACATGCTTCCCCGTCAACTCTGCCACCAGTTGGTGTTCATTAGGTATCAACCGTTTGAAGATTGGGTGTCCCTCCATGTATTCTCCGGGTGGATGATTATGTTCACCAGGTTTGACTTTTAACGTCCAAGAACCATTCTCTTTTGAAAATTTCCCTACCATTTCAAACGGGCAATTAATCTTTCTAGTGCCGGTCTCTTTACTTGAATCTTTAATTGATTTATACACACCACCACGATCATACATAAGTACAACTTTAGACACGTAGCGATGTTTCGTTTTCGATCTTTTAGTGACAATAGCGTAACCAAGACTACGTCCGGTGTTTCTAACCCATTCCATCAACTCTTCACGAGACTTGAACACCTAAAAGTGAACTAATATTAGCATATTTTGGGGATGTTACATTATTGTTATGAGCTAATAAGTAGTTGACAATGTCAAGTATAATTATTTTCCCAACAAACTCATTTAAACTATACAGTATAATTATTTTCCAAACGAACTCATTTAAACTAAAACAAGACCCTTAACCTAGCTAGATTATATAACTAAGTTGAAACTTGAAACACGAGAATTAAAAACTATACCTTATCCGTTGAAAACCCATACATCTCTTTAGATTTTCTGAATGATATGATAAAGCATAAGTAGATCACCGGCTGAACAACTAACTCTATTAATATAGAATAATAACAATGCAGCTCTTTGAATAGCTTCCTCGAGTATAGCCCAAAGAAGCTTCAGTTAGAGTGAAAGATAAAATTGAAGAAGCTGATGTTAGAGTGAAAGATAAAATTGAGACGAATTGAGAATATCACATCTTAAGATTACTCAATTCAACTTCCTCGAATCATATGATATACAGAGAATATCACATGGCAAATTAAAAGATCACCAAACAAGACTCACATGTGAATAGGAACTAATAGAGAATATCATCATTGGATTTTCATTTATTACTAATGTTTTCAAGAATATCATAATGTTGATTTGAATAGCTTTCTCGTGATTGAAATTTTTTTGTTCAAAAAAAAAAAAAAAAAAAACTAACAATAAAAAAACAAATGACAAGTAGTCCAATAAACAGAAATTCCACAAAAACTAGGTACCGGTACCGATACCGAAATATACGGTACTATAAGGTATCAATATTTGAAGGCAAAATTTAGTTTTTTCCCTATACCAAAAACTAGGTACCGGTACCGATACCGAATATCATCATTGGATTTTCATTTATTTCTTACTTTTTTTTAATTATTAACTATAAGTAAAAATTAATAATAATAATAATAATAATAATAATAATAATAATAATAATAATGATAATTAAAAAGACAATAAAAAGATAATAAAAAGACAAAAAAACAATAAAATATTAATTTGTAATGTAGTGATGTGATGTTTTTATTTGGGGATGTAATTAGTAAAAGGGGGGGGGGGGGTGTAAATAGTATCACCCTTGTTTAATAAAAAAAATAATTCGTATTCGTATGTTTGAAACCCGAAATATGGATTTGAATAAAATTGAAGCGAGTTTCTTGTCATTAACACCAAAGAAAAAGAAATTCACGAAGAAAAGAATCAATCAACTACCAACGATTATTGATCACTATTAGCTCTCAACGATTACTATGAATTCACAACCATCTCCAATAGAGTTGTTTCATTACTCTATACCAAATTATAAAAATTGCCTTAAATATTAAAGAGGAACCTTTGGAATCAATTGCCTTAAACATTAAGAAGGAACCTTTAGGCTCAATTCATGTACTCTACTGTCCTACACAATGGTTGAACCTTGTTCAGTTGGTAAACATTGAAACTTTGATTTGGGGGATAAACAGCTTTATCATATCCATTTACATACAAACACACACAAAAAGGGCCCCGTGAAAAAGATAAACTGAAAAATATGTACGTATTTAGTTCAGTTTTTTTTTGTTATGGTATATAGGATTTTTTTTAAACACACTACTACACTTTCATTAGAGATTATAGCATTCAAAAATATTGCACTATAAGTCCATAACGGAGCAACTATGTTCATAAAAAGAAGCTGAAATATCATGCTCAGAATGTACTATAAGATTATAGCATCTAAACCGAAAGTACTATTCCCGAATTGGTACTGAAAATGGCCCGGTACGATACAATTTGGTACAGGTACCGGGTACCATTTGCTCTTCGCTACATTGGTGGAGTTGATGTGGGTGCTCTAAGAACCTATTCTTTTAATTAATGCTTTTTGCTACCAACGTTAACTGTTTATTATTGCTTAGCTTAAATTTGGTTAGATGTCACAAACTCTAGATGGCCAGATGAGATAACGTTAATCGTGTTGAGTTTGTTGTTTAAAAACTTCTTATCTTCCAAAGGTTAGAACCTTAAAAGTATCGATTAAGAAAAAATGAACGTAATTTTCAAGTACTTTATACCAAATCATTTCTTAAAACTATTAGAGGAACCTTTGGAGTTGATTCATTTACTTCTGCACATATTTCATTTGCTTTGCACTTCTTCTTGGACACATGTAGCACAATATTTAAGGGTCTACATATTTACACACCTTAATGCCTATTTCCACACCCTTCAAGACGCCTCGTATAGAGCTATACGAGGCGTATAGGGTTACTTTTCCGACCAGCTCTGCACCAAAGCACAATGTCAAATCAGTCACATCAGACGGGGAGTCTAGGTCTGTACGAGGCGAGGATACGAGGCACTAAGACGCCTCGTATAGTCAGTGACTGATTTGACTATACGTTTGACAAGTGACTTAAAGCTATACGGGGTGTCTAGAGCTATACGAGGCGTCTATGTGCAACATAAAGTGCAACATTCAGTGTATTCTTTGTCCACCCCGAGCAATCAACATTTCCTTCATTCTGCTTCTGCTGCTTCTTCTTCTTCTTTCATTCTGCTTTGCATTTGTGTTCTTATCATCCCGAAGTGTTGAAATGTCATCATACTGGGACGGCAACTATATCTTCGGGCAGTATTCTAGCGAAAACTGGGTGCCCAAAAGCGATCCGGTAACAGTTATTAGCTTAAAATGTTTTAATTAGTTTTTGTTTTAGTTTATTATTTACTAATGATGATACGGTTCTTTATTTTGGAGGAGTCTTGCGTTCCCGATTCTAATGAGCAAGAGGAGGTTGTGTCTAGTATACAAGGAGAACAAAATAGACCGTTTCTAGATTTAAACAAGCATCCCCCTGTTGATGAAACATCCCCTGTAGATGACTCATACCATGCTGGTCAACCAAGTTATCCGATGCAACAAGGGTATCCGGATTATAGATACGGGTGTGAATATTCTTACGGAGGAGACGGTGGATACGGAGGAAACGGTGGATACGGTGGATACGGAGGAGACGGTGGATACGGTGGATACGGAGGAGACGGTGGATACGGAGGAGACGGTGGATACAGTGGATACGGAGGGTATGGTGGATATGGTAGATATGGTGGTGAGACACCTCCCATCCAAGACAGTCCGTACTTAAAAACGCAGGTATTAATTACTATTTTTTTATTATTATTTAATTATTGTTATTGTTATTATTATTTATTTATTTATTATTATTATTATTTTTTTTATTATTATTAATATTAATATTATTAGTATTATTATTGTTATTATTATTAATATTTATTTATTTATTATTATTATTATTGTTATTATTATTATTATTATTATTATTATTATTATTATTATTAGGAAAATTGGTATTTAATAAACCAACCTTTAACCAGTTGGTAAATAATAATCCAACCTACAGAATTGGTATATAATAATCCTACCTATCAATATGTTGGTACTCAATGAATTTCTGTTAATTTTTTTTAACTGAAGTTAGTTTTTAAGTTTTATTTATTACACAAACAGTCCCTGTAGTTATAAGTTACTAGTTTTAAGTTTTATTTATTACACAAACAGTCCCTGTAGTTATAAAAAAATCATAAAAATCCTAAAAAATTCTAAAAAATCATAAAAATTCTAAAAAAATCAAAAATATCTTAAAAAATCAAAAAAATTATAAAAAATCAAAAAAATCAAAAAAATTCTAAAAAAATAAAAAAAAAATCTAAAAAATCATAAAAATTCTAAAAAATAAAAAAAAATCGATTTATAAAACTAACGTGTTTCGCTTTACGGAAATTTTACGAAAAACGGGCAGAGTTTCCTCTGTTTTTGGACGACCCCGACAACACAAGTTGTCGATATAATATTCAAAACGCAACAATCAATGAAGCATTAAATATCTATACGATTTATACAAAACTAAAATGAAACTTAAACAAACAAACCGAAATCAGATTCTGATTTTTGAAATAAACTGAAGTTTTAAACGAATAATGTTCCAACTCTTACTGGAACCGAGACGACTACGTGACACAAAACTGGCACCACCACTCATCATCCTCAACTTCAGATTTCAAACAAATTCAACACAAAAAAAACCTCTTAAACTACCACCACCGCAACCACCGAATCAAGTTCTAACATCACCAGATCCACCACCGCCGCCGGCAGTTGAACCATCAGATCTGTCTTCACAACTCTCTGATCTACCATCAGATTTGAAATCACTTCTCTCTCTCTCTCTTCGGAATGAAAATCCACCAGATTTGGGTCTAAGGTTTGAAGAAATCCACTAGATCTGTACATGTATATCTTTTCCAACAGTTTGGGGGCTAGGGTTTAATGAGGACATGCGGCGGCAGTGGTGGTGTTTGTAGATTCGGTTGTGGTATTATGAGTTTAGAGAGAAAGGGAGAGAGTGAGAGAGTGTGGCGGTGGTGGTGTTATGAATTTAGAGAGAGAGTGGCGGTGGTGGTGCCATGATGATATCACAGGTAGTGGCGATGGTGGACTTAGGACTGGTTTTATTTGAGAGAGAGATGCACTATGTTTTTTGATTTTTTTTTTATTTTTTAAGATTTTTTTGTTTTAGAATTTTTATGATTTTTTAGAATTTTTTTGACTTTTTAGGATTTTTTATGATTTTTTATAACTACAGGGACTGTTTGTGTAATAAATAAAACTTAAAACTAGTAACTTATAACTACAGGGACTGTTTGTGTAATAAATAAAACTTAAAAACTAACTTCAGTTAAAAAAAATTAACAGAAGTTCATTGAGTACCAACATGTTGATAGGTAGGATTATTATATACCAATTCTGTAGGTTGGATTATTATTTACCAACTGGTTAAATGTTGGTTTATTAAATACCAATTTTCCTTATTATTATTATTATTATTTATTTATTTATTAAAATTATTTATTATTATTGTCGATGTTACAGGTTTTCAACTCTTTAGATGAACTAAAGAATCGGATACAAGAAATAGCAAACGCGGATGGTTTCGTTATTGTCACCCGTCGATCAAAGAAAACCGGGGGAAGAACCGGGAGGGTATGGCTTGAATGTGATCGTGGTGGTGAGCACCAGACTACAGCAACACTTAGAAAAGCTGGAAGCAAAAAACCGGTTGCCCGTTTTACCTGCTGGCTGTGCGAAACTACCCGTATGAAACCTGGGAGATTAAAGACGGAAAAATTGAACATAACCACGAACTTTGTGAGGACCTGTCGGCCCACACGTTTGTGCGAAGGTTTACTCCAAGCGAAATGAAACTGATCGAGCAGCTAACAGCTCAAAACATGGAGTCGCGCAAAATATTTCAAACGATAAGGAAGCAGGACCCCGACAGGTTTCATGTTTAGAAAGACGTTCAAAACGTTGTGGCGAAGATTAAAGCAGAACAAAGACAAGGATTGACTCCCATGCAGTCACTAGAAAACAAGCTGATAAACAACGAATTTATTTACGAGACACGGGAGGAACTCGGAACAGAGATCGTAACAGAGATCTTCTTTCTTCATCGGGACTCGAGATGCATGTGGCGTGCATTCCCCCACGTCATGATGATCGATGCGACGTACAAGACAAACATATACAATATGCCCTTTATCCAGATTGTTGGTATGACGCCTACCAACAAATCGTTTATTATCACGCATGCCGTTGTTAGTAAACAACGGGGTGATAACTTTGTGTGGGTGCTTGAGAGGGTCAAGTCAATGTTGGATGAATATATGGAGCCACGTGTGATTTTAACAGATAGAGACCTAGCCCTTATGGGCGCGTGTGCTAAAGTATTTCCAGACGCCTCCAGGCTTCTTTGCAGATGGCACATACAACAGAATGTTATGAAGAACTGCAAGGGTGCCTTCACAGACGAAGATTGGAAGAAATTTTTGTCATTCTGGGGGACATTGATTGAGTCTCCATCCATACTCATCTACGAGTACCACTTGCGCAACATGCGAAAACGACTTGTGGAGTGCAAACGTTCTAGTAAGTTTTTATAATAACATACGACTCACCTATAAAAATTTTATTAAATTATTTTTACTTTTTAGGAGTCTTCAAATACCTGTACGATAACTGGCTAAAAGACTATAAGGAGATGTTCGTCTTTGCGTGGACTGATAAGAGGCGCAACTTTGGTAATCGTACCACAAACAGAGTTGAGAGCCAACACGCCAACTTAAAGAGATACGTTGAAGATAGGAGCTCGCTGGACCGTGTAGTTGGTTGTGTCCATGATATAGTTGAGACACAGTTCGGTGAAATAAGGAAGACTTTTCGAGATAGCATCGAAAAAAAAATGACCCACCACAAACACCCGTTGTTTCAAAACCTACTTGGAAAAGTATCCCATACAGCTCTTGACTTGTTGAGGGGAGAGGCAATTAGGAAGCTAGATGTCTTGGAGCACTTTCATTCATCATGTGGTTGCCAAATGTGGCACAGCTGTGGGTTGCCCTGTTCTTGTAGGATAGAAAAGTACATGCTTGAAGGTAATAATTGTTAAACGTACAACACTTGTGTGATATATTTCCGTTAATCATGTGACTTAAACAATGTTGTTTTTAACCGTGCAGAGCGTCCGATTCAACTCGAAGACATAGACGTCTTCTGGCGGAAACTTAACTTCCAAAGTTGTAAATTGATAGATGATGACGTGGACGTGGTCGAAGAGCTAAATATTGTTAGACAACAATTAGAGTCGCACCCCCCAGCTCAGCAAAAAAGCCTGATGTCAAATATTAAAGCGGTTTTGACTCCAAAGAAATCTACCAAGAAACCACCGGTTGTCCAACAAAATACCCGTGGCCGACCAACAACAAAGCAGGTACAATAAAGGTTTGACGAGGCCTCTCGTATAGATGAAGAATTGAGGAGAAGCTCATTCGGTGATGCAAACACGTGCTTTGAAGGTTCCCGACAAAGTAAGTACGATAAACCTCGCCACAGCTCGTACGTTCCGTCACAGGCCTCTCAACAGTCGGTTATAAGGTCCCAAAAACCCAAAGCGAGCCTAACCCGTTCAAAGAGTTCTAAGAAGAAAGAGACACGGGATGCTCACGGTTTTCCGTTAATCATTAGGGACGAGTACGTGGGAATCATCAAAGAGTTTAAGTATAACATTCCGCTAGTGTTCCATCCGTACGTCTCGTGCATACGAGATGTGATGCCGGACGGTCATTGTGGGTTTCGGTCTGTGGCTGTGGGCTTAGGTATGGATCAGAGTTCATGGGGGCTCATTCGAAGGGACCTTGTCCAAGAAATGGATCAGAACAAATCGATCTGGTTCCCAATATTTGAAGCATGGGGTAAAGGTTATTTTTACACGCATCGTCAGGGCCTAATTTGGGATTCAGTGTCCGGTTGTGGGGGGGATCACTGAATGGACTTCCCCTTTGCAGGACTTCTTATTGCACAAACGTACGGTATCGGGGTGCACCTGTTAACGACAACCATGGGTGCGAGTTCCACTTTCTTCCCGATACTAAGTCCTCCGGCTAATCAACAACCATTGTTCATAATGCTTACACATGTTAACGAGAACCACTTCATACATGTTAAGCTGGAAGGGGATTATCCAATGCCACCAGCACACGGGCTATGGTTGACCCACCGAACACCCCATACGGAACAATGGGAAGATATGTACTTGCCACGTCTAGAATGGTATACATCGATAATGAATCCTCCGCCAAGATCAAACCCCAGTCTTAATTACATCGACAGTGATACGGAAGAATGATTTTTGTAATTAATAGTATTTTTTTTACTAATTCCTATAATTTTCTACAATTTCTATAAATTTTTTTATAATTTGTATCATTTTTCTATAATTAGAATTGATTAAAACAGGTTAATAACAATTTATGTTAATTACTAATATACCCCTGAAAGTCCCCAGTATAGGCCTTTAACAGGGGCATAAAGGTAATTTACAAACCCAGACGCCTCGTATAGAGCTATACGTGTCGTCTATGAAGGCGGCAACTTTTAAAGTTTTTGTTTTTTAATTATTAAAAAAAAGGTTTATTAAATGACCATTTTGCCCCTGTAAAGCCCCCAGTATAGGCTTTAGTCAGGGGCAAAATGGTAATTAACCATTCCAGAAATATCTTTTTGGATTGGTTAATTACCATTTTGCCCCTAAATAATGCCTATACTGGGGGCTTAACAGGGGCAAAATGGTCATTTAGTAAAAAGGGCAGACGACACGTATTGATCTATACGAGGCGTCTATGCCTCGTATAAGGCTGGGGGCCTAGACGAGGCTGGTTATCACCCCAAACAAAAAAACAAAAACACATACGGAGAATACACCTCTATACGCCTCGGATTCGTATTTCGACCGTACTTTTGAAGATTTGAAGCATCACTTGTACGTATTTCATCCCGTAGTTTAGTATTTTTGCCTCGTATTTGCCTTTAGACCGTAGGTTTGCCCTGAAATTTGGTTTTTGTTGGGTTTGGGGGTTTGAATATGAGGTTGAAGATGAACCAGGAAGAAGAGGACGCCGAGTATAGCCCTATACGAGGGCTATACGAGGCTCTGCAATTTTTTTTTTGTTATTATTATTATTGTTTTTATTATTATTATTATTATTATTATTGTTAATATTATTATTATTGTTATTGTTATTATTTATTATTATTATTATTATTATTATTAGTATTATTATTATTATTATTAGTATTATTATTGTTATTATTATTATTATTATTTATTTATTATTATTATTTATTATTATTATTATTGTTAATATTATTATTATTATTATTATTTATTATTATTTATTAGTATTATTATTGTTAATATTATTATTATTATTATTATTATTATTATTCGGATTTATTTATTATTGTTTTTATACGTATACGTTATTTACCTGCAGATTGATTATGGAGGGCGATGCCATTCAGATGGAGCTTGATGGGGGCACCGCCGGGGGGTCAGCCGGCTCAGCAGGTTCAGCCGGTTCAGGAGGGTCCATGACGGAGACGGCGGCCGGCTCTGGATACGCTGCATGGTTGTTCGTATCTAGAGTTTCCCGCGGGCACCGATGCCGCCAGCCATTGCCAGAAGCTTAGGAGGATGCACATTGGATCGCATGCATCGATCGACTGGGATGCGATGGACCAGCTTGCTGAGACGGCTAGAGTGCGTCGGTTTATACCTCTCGATTCGCCGTGGCATCGTCTTTTTGATTTGCCGCACACGCCGAACTACAGGGAGCTGCTGGCCGAGTTCCTTTCGTCATTCACATTTCACCCTCCTGGGGTCCCAGTGCCGCTTCCGTACCCAGATGCTCCCCCTCTGCCTGAGATTTCTTTCAGGCTCGCTGGCGTTTTGCGTACGATGACGCTAGCAGACTTTGTGGTGCGTTCTGGTTTATACATGCAGGGGGAGATCGAGACTGAGGTTTACACAACGGGGCTAGTGGTGGTTGAAAAACCCATTCTTCTAGGGTTTTGGCAGGTGATTGCGGGGGCAAATCATTGGGAGCACGATAAGTCGAAGGGGAGGGTGTCGTTTGTTATGGACCCATTGTACAGGTACGTACGTTTATTACGGCAGTTATTGTGATTATGTGCATTGTTTATTAATCTCTGTTTCTGTATTTCGCTAACACTATCTGCAGGTATCTGCACCATTTGTTCGCTACTTCTATTTCAGCGCGCGGCTACAGCCGTGAGTGGTGTACGACCACAGATCTTTTTTTCCTGTGCGCTAGCACACGGTCTAGCCCAGTACTACGCCTCCGCCCATCACCGGCAGGAGCGCGGATTTTTGTATGGCGGGGCGTACGTGACCGTCATTCCCCGTTCATTTGGCCTCGTACTGCACGAGGACCCACATCTACGGACGCCGCCAGTCATGCCGACGCGGATGGGCATGCAGTCGCTGTGGGGGATGAAGGTAATCAAGAGGTTCCCAGTTGTCCCGCGGTTTAAAAACCTCGACGGGGGCATATGGACAGAGGAGGCCCTACCAGAGCATTTCGAGCCCATTTATCCTCATGCAGATCCTGCTGATGTAGTGCCCGTGGAGGAGCCTCCGAAGGATGTAGACGGTGCAGCAGTACCACAGCCACCGCCACCTGCCGGGGCGCCTCAGTTTCCACGTCACGCTATTCCAGGTCGTGCCCCAGGAGCTGCGCTACATCCGGATGTACGAGCCGAGCTTGACAGGCTCAACGATTTGGTAGGATGGCTGGTACGGTACGAGCAGGATAGACGAGAGAGAGAGGGATGGCCCCCGATAACGCGTTCCACCGGCTCGAGCACCACATCAGCAGCAGCAGCCGCAGCAACCACATCCAGATTCGGATTCGGATTTGGATGCATAGACCTGTTGTTGTTTTTATTTTTATTATGGATGTACAAACTTATCTTATATATTTTTGTTATGGGTGTACAAAGTTATCTTATATATGTCATATTTATGTTTGTTTTTAGTTATTCGGTTACCTAATGATTGTTGTCTTAAATTGAGATAATACGGAAACAAAATATGTTTTGAATATAATACGGAAACAATATATCCCCTGAATATAATACGGAAACAATATTTGAACGAGATAAAATTTTAATCGGAAGAAAAAAAAAGTAAAATGTTAAAAACATTATAATATTTAATCCATATAATATATTTAAAGAGCCGATTTTTAAAAGAGTTGATTTTTAAAAAACAAAAACTTTTTTATAGTGTAAAAAACAAAACTTTTTTTAAAACCAAAAAAAATTTCAACCAAAAAACACATCTTCAAAAACTATCCAAAAAACCATACCCAAACCCACCAAAACACCCCTCATTTCAGCCAAAAAAATAACCCAAGACTAGACGCCTCGTATAGGTCTGTACCCTTCGTATATAGGGTTCCTTAAACTTTGTGCCTGACACCCTCTGAGACCCCCTTGAATTCAGTGCTTAGACGCCTCGTATAGCCCTATACGAGGCGTCTAGGGCACCAAAAGTGTCCAAATAGTGTCAGAGGGTGTCCGAATCGATCCAGCCTACATGATAAGCATTGCATTCTGATAGGGAGACAGCTTTATATTACCCATTTACATATATGAAAAAACTGTGAAAAAAATTAAGATATATTGAAATGAAAAAATAACCTGAAAAATATATGCCTGTATGTAATTCAATTTTTTTGTTATAGAATTCAGGACTTAGTTCGATTGCAGTTGCACTTTTTACGTACACTACCACACTTCCATGAGAGATCGAGTAGCGTTTCAAAAATAAATGCACTATAACACAACAACTATATGTTCTTAAAAAGATTAAATGTCTTGCTCTTAATGTGCTATTTTTCCTCTTTCTTTAGTTCCACAGCTGAGGCAAACTTTATTGAACAAGTGGTTGAGACAGTCAAGGGTAAACTAGATTTGAAACAACTGAGTACTCCAACCCATTTAATTGGAATGGAGGCTCGAGTTGACGTCATCAATTTGTGGTTGAAAAACGAGCAATATAGTGCTATAGCAATTTGTGGCATGGGAGGCAGTGGCAAGACAACATTCGCCCAACACATTTATAACTTAAACAAACACGATTTTCAAAGTAGTAGTTTCGTTCAAGAGATTGGAAAGCATTCTAATGGGTTGCTTAGGCTGCAAAAGCAACTTCTCAAAGACGTTTTAGGTGGAAAGAAAATAAGAATATCTAGTGTTTCTAAGGGGGCACATAAGATCAAAGAGGTCCTACAAATGAAAAGAGTGCTTGTCGTACTTGATGACATTTGTAAATGAGACTGGTATGGAAAGAAAGGAAATCTGAATTGTATTGATTGAATGTGTATTTGTACAAGTAATTGGTCTCTCTATATATAGGAAGAGAGAGGGACTAACAAATAAATAAAAATAACATACTAGGGCCTAAACTAACTAATTAATACAACTAACACTCCTCCTCAAGTTGGAGCATAGATGTTAAGCATGCCCAACTTGCTACATATGAAATCTATTTGAACCTTCCAGAGTGGTTTTGTGAAGATATCCGCTAGTTGGAATTCTGTTTTAACATGAATTGGCTGAATAGATGGAGGATCCTTTTGAGTGCCCACTATCCGATCTCTGATTAGGTGACAATCAACCTCAATGTGTTTAGTTCTCTCATGAAATACTTGATTTTTGGCTATATGTATAGCTGATTGATTATCACAGTATAATCGAATTAAGTTATCAGAGGTAACCCCGAGTTCCCTGAGAAGGCGACGAACCCATATCATTTCTGATGTAACATCTGCCATAGCTCTGTATTCTGATTCGGCACTCGATCTGGATACGGTATGTTGTTTCTTACTCTTCCAAGACACAAGATTTCCTCCAACAAAGACACAATACCCGGTAGTGGACCGTCGTGAAATAGGACATCCTGCCCAGTCTGCATCTGAGAATCCAGATATACGTCCATCTCCATCTTCTGTGAAAGCACCTACGCGGCAATGACCCTAATCAGAGTATAAGATCCCTAGACCTGGTCTGTTCTTGAGATATCGTAAGACACGAAGAGCAGCATCCCTGTGTCCGGTGTATGGAGTGGCCATAAACTGACTTAAGACACTGACGACAAAGGAAATATCTGGTCGTGTAACTGTCAAATAATTAAGCTTTCCAACCAATCGTCTGTCTCGTTCGGGATCCTTCAATGGACTCCAATCCTCTGGAAGGAGCTTCCTCGTAGGAAGCATAGGACTATCAACTGGTTTGCAACCCAATAAGCCACACTCAGTTAGCATATCAAGGACATACTTCCGCTGAGAAAGGAGTATTCCTTGTGTCACACCCTGGCTTTGCGGAAGCGTGGTTAATTTTGGTGTGACTTCTTAATACCATAGCTTAACCATAACAAAGCTATATGAAATAAAATCATGCAAGATCATCCATTTGATTAAGTTTTAAAACCAGAGTAACATACCATTGTCTTAGAGACTTACAACATCGTAACATAAAACATTGTCTTTAAAAACATAACCATTAACATGAAATAAACGCAGTTTAAGATTTGTGACTCGTCCAGGAAAAAGTCACATTTCCTAAACCCGGATGACCTAACATAACATACCGCGCCAGATCCTTTAATTTCCTGAAATACATGTAAGTTGAAAAATCAACAATAATGTTGAGCGAGTTCATGTGTAAGTGAGTAAGTAAACCTTTGTGAGTATAAAAATAGTCTTGGTATGTAGCAAATAAGGGAATTGAGATCACCAATGGTTTGCAAGGCCACTGATATATGTGAAGTGCAAATAGGGAGACTCAAACCTAGCAGATTTCGCCACGGCATTAGTGTGTGGACAAAGTCACCCCGAGGTCCGTTTCTAGTTTGGCCTGGGGCTGGGCTCGCTACACCCAGATAGATCTACCGCTCCTGTCCCTCGGTCCTGCCATGAGGACTAATGGCCTCATATTGCTCCTACCCACTCACATGATCTAAGTAGTAAACCTCCTTACGCTAACCATACCATGTATAAAGTACTTGTAATCAAAGTAACATGTATTTCACCCCCGCAGTTAAGAAAACTGAAAACAGTTAGAGAAAAGGGGGACATGAACTCACAGTGGTGCGTCTCTACCAAGTATGCCTCCAAATCGATCAGCTGTATGACGACCTACACGTGCTAACTCTATTAGACGGACGGCCGTGCCTTAGCTTTATGGTTTAAGTTTTTGGGAAATAGTTAGGCAACTATTTCGTGTTTACGTTCTGTATATACTTGGTAGTTATTCTCCTTCCCAAGGATGGGGGATTTAATACATGTGTGTTCGTAACATTCAGATTTCACTATTAAGTCTCACTTAATATATTTTATTTCCTAACTCCAAAATATAAATATTCTTCCCAAAAATATTATATTTTAATACATGTGATTTTCCCAAAATAATACTTAGTAATATTATTTTTACTCTAAAAATAATATTTACGTAGTTCACAAAATAATCATAAACACTTATACAAGTGATGTTGTGAAAGAAGAATATATACTAAATATATATATGTATCACGTTTTATTTTGTGAAAATCCCACCTCCGATGTTTTGTAAATATAGTCGTGGCGAAACTTATATTTTGAAAACAAGTCAAAATGTATTTCTAACACTTATAGTGAAAATATTTCTAAGTGTTAGGTTTTTGGAAAATTTCGCCAGAGTTTCCTCTGTAACTGGAGGTGGCCACGCTTTCAAGCGTATCATTTTCTTTTACAAATCAACCAACAATCTTCTCATTCAACCAAAACAATGTTCAAATCACAAACTAGTCAAAATATGTATATAAATCGCATAAATTTCATGAACTTGTGATTTATCCAAACTATGAAGTAAATCTCATTACTTTTAGTGGATCTTTATATAAAACAATCCGATTTTGTAAAAACCTCGTTTTTATGGAAGTTTCGTCTTTACAACTTCTCGTCATCTTTTTCAAAAATAGTTATTTGTCGAAACTTTGTGTTACACATGTGTTTACACACTTGTGTGTTCTAAAAACCATTCGTGTTAGTGTAAGATCCGTCTTTAGAAAAACATGATTTCTTTGACACTCGGTCCTTTGAAAATACCACCTGTAGATCCGTAGATCTACAAGTTTTAATCACTATTTTACAAGCTAAAACACTTTTACACAAGTTCATGATTCTTGTGTGGTAGAGTTTCATCTTCTAACCCTTGTTACACTTAAACAAGCTTTATGTCACAATCCAAGATCATGACTAAACCGGGTTAAATGATGATCCGAGCTACCACAACATAGATCGGGTCCAAATAATCACATAAATCAAATACTACATGATTTACACAACACATGAGCTATTAACCAACATTTTAGTGTTTTAAGTAGACTTTTGTGTATCATCTTATATGTTAACGAGTTTTAACCGTTACAAATCATATTACCCACTTTAAAATAGTTCAAGAAGGTGATTTAAGCAACATACCACTAGCTCGAGGCTAGGGAAGAATCTATGCGAAAAATGCGTGGATAAAAGCAAAGTAGAGAGGTCCTTCGTCTTCCGTTTGCACCAAGACTCCTTATATGCGACCCTCAACACTTGTAGATGATTGGAATGTGATAAACTAAACTCGAAAATGGTGGGTGGTAGAGGGGGTGTTCGGCCGAGAGTTGTAGAGAGGGAGAGAGTGTGTGTGTTGTGGTGTGTGTTAAGTGAAGGTGATGGTGTGCAAATCTTGCAACTTATAGACAATCTCAATCATGTTTAACCAATGGATACTATGTCACTTAGATACTAAACATTAGGATTATAATAATAATATAGAGGACATGGTATGTCCCCCTCTAGTTGGGGACGGTTAGTGAGGGGGGGGGGTCTAGTCCGATTCCAACTAGATGCTAAGTATATTAGTTAGGTTAAGTAAGTTAGTTAAGTGCTTAACCCGGTTAGTGGTGTGTCACGCGTTACAATGGGTGTTAGGGTAATCAGGGACCCTAACTGGCTCAGAAAAAGATAAATAATGAAAATGACATTATTTTTAGGTTCCGGGTATAGTCCGGTTGTTCGGTTGGATAGTAATCCGTTAAAGTGCTTAACAAAACTTTAAAGTGTCGTTAATACCCCTTTTAGTGACACAACTCATTTCTGACACTTTGGAAAGTGTCTGGTAATATTTTTCTCATGTTTTGGCACTTTATTAGTTAGCTAAAAGCTGAATTATTATGTAAAGTGCTGAATTTTGTACTTAGAGTACGTTTTAGGCACATCCAGTCATTGTAACTTATTCCTAGAGACGCAGTTCTACAACCCTTATACCCCTACACTCACTACTAGTGTAGCAAAATATTTCAGGCTCTTACAGGCCTTAGAGGCAGTGTTTGCCTGATGCTGGCTTTATCAGCATGTTCAATAGGTTATCCGTTATAGTGCTACTGTGCTTTTTGTGCATCATTTTTGTCACTAAGGTTCAGCATGTAAATAATGTAGTGACAGCAAGTAAAGTATGATGGAAGTAAGTACATGTATCAGATATCAAGTAGCAATTCATCAGTAATTTCAAACAAGCACAGTAATTAAGCAGTAGTTAATTATTAATTAAGTTGTACGGATACCTGGTTTGGTGAGGGTTGTCACACCTTGTGGGGAACGAGATACTTCTATGCCAAGGAAGTACCGAAGTCGACCTAAGTCGCTAATCTGAAACTGAGACTGAAGGAACTGTTTGAGCTTGGTAATTCCATCTTCATCATCCCCTGTAACTATGATATCATCCACATAAACAACTAAGATGATCCTTCGACCCTGATGATGTCTGAAGAATACAGAGTGATCATATGTACTACGAACCATTCCAAATTCTTCCATGACACTAGAAAACCGACCAAACCATGCTCTGGGAGATTGTTTAAGACCATATAAAGAATGACGCAGTTTGCATACTTTGGATGCCTCCTCCTTAACAATGAACCCTGGTGGCTGCTCCATATAAACCTCCTCCTCAAGAACACCATTAAGAAAGGCGTTCTTGACATCAAGCTGGTGGAGCGGCCAATGATGAATGGCAGCAAGAGCAATACAAATACGCACGGAGGGGATTTTGGCAACCGGAGAGAAAGTCTCGTCATAATCAATACCATAAGCTTGAGAGTAGCCTTTAGCTACCAAACGAGCTTTCAGACAATGTAGAGAACCGTCAGGGTTAAGTTTAACTGTGAAGACCCAACGACAACCAACAACACGTTTTCCTGGCGGAAGCGTTACAAGATCTCATGTATGATTAGTCCTTAAAGCCCCAAGCTCTTCTTCCATAGCTTGACGCCATCCTGGGTGAGCGAGAGCTGTCATCACATTTTTGGGAATCGGATATGAATCAAGTGAAGTGGTGAAGGCATGAGACTCCGTGGATAGGTGAGAATAAGCAACATAATCCTGGATGGGATAACGGGTGGCATGTCTAGGCTCTTTTCGAAAGGCAATAGGTATATCAGGATACGGTGCACCCGGAGGATCATAGGTAACGGTTTCTGGTAATGGTGAAACAGGTTCAGTGTCAGGTGGTGGAACTGTGGACGTACCAGATGTAAAGGCTAGTTGTGAATTAAGAGTCTCTGTTATTGATTCCTTACCTCGCCTAGCATATGTAAAGAGTAATGGTGGAGGATCTGTTGGTAGCCCCGAATCTGCAGAAGTTGGAACTGTGGTGTCTGAGACCGGAGGGGTAGACGGAACAGAGGACAAAGGAACAACAGGGATGAAAGGAGATTCGGGAAGATCAGGTTCTGGAAATGGATCGGACACAAGAGTAGAGGATGTAGTAAAGAAGGCACATTCCTCATGGAAAGTAACGTCGGAACTAGTAAAGTAACGACGAAGAGAAGGACTATAACACCGATAACCTTTCTGGACACGTGAGTAACCCACAAAGATACAACGAATGGCTCTGGCATCAAGTTTAGGGGTCCCTGGATGATGATCATGAACATATGCAACACATCCAAATATTTTGTGGTGTGTGTTAAGTGAAGGTGATGGTGTGCAAATCTTGCAACTTATAGACAATCTCAATCATGTTTAACCAATGGATACTATGTCACTTAGATACTAAACATTAGGATTATAATAATAATATAGAGGACATGGTATGTCCCCCTCTAGTTGGGGACGGTTAGTGAGGGGGGGGGGGTCTAGTCCGATTCTAACTAGATGCTAAGTATATTAGTTAGGTTAAGTAAGTTAGTTAAGTGCTTAACCCGGTTAGTGGTGTGTCACGCGTTACAATGGGTGTTAGGGTAATCAGGGACCCTAACTGGCTCAGAAAAAGATAAATAATGAAAATGACATTATTTTTAGGTTCCGGGTATAGTCCGGTTGTTCGGTTGGATAGTAATCCGTTAAAGTGCTTAACAAAACTTTAAAGTGTCGTTAATACCCCTTTTAGTGACACAACTCATTTCTGACACTTTGGAAAGTGTCTGGTAATATTTTTCTCATGTTTTGGCACTTTATTAGTTAGCTAAAAGCTGAATTATTATGTAAAGTGCTGAATTTTGTACTTAGAGTACGTTTTAGGCACATCCAGTCATTGTAACTTATTCCTAGAGACGCAGTTCTACAACCCTTATACCCCTACACTCACTACTAGTGTAGCAAAATATTTCAGGCTCTTACAGGCCTTAGAGGCAGTGTTTGCCTGATGCTGGCTTTATCAGCATGTTCAATAGGTTATCCGTTATAGTGCTACTGTGCTTTTTGTGCATCATGTTTGTCACTAAGGTTCAGCATGTAAATAATGTAGTGACATCAAGTAAAGTATGATGCAAGTAAGTACATGTATCAGATATCAAGTAGCAATTCATCAGTAATTTCAAACAAGCACAGTAATTAAGCAGTAGTTAATTATTAATTAAGTTGTACGGATACCTGGTTTGGTGAGGGTTGTCACATTCTCCCCCCGTTAGAAAATTTTCGTCCCGAAATTTTAAGTTCTGCTAGTAGATGCAGGGTTCTTAGGAAATAGGTGGGGGTATTTCTCTTTCATCCGGTCCTCACGCTCCCAGGTGTACTCAGGACCGTGTCTGGCATTCCAACGAACTATGACGAGCTTGACACTGCTCCGGCGGGTCTTGTTTACTTTCCAATCCGTAACCTCCACCGGTTCTTCAACGAAATGGAGCGTGTCGTCAACATGGATCTCGTCGATGGGAATGGCAATGTCATCTTGAGTTGGACTTTTCTTCAGGTTGGATACATGAAATGTATCGTGAACAGAATGGAGTTCAGCAGGTAGGTCCAACTTGTATGCTACTAGTCCTATTCTTTCCAAAACTCTGAAAGGACCAATGTAGCGCGGATTTAACTTCCCACGCTTTCCGAAGCGTGCCACACCCTTCCAGGGTGAAACTTTCAATAACACCATTTCTCCAACTTGGAATTCCACATGTTTCCGGTTTGGATCCGCATAGGCCTTCTGTCTGTGGCGAGCTGCGTCGATGCGTTTTAGAATCTGCGCAATCTTGTCTGTCGTCTCTTGGACGATTTCGGGACCAGCAAGCTGCCTATCACCTGCGTCAGCCCAACATAAGGGTGATCGGCACTTGCGTCCGTAAAGGGCTTCAAATGGCGCGACACCAATACTGGTGTGGTAGCTGTTGTTGTATGAAAATTCAACCAAAGGCAAATGCTTATCCCAGCTACCGCCCAAATCCATAACACACGCTCTCAGCATGTCTTCCAAAGTCTGTATCGTCCGCTCGCTTTGTCCGTCGGTCTGCGGATGAAACGCAGTGCTCAGATTCAATTGTGAGCCAAAGGCTTCTTGGAAGGATTGCCATATCCTTGACACAAACCTTTCGTCTCTATCAGAGATGATTGAGAGAGGTATTCCATGGCGCATAACGATCTCTCTCATGTAAATTTCGGCCAACTTGCTCGTATTATCCTTCTCTCTGATAGGTAAGAAGTGTGCTGACTTCGTTAATCGATCCACTATTACCCAAATAGTGTCATGGCCTCTCGGCGTTCTTGGCAGCTTTGTAATAAAATCCATGGAGATTTGTTCCCATTTCCACTTGGGAATCTCAGGTTGTTGCAGAAGTCCTAAAGGCTTCTGGTATTCGGCTTTAACCTTAGCACACGTTAAACATTTGCTCACATAAACAGCAACATCGCCTTTCATCCTAGGCCACCAATAATAATCTTTGAGATCCTGGTACATCTTATCCGCTCCAGGGTGGATAGAGTACCGCGACTTGTGAGCTTCATCGAAAATAACCTTCCTCAAACCTCTAAACAAAGGAACTCAATTCCTTTTCTCAAAACATAACGTTCCTTCCTCGTTTGGTACCAGTAGCTTCTCCATCCCACGGAGGTATTCTTCTTCAAGGTTTCCTTCCTTGAGGGCTTCTTTCTGCGCGGCACGAATGCGCAAGGAAAGATCAGTTCGGATAATCATTTCTAAAGCCCTAACCCTTATGGGCTTGATCCTCTCCTTTCGACTTAGGGCATCGGCGACTACATTCGCCTTCCCTGGATGATACTTTATCTCGCAGTCGTAATCGTTCAGCAACTCAACCCATCGTCTTTGCCTCATATTCAGCTCCTTCTGGTTGAATATGTGTTGTAGGCTCTTGTGATCCGTAAAGACTGTACACTTTGTACCATAAAGGTAGTGTCTCCAGATCTTTAATGCAAATACCACTGCGCCAAGTTCCAAATCATGTGTGGTATAGTTCTTTTCGTGCACTTTCAGTTGACGTGATGCGTAAGCAATAACCTTTTGGCGTTGCATCAACACGCAACCCAATCCTTGACGTGAGGCGTCACAGTATACCACAAAATCATCTGTACCTTCCGGTAGTGCTAAGATTGGCGCGTTGCAGAGCTTATCCTTCAATATCTGGAATGCTTCCTCATGTTTGATTTCCCAATCAAACCTCTTATCTTTCTGCGTGAGGAGCGTCAATGGTTGAGCGATCTTCGAAAAATCCTCAATGAACCTTCGATAGTAGCCAGCCAAACCCAAGAATTGTCGAATCTCGGTTGGCGTCTTTGGCGTTTCCCAATTCTTGATCGCTTCGATCTTGGTTGGATCCACGTGGATTCCATCTCCATTTACCACGTGTCCAAGAAATTGAACTTCACATAGCCAAAATTCGCACTTGGAGAATTTGGCATACAACTGTTCCTTCTTCAGCAACTCTAAAATAGCTCTTAGATGCTGTTTGTGCTCGGCCTTTGTTCTTGAATAAATCAAGATGTCGTCGATAAACACAATCACGAACTTGTCCAAGTACGGCTTGTAAACTCTATTCATCAAATCCATAAAGACTGCAGGTGCGTTTGTCAAACCAAACGGCATAACAAGGAACTCGTAGTGTCCATAACGAGTTCTGAAGGCTGTCTTCGGGATACTCTCCTCTTGTATCCTTAACTGATGGTATCCAGATCGAAGATCGATCTTTGAATAAAAGCTTGAGCCTTGCAGTTGATCAAACAGATCATCGATTCTTGGCAGAGGGTATATATTCTTGATCGTCAGCTTGTTCAGCTCCCGGTAGTCGATGCACATACGAAAACTACCGTCCTTTTTCTTAACAAACAGGACCGGAGCTCCCCAAGGCGAGAAGCTTGGTCGGATAAATCCCTTGTCTAACAACTCTTGAAGTTGTGTCTACAGTTCCTGCATTTCAGACGGAGCAAGTCTATAAGGTGCCCTAGCCACAGGCGCGGCGCCTGGAACTAAGTCAATGCGGAACTCTACTTGTCTCTGAGGTGGCAGTCCAGGTAAGTCCTCTGGGAAGACTTCTGGATATTCCCTCACGATAGGGATGTCTTCGATTCTTGGCTCAGCAGCCTTCTTATCCACAATGTGTGCCAGGAAGGCAACACATCCTTTCTAAAGACACTTTCGCGCTTTCAGGCAGCTGATAATTCTTAACGGCGTATCACGCTTCTCCCCGTGAACCACAATTGTTTCGCCATCTTCGGTTGGGATACGAACGACCTTTTTGTGACAAACTATCTCAGCCTTGTTGCCTGATAACCAATCCATTCCTACCACCACGTCGAAGCTTCCCAACTGGACTGGTAGTAGATCCAAAGCAAACTCGCGCTCTCCCATTTCGATAACACAGCCTCTGATAACTTCATTGGCTTCTACTAACTTCCCATCGGCCAATTCGATTGAGTAGGGAATATTTAACTTATTAGCGGCTAAACCAAGCATATTCTTAAACTCTAACGACACGAAGCTATAATCGGCACCAGTATCAAATAAAACGGATGCATAGCGTTGATTTATAGGGAACGTACCAGTAACGACATTGGGGTCCTGGCGCGCTTCCCTTGCTTCGATTTGGAACGCTCTTCCACGGGCTTGGTTTAATTCTGGGCAGTTCTTCTTGAAATGCCCAATATCACCGCAGTTAAAACATCCAAGTCTTTGCCCGTTTCCACCTCCATTTCCAGCTTGGTTGTTGTTTTGGTTCGCATTTCCCGCTTGATTCGCAATGTTGCCTCGATTCCCGTTTCCTCCATTGTTCCCCTGTGGGCGATTTCCAATACTACCATGATTATTATTTCTATTCCCAAATCCTCCTTGGCCTCCCCGGCCAGCACTAGCCCAACAAGAATCCTTCAAGTGGCCCGACTTTCCACATGCTTCGCATACTTTCACACTACAATGGCCAGTATGATGGCGTTGACAGGTATTACACTTGGGCTGGGTGTCCTGATATCCTTTTCCTTTCTTTCCACTACCAGCTGTAACCTGAGCTGGCGTGCCTGATCCTCCTTTCTTAACCGCCACACTGGCGCCCTGCTTGAAGTTTGAGAACTTCCGTTTGTTACCTCCTGATGACTCGACGTGAGTCTCTTTCTTCTTAAGCTCAGCATCATCAAACTTGTTCAGGCGAATGGCCTCCTCTGTGAGAGCCACGCTCAAATCGATCGCCTCAGTAATGGTCACAGGCTTGGATGAGGTTACCATGCTTATGATTTGAGGAGCTAATCCCCAAATGAAACGTTCAATCCGCTTGAACTCCGGAGTGACCATGTAGGGTACCACATGCGATAAGTCATGGAACCTTTGAACGTATTCTGCGATCTTCGGACCGTCCATTTTCAAGTGCCAGAACTCGGTTTCCAATCTTTGGATTTCCGCGCGAGAGCAGTACTTCCTGCGCATAAGTTCCTTCAGTTCGGTCCAGGTTAGTGCGTAGGCAGCAGCTTCACCAAGTGTCTGTACTTGCAGATTCCACCAAGAGAGGGCTCCATCCAAGAATAGCCCTGAGATATAGGTGACTTGCTGATCTAGTGCGCATTTACTCATGCGAAGAACAGATTCAGTTTTCTCGGCCCAACGAACAAAGGCGACAGCACCTCCTGTGCCATCAAAGTTGACCGGTTTGCAGTCTAGAAACTGCTTGTAGGTGCATCCTGCACATACGTTATAACATACGATTGGCATTAGCATCATTGCTAAAGATATCCAATTAGGTCATGGTATGTCTAAATGACTTAGTATTACCATGAGGTGGATTATTGTTGTTGCCAGTGTTGCCAGAGTTGCTTCCACTAGTCCCTCCTTGAGAGGCGGTGTATTGTGCAATGGCAGCAGCGATAATTTGCTGGAGTTCCGCCTCATTGGTAGGCATGCGTGTCTCACGTCTCGGCGGCATCTTCTAAAAGATGTGTTTACGTCGGTCAGGCCATAGTTATAATACATACGCTTTATGATAGTAATAGTACATAACATCTCATGTTATAATCATATCAATCACACAACATCCCATGTCTCAAACATCAATCACACAACATCCCATGTCCTAGAATACAAATAACCAAATCAAGCATCAAATATGATGAGAATACTGCGATTGCCATATATCGAGACCACATAGTAAGCGTACAAGTACATCACAGTGTCATACAACATCAGTCGACTAAGGGCTACATCACCCTAGTCCAAAAACTATATCGAATCAGTGTCAATACATCAAATACATGTAAAAAAAATCAGAATCATAATGTAGTCTCCAAAAATGCTGTGCAGTCGAAAGCAATCGCCGTCTTCTCACCAGCGTCTACCCATACGGTACTGAAGAGCTCTACACGGATGGCGGTGGAGGAGGGGGAAAGTGAGTGTAAAACAAGCGGCGCAAATGGAGCCAGTCCTCCTCCATGGCTCTCTGGGTACGCAAGAATGAAGCAACCTGCTGCTCCAGGGCAAAAAGGCGTGCAGCATAGTCTGGTGGAACAGGTCGAGAGGGCTGCAATGGAGAGTGGGTCTGACCCTGGCACTGACACGGCGGCGTCTGAGCTCTCTCAAGCTCCTGAATGCGCTGTGTGTGTGCCTCGTGCTGGGCGACAAAAGACATCAAAACGTCCTCAATAGTATACCCCATGTGGAAAGAATGGTAGGGGTCAGTCGGTGGCATAGCAGAAGGTGATGCCCAAAGAAACGGCTCACTGGTGGGATCAAAAGGTGCCACATGAAATGGAGAAACAAGGGGAAAAGTAGCAGACGGTGGTATAGCAGGGATAGATACTGGTACATGTCCAAAAGGGTGAGCCGAAGAACCTTTTCCAGCTCGTGCTGGAGGTGTAAACCGAGGAAATGAAAAGGAAGTATCAATGTGACGGGTATCAGGGATCTGTGGGGGAAAAGGTGGGACCTCGTCATCAGCCGGAAACCACCCACACTGGGCGTGCTCGTCTCGGGGGTCGATCCGTGCCTCAAAAAGCGCACGATCAAACTAGGCTGACATAGGATCATGGTGAGGTACAACAAGAGGGTCAACGGGTGCATCAGCAATGAGTGGGGGATCAACATGATCAGCAGCAAAGACATGATCGCCCTCCAACAACGGAGCATCTATAAGGTGATCATCAATAGGTGGGTCAGCAATGACAGGCTCAAAAATAGGTGCGTCAGCATGAACTGGGTCATGCCCAAGTACTGGGTCAGGAGCAGGGTCTAGTGGCTGCTCGGGCTCATCAAAGGCCATCTCAAAATCAAACTCGGGATCGATGGGGTCAACTGGGTCGACTGGATCCTCCATAGGCTGATCCATGGGTATAAACTCTATATCCTCATCTGGGTCGAATCCTGGGGGAAAGTCAGTATCGGAATCCTCCACATCATCATGTTCGAAAGCAAAGCTAGGAATAGGGGCAACAGAGGATGCCTGGTCGGGATCTGATCCATGAGAAAAGTGCTGTGCACTCTGAGTGTGTGAAGGTGCGGAGGCCACAGACTCGAAAGAGTCTGGGACCGGAGAGTGAGCAGGTGACTCCTCGGCGGGAGCATCTGCGACCATCAAGAGATCACCAGCAGCAAGAAGGGCCTCGCCCTGAACATCCTCCTCTAAGGGCTCGTCATCAACCAGATCGACGTCGTCATCATCGTCGGCGTCGAGAAGCAAATCATAGGTAGGATAAACAGCTAAGGGTATGGGAGCAGGGATCTCCACTAACGGTAGGTCCCCGGCCAAAGGGCCATCAGCGAGCTCATCAGCACCATCAGGTAAAGCGAAGGGCTGGAAATCATCCTCGTCCGTGCTAGTAACGTCGGATGTGTGAACCTCGCGCTCAGAAGACTCTAGGTCGTCCGATACTATAGGTCTAGGTCCTGTGGTGTCTGAGTCACCAGTGCCAGAGGTGTCCATGGTGTCTGTAACACAAACACAAACATGCACAAACAGTCAATCAGATAATCACATAAGTTACCAAGTAAGCATTCAAATAGTTCTCCTAGTCCCACTAGCCTCCCAGCCTCTCAAACTGCTCTTCCTAGTCCCACTAGCCAATTCTCCTAGTCCCACTAGCCAATTCTCCCAGCCTCTCAGACTGCTCTTCCTAGTCCCACTAGCCAAATTCTCCTAGTCCCACTAGCCAATTCTCCTAGACCCACTAGCCATCTACCTCGATCTCCCAGACCGAGCCTCGGCCTCTCAGACCGAGCCTCAGCCTTTCTAGACTGAGCCTATAAATAATGAATAAAATGTGCTCAACATTTGTTTATAAAAGTTTTGGATCTGGACTTAAGTGGTATGCAGTAAAAATGTTTTCGTGAGAGCCCTAGTGATCATAGTCTAGACTCGAGAAGGAATCCTAGTTCGCTATGATCAGAGCTCTGATACCAAGCTGTCACACCCTGGCATTGCGGAAGCGTGGTTAATTTTGGTGTGACTTCTTAATACCATAGCTTAACCATAACAAAGCTATATGAAATAAAATCATGCAAGATCATCCATTTGATTAAGTTTTAAAACCAGAGTAACATACCATTGTCTTAGAGACTTACAACATCGTAACATAAAACATTGTCTTTAAAAACATAACCATTAACATGAAATAAATGCAGTTTAAGATTTGTGACTCGTCCAGGAAAAAGTCACATTTCCTAAACCCGGATGACCTCGGAACCCATATGCAGCGGGAAAACATAACATACCGCGCCAGATCCTTTAATTTCCTGAAATACATGTAAGTTGAAAAATCAACAATAATGTTGAGCGAGTTCATGTGTAAGTGAGTAAATAAACCTTTGTGAGTATAAAAATAGTCTTGGTATGTAGCAAATAAGGGAATTGAGATCACCAATGGTTTGCAAGGCCACTGATATATGTGAAGTGCAAATAGGGAGACTCAAACCTAGCAGATTTCGCCACGGCATTAGTGTGTGGACAAAGTCACCCCGAGGTCCGTTTCTAGTTTGGCCTGGGGCTGGGCTCGCTACACCCAGATAGATCTACCGCTCCTGTCCCTCGGTCCTGCCATGAGGACTAATGGCCTCATATTGCTCCTACCCACTCACATGATCTAAGTAGTAAACCTCCTTACGCTAACCATACCATGTATAAAGTACTTGTAATCAAAGTAACATGTATTTCACCCCCGCAGTTAAGAAAACTGAAAACAGTTAGAGAAAAGGGGGACATGAACTCACAGTGGTGCGTCTCTACCAAGTATGCCTCCAAATCGATCAGCTGTATGACGACCTACACGTGCTAACTCTATTAGACAGACGGCCGTGCCTTAGCTTTATGGTTTAAGTTTTTGGGAAATAGTTAGGCAACTATTTCGTGTTTACGTTCTGTATATACTTGGTAGTTATTCTCCTTCCCAAGGATGGGGGATTTAATACATGTGTGTTCGTAACATTCAGATTTCACTATTAAGTCTCACTTAATATATTTTATTTCCTAACTCCAAAATATAAATATTCTTCCCAAAAATATTATATTTTAATACATGTGATTTTCCCAAAATAATACTTAGTAATATTATTTTTACTCTAAAAATAATATTTACGTAGTTCACAAAATAATCATAAACAATTATACAAGTGATGTTGTGAAAGAAGAATATATACTAAATATATATATGTATCACGTTTTATTTTGTGAAAATCCCACCTCCGATGTTTTGTAAATATAGTCGTGGCGAAACTTATATTTTGAAAACAAGTCAAAATGTATTTCTAACACTTATAGTGAAAATATTTCTAAGTGTTAGGTTTTTGGAAAATTTCGCCAGAGTTTCCTCTGTAACTGGAGGTGGCCACGCTTTCAAGCGTATCATTTTCTTTTACAAATCAACCAACAATCTTCTCATTCAACCAAAACAATGTTCAAATCACAAACTAGTCAAAATATGTATATAAATCGCATAAATTTCATGAACTTGTGATTTATCCAAACTATGAAGTAAATCTCATTACTTTTAGTGGATCTTTATATAAAACAATCCGATTTTGTAAAAACCTCGTTTTTATGGAAGTTTCGTCTTTACAACTTCTCGTCATCTTTTTCAAAAATAGTTATTTGTCGAAACTTTGTGTTACACATGTGTTTACACACTTGTGTGTTCTAAAAACCATTCGTGTTAGTGTAAGATCCGTCTTTAGAAAAACATGATTTCTTTGACACTCGGTCCTTTGAAAATACCACCTGTAGATCCGTAGATCTACAAGTTTTAATCACTATTTTACAAGCTAAAACACTTTTACACAAGTTCATGATTCTTGTGTGGTAGAGTTTCATCTTCTAACCCTTGTTACACTTAAACAAGCTTTATGTCACAATCCAAGATCATGACTAAACCGGGTTAAATGATGATCCGAGCTACCACAACATAGATCGGGTCCAAATAATCACATAAATCAAATACTACATGATTTACACAACACATGAGCTATTAACCAACATTTTAGTGTTTTAAGTAGACTTTTGTGTATCATCTTATATGTTAACGAGTTTTAACCGTTACAAATCATATTACCCACTTTAAAATAGTTCAAGAAGGTGATTTAAGCAACATACCACTAGCTCGAGGCTAGGGAAGAATCTATGCGAAAAATGCGTGGATAAAAGCAAAGTAGAGAGGTCCTTCGTCTTCCGTTTTCACCAAGACTCCTTATATGCGACCCTCAACACTTGTAGATGATTGGAATGTGATAAACTAAACTCGAAAATGGTGGGTGGTAGAGGGGGTGTTCGGCCGAGAGTTGTAGAGAGGGATAGAGTGTGTGTGTTGTGGTGTGTGTTAAGTGAAGGTGATGGTGTGCAAATCTTGCAACTTATAGACAATCTCAATCATGTTTAACCAATGGATACTATGTCACTTAGATACTAAACATTAGGATTATAATAATAATATAGAGGACATGGTATGTCCCCCTCTAGTTGGGGACGGTTAGTGAGGGGGGGGGGTCTAGTCCGATTCCAACTAGATGCTAAGTATATTAGTTAGGTTAAGTAAGTTAGTTAAGTGCTTAACCCGGTTAGTGGTGTGTCACGCATTACAATGGGTGTTAGGGTAATCAGGGACCCTAACTGGCTCAGAAAAAGATAAATAATGAAAATGACATTATTTTTAGGTTCCGGGTATAGTCCGATTGTTCGGTTGGATAGTAATCCGTTAAAGTGCTTAACAAAACTTTAAAGTATCGTTAATACCCCTTTTAGTGACACAACTCATTTCTGACACTTTGGAAAGTGTCTGGTAATATTTTTCTCATGTTTTGGCACTTTATTAGTTAGCTAAAAGCTGAATTATTATGTAAAGTGCTGAATTTTGTACTTAGAGTACGTTTTAGGCACATCCAGTCATTGTAACTTATTCCTAGAGACGCAGTTCTACAACCCTTATACCCCTACACTCACTACTAGTGTAGCAAAATATTTCAGGCTCTTACAGGCATTAGAGGCAGTGTTTGCCTGATGCTGGCTTTATCAGCATGTTCAATAGGTTATCCGTTATAGTGCTACTGTGCTTTTTGTGCATCATGTTTGTCACTAAGGTTCAGCATGTAAATAATGTAGTGACAGCAAGTAAAGTATGATGCAAGTAAGTACATGTATCAGATATCAAGTAGCAATTCATCAGTAATTTCAAACAAGCACAGTAATTAAGCAGTAGTTAATTATTAATTAAGTTGTACGGATACCTGGTTTGGTGAGGGTTGTCACACCTTGTGGGGAACGAGATACTTCTATGCCAAGGAAGTACCGAAGTCGACCTAAGTCGCTAATCTGAAACTGAGACTGAAGGAACTGTTTGAGCTTGGTAATTCCATCTTCATCATCCCCTGTAACTATGATATCATCCACATAAACAACTAAGATGATCCTTTGTCCCTGATGATGTCTGAAGAATACAGAGTGATCATATGTACTACGAACCATTCCAAATTCTTCCATGACACTAGAAAACCGACCAAACCATGCTCTGGGAGATTGTTTAAGACCATATAAAGAATGACGCAGTTTGCATACTTTGGATGCCTCCTCCTTAACAATGAACCCTGGTGGCTGCTCCATATAAACCTCCTCCTCAAGAACACCATTAAGAAAGGCGTTCTTGACATCAAGCTGGTGGAGCGGCCAATGATGAATGGCAGCAAGAGCAATACAAATACGCACGGAGGGCATTTTGGCAACCGGAGAGAAAGTCTCGTCATAATCAATACCATAAGCTTGAGAGTAGCCTTTAGCTACCAAACGAGCTTTCAGATAATGTAGAGAACCGTCAGGGTTAAGTTTAACTGTGAAGACCCAACGACAACCAACAACACGTTTTCCTGGCGGAAGCGTTACAAGATCCCATGTATGATTATTCCTTAAAGCCCCAAGCTCTACTTCCATAGCTTGACGCCATCCTGGGTGAGCGAGAGCTGTCATAACATTTTTGGGAATCGGATAGGAATCAAGTGAAGTGGTGCAGGCATGAGACTCCGTGGATAGGTGAGCATAAGCAACATAATCCTGGATGGGATAACGGGTGGCATGTCTAGGTTCTTTTCGAAAGGCAATAGGTATATCAGGATACGGTGCACCCGGAGGATCATAGGTAACGGTTTCTGGTAATGGTGAAACAGGTTCAGTGTCAGGTGGTGGAACTGTGGACGTACCAGATGTAAAGGCTAGTTGTGAATCAAGAGTCTCTGTTGTTGATTCCTTACCTCGCCTAGCATACGTAAAGAGTAATGGTGGAGCATCTGTTGGTAGCCCCGAATCTGCAGAAGTTGGAACTGTGGTGTCTGAGACCGGAGGGGTAGACGGAACAGAGGACAAAGGAACAACAGGGATGAAAGGAGATTCGGGAAGATCCGGTTCTGGAAATGGATCGGACACAGGAGTAGAGGATGTAGTAAAGAAGGGACATTCCTCATGGAAAGTAACGTCGGAACTAGTAAAGTAACGACGAAGAGAAGGACTATAAAACTGATAACCTTTCTGGACACGTGAGTAACCCACAAAGATACAACGAATGGCTCTGGCATCAAGTTTAGGGGTCCCTGGATGATGATCATGAACATATGCAACCCATCCAAATATTTTGGGTGGAAGTGGAAACATAGTCCCTTTAGGAAAAAGGATAGAAAACGGGGTTTGACCATGAATGACGGGTGAGGGCATACGGTTAATAAGATAAGCGGCAGTAGGGACAGCGTCTCCCCAAAAACGATGAGGAACATGAGAATGAATCATGAGAGTGCGAGTGATGTCTAATAAGTGTCGGTTCTTGCGTTCAGCGACACCATTTTGTTGGGGTGTGTAAACGCAAGACGACTCGTGAATAATGCCATTAGATTTTAAGTAAGAAGAAAAGTCGGCCGACAATTATTCTTTTGCATTGTCTGTACGCCAGGTTTTAATTGAGGTTTGAAATTGAGTTTTAACGTGTAACAACTGTGCTTGTAATCACTATGAACAGTTCTATTATCAATAAAACAATGTTATTTGATCCCAATGTTTGTTTGGTTGTGTTTTACATGTTTCATGTTTTGACTTTTATGTAATTTCAAACTCTACATCGCTTTATGGAGAGTTATACGCAAACTGATGTGTAAACGTAATCAGTTTAATGCGATAAATACTCCGGAACATCAACATATACTTAACATACCTTAAATAACCTTTGCATAACTTAGAAATAAGTTTTGAAGGCTTTGGTATGGCAAAAACAAAGTTAATTCTCTTACAGGGACTAAACTTGACAAACTACGAAAGTATGCCAATTTGAACTGTAACGAACATTCTGGAGCATGACCATAAGTTAAACACACCTTAAATATCCTTTACATAGCTTAGAAATAGGCTTTAAGGGGTTCGGTGCGCTAAAATAAACTTTTGGGTCATTCAGGGACTAAAAGTGTCAAAAAGTGCACAAGTTTGCACTTTTGCGCATAACTCACGTTCTGAATACATCCGGACATCCAAAAATTTATGTAAGCACTATAATATTTTATTTTAGTGTTTGGCATGAGAAAAATCCGTTCATTGCGTCATTTGGATCATTTTTCACGCTTATGCGCATTCCGTCGTAATTAAGCGAACATCGCGTTCGTACGACCAAACGAACTGACATCAGACATATTTTTGAACATGTTTCATGTCCACAATGTTTAGGCATCATTTTAGGGCCTTAAAGTTGGCTTTAAGGGCCTTTGAAGTATCGGAAATGGCCTTAAACACGTGCAGGGGCTGAAACTGCCATTTTTTAAAGTTATATGCTGATCAGAAGGGCCAGGCGGCCCGCCTGAGTTTATGCATATCCTGAAGCGGGCCGCATTAGGCTCCCAGAACAGATAAGTATGCTTAGTCAGCAGATTTCAGCTGATTAAACCTCATCCACACATTCTAAACTTGCCCTTTCAGCCCATAATAGGCCATTTTCAGTTACCATAACATTTTGACAAGTGTACGCACAAGATTAAATCACGTTATTCAAGAAACGATCTTAACGGTTCGGGAAATACTATAAACACCCAACACATTTCACTTCATTTCTCACAAGAATCTGATCATTTGTGCTCTAAGTTGAAACCTTTGTTTCATACCTGAGCTATTTTGATCTAGATTAGCATTCGGGGACCCTTCGTAAGTGTTCCTTCGTTCTTTTATTGTTTTTCGAGTCCGAAAGTCAAACTTTGTTTGACTTTCTGCATTGACCAGTTTATGGTCGATGCGAAGTTCGTTTGAACTTCATAACGTGAGCGTGATCACGATGGTTATAGTCCCTAGTGACTATACCTACTGATTACCACGTTATATAGGCTCAGTGACGAGCCGTAGTTTCGGTCAGAATACGTATTCTTGCGTATTTTGTAACCAAACTACTTATGGGTATCAAAACCGATTGTTTTGATACCAAACCTGTTTTCTAAACTTAGTTAAGCATGTTTTAGCATGCTTAGCTCGTCACTTTTAGTTTAGTGCTTATATAGGGTCGTAAGGTAAGCGATCTAAACAATCGCTTATACTTTTGAACCCGACCCGTTTGGTCGATCATTAGGATCCGACCAAGCACTTTAGGTGACCATAGTATATAGGGAATAACCTTACGAGGTTATACCTTATGGTCGCTTCGTTTAAGTAGTTGTATGATAGGTAGTTTATATGCCTTAGGTAAATTACCAAAATACCCCTTTGATGCCAAAATTCGTTTTAATCATATGTAACATAACTTTTGACATCTAAACTGATTTGACAACCATATTAGACATGTTAAGGCATATTTTACTTATCATAGGACTAGTTAGGCGGTCCGAACGCGTTTCACGCGAACGACGCGTTAAAGTAGCATAAGCTACCTAAACGGGTCGTAATGGGTCACAAGCACTTAGGTTAGGTTTCATTTAGTATGTAGGCTTTGTTAAACCATACTACATGAGTTCCCATACTCATTTGGTTTACGAGCCCTCATTCTATCCGATCTTCCGATTTAGGTCCGGTTTATTAATGTAGTTACCTATATTAGGTGCCGTTTGATATTCCGTGATCTCTAGCATTGCTTGGTGGTTATCTTAGGACTTCTGAGAAATCTCAAGTGAGTACATAGACCCCTCTTTTACTGTTTTCCAAACATTTTGGGGTGAAACACATGTGCCTACTTGTTACTTTCGTGCTTTCCTGTTTTCACATCATATACTTGTTATGTTCGTTAGTACATTATAGTACATAATTTCATTACATTTCACGCTATGTATGTCCATTATGTGCATACTTAGTACATTGTTTTACATTACATTTCTGCTGTGTATGTTGACTGATAGCATGCTAGCACATTGATTTACAAGACTTTTCTACTTTGTATGTTAACTTAGCATACTTAGTACATTGTTTTCATATGACATGTATACAACTGCTATAACATTTGGTTTGCACAAACGGGTCTTTATTACGTTCATTAACATTTGCTATGCCGCTCGGTAGTAAGTAGTGGTACCATAGGACTTGACAAATCCCATTCCTGACATCCCGGGTTTGTTTGGATGTAAGGAATGACTGAATCCGAAAACATTTCTTTTGATAACCTTGACTGAAAGGGTTATCCGACTGTCTCAAGGCTTGAATGTATGCGTTAACTTACCACATAAATGTTTGTATCAATGTAACATGCATTACTTTACGAAACATAACTTTTTGATATATTCAAATTACTTTGTTTTGTACATTTCTACATTTGGACTATTTGACAATACTTTACTTACAAGACATAACATTTGTTACACATTACTTGACTAATTTTGGACTATCAACATTTGACATGGTTTATACAAGGACTTTTGACAATTGGTTTAAAACATAGACATTATACATTGTTGGTTGGTTAAGTGACTTAAGTAACGAAATGTGAGTAATATGATACAAGCATGGTGGATACGCCGCTGGTACTTCCTATATATAAGTGTTTGAATTATATTACATATCATAGCGTTATTTAAATCATTCATTTTGGACTTATACATTTTACACAAGTAACATGTTTTCACAAGACTTTGTTTTACAACACGGTTTATTTTATACAACTCATTTTACATGGTTATTCATTTAACCATACATTATTCTTTTACTTATACATATCATCTGAATTTATTATTTTTCAAGCGATTTACAAAACAAATCAAATTACAAGGTTCATGACTAAACATTTTCTTAAACTTAAGTAATGAATCTTATTTTCACAAACCTATGTATCTCACATGCATTTTTATGCTGACGTACCTATTTTCACATGTGTTTTCAGGAGCTTTTCCGTAGGATGAAGATCGTGACACTAGGGCGGACCTGTGCCTTAGAGACTTAAAATGATGAAAGACTTAGTTTAATTATGTTATAAACTCTTTAATTTCTGTTTAAGACGATGAAACTCTTATGTTAATAAATAAAATACAACTTTGAACACCATGGTTATGAAACAATTAATTTTGTTACAACACTCCCCGACGTTTTCCGCCACGTCTTGTATGCTATACGTGGTCGGGGTGTGACAGAAGAGTTGGTATCAGAGCCAATGGTTATAGGGAATTAGGTTATTAGTAATGCTTTGACCTAGACTATAACTTTTCTAGGACCCTAACACAAATTATTTGTGTTTAGATCTTAAAACATGTACATCACCTATCCTTAGGTGATTATCAAAACAAAAACCAAAATTTTTCCGAAACGATCTTAGAAAAACAATCTTTTGTTTTTGAATAATTTATTACAAGGTTTTGAACCCTCTATTGTAAGGTTTTGAACCCTCTGTTATATGGTTTTGAACCCTTTTGAGTTTTCAAAATCTCGTCAACGTTTTGGGTTTTAAATAATGTGAACACGTGCAAACTGGAAGAGTGAATGCCTGTATTCTGGGTTTTCTGTCTAGGCAAGCACTTCGTATACATCTCATCAGACGCGAGACCAGTTGTGCTTACCTGGGAATTCTTGGGATGAGTGTTCACTTATAGGCGAGCATGTCTTCGCAATACATTATTTTTGATCCATTTACTTTGATTAGTCACTGTGTGTCGTTTGTTTACTTTGTGATACGGACGAATGACCACCATCTTTGCTTTGGTTGATTTTGCTTCATCTCATTCTTTTCATCAAATCATCTCACTCGTTTCCTTTCATGTTTCCTCTTTTAGAATGCCTCCTCGACGCGACAATCTGATTGCGACTGCTGAACTGGCAGAAATTATTGCGCAGCAGATGGCTGCTCAATTTCCAAATCTCTTTGCTCAATGGCACCAAGCCAACAACAACAACAATGCTCCATGCAAATACAAGGATTTTAACTCGGCTAAACCACTCAAGTTTAGTGGTTCTGAAGGAGCGACTAGGCTTCTTCAATGGTTCGAGAGCATTGAGAATACTTTCCGCCACGTGCAGTGTCCGGATAATCGCAAGGTCGAGTTTTCTTCGAGCGTGTTTCAGAAGAGGGCTCTCACATGGTGGAACGGGGTGATGAGAGACCGTGGTGCAGAAGTTGCTCTAGCACAAACTTGGGCTGAACTTAGGGCCCTTATGATGAGGGAATTCTGTCCTCGCCATGAACAGCGAGCGTTGGAGAAAGAGTTTGATAACTTGAAACAAGATAGTGGTGAACACAGGGCATATACTGATAGATTTGAGGAGTTGAGTCTGCTTTGCCCGACTATGGTTACCCCACTCGACAAGGCTATCGAAAGGTACATCGACGGCCTACCTGACTCAGTACAAGACATCCTTACTGGTAGTGACCCTGCCACACTCCGTCAGGCGATCGAGTTAGCAGCGACATTGACTGAGTCGCAGGTTCATAAGGGAAAGCTTCATAAAAAGGGTGACAAGGGTAAGAAGCAGGCGTCTGATAAGGAAGATAGCAAGAAAGGTCAAAACAAGAAGGGGAAGAATTCTGGAGGGTCTAGGAAGCGGAAGGCTTCCCAAAACTATGCCGTTACTGCACAGGCCCAAGCTGCACCAAATCAGCCTGCGCAACCACTAGCCAAGAAGCCTTATCTTGGCAATGCACCTTTGTGCAACAGGTGTAACGGCCATCATCAACCACACCTCTAGTGTCGTCAGTGCACCAACTGCGGAAGACCTGGTCATCTTGCTGACACCTGCCGCATTCCTGCTAATCAGAATCGGGCAGTTCAGAACCCGGCTCAACAGGTTGCTCAGCCTCTTGCTCAGCAACAAGGTCAAGCTGCACGACCTCATTTTCCTCTTGGTTCATGCTACAATTGTGGGGATCTGACTCACTACAGGAACCGGTGCCCAAGGCTAGCCAGCCAGAATCAGAATGCGAACCCGAATCAGGCTCAGGCTCGAGGACGAGCTTTTAACTTGAATGCCCAAGAGGCGCAGGCGGATGATAACGTGGTGAACGGTACGTTCTTTATTAATAATCAGCCTGCATCTGTTCTTTTCGATTCTGGTGCCGACAAGAGTTTTGTGTCATTGTCTTTTGAGCCTATGCTTCGCGTGTCTAGAACGAAACTAGGTAAACCTTTGACAGTAGAAGTTGCTAGTGGTGAACCCATTGTTCTTGATTTTGTTCTTCACAACTGCTAGTTGAACCTTAACAACCATCTTTTTCCTATCGACCTCACGCCTATGCAACTTGGAAGCTTCGACGTTATAGTGGGTATGGATTGGTTATCTAAGCATCGCGCAGAGATAGTCTGTCCTGAGAAGATTGTTCGTGTGCCGCTTTCGACAGGCGAGATCCTACAGGTTCAAGGTGAGAAACCTGCTGGTGGTCTCAAACTCATGTCTTGTTTTAAAGCTCGGAAGTATCTGCGAAAGAATTATGTGGCCTTCTTGGCACATGTCACAGAAGATAAAGGCAAGGGTAAGTCTATTTCAGATATTCCTGTCGTTCGGGATTATTCTGAAGTTTTCCCTGAAGAGTTACCTGGTCTACCTCCAGCACGCCAAGTCGAGTTCCGCATTGATCTCGTACCTGGTGCAAATCCCATTGCCAGAGCTCCATATCGTCTTGCACCATCTGAGATGCAAGAGTTGGCTAAGCAGCTTCAGGAACTCTCTGACAAAGGTTTTATCCGTCCTAGCTTTTCACCTTGGGGTGCTCCCATTCTTTTTGTCAAGAAGAAGGATGGATCTTTTAGGATGTGTATCGATTATCGTGAGCTTAACAAGCTTACCATCAAGAATCGATATCCCCTACCTCGCATAGACGACATCTTTGATCAGTTACAGGGTGCTTGTTATTTTTCGAAGATTGATCTACGTTCTGGGTATCATCAACTTCGGGTGCATGAAGAAGATATTCCCAAGACAGCATTCCGCACTCGTTATGGGCATTATGAATTCACGGTCATGCCATTCGGTTTGACTAATGCTCCTCTTATTTTCATGGACTTAATGAATAGGGTCTGCAAACCTTATTTGGATCAGTTCGTCATTGTTTTTATTGACGACATCTTGATTTATTCAAAGACGCGAGCTGATCACGAGCAACATCTTCGTCTTACTTTGGAACTCCTAAAGAAAGAGAAACTTTTCGCCAAATTCTCCAAGTGCGAATTTTGGCTTAAAGAAGTTCAATTTTTAGGACATGTTGTCAACAAACAAAGTATTCATGTAGATCCCTCCAAGATCAGTGCGATTAAGGATTGGGATACACCTTCTACTCCCACTGAGGTTCGTTCTTTTCTTGGTCTAGCGGGTTATTACCGCCGCTTTATTGAGAACTTCTCAAAGATTGCAGTTCCTCTAACTGCTCTAACTCAGAAGAACAAACCCTTTGACTGGGGATTCAAACAAGAGGAAGCTTTCCAAAACTTGAAGCAGAAGCTTTGCGACGCGCCTGTTCTGACTTTGCCTGAGGGCAATGACGATTTCGTCGTTTATTGCGATGCATCGAAACTGGGTCTTGGCTGTGTTCTGATGCAAAGAAACAAAGTCATAGCATATGCATCAAGGCAGTTGAAGATACATGAGAAGAACTACACCACTCATGATCTTGAGTTGGGTGCAGTTGTTTTCGCTCTAAAGATCTGGAGACACTATTTGTACGGTACAAAATGTGTGGTTTTCACGGACCACAAAAGTCTTCAGCATATCTTCAACCAGAAAGAACTCAACATGAGGCAACGATGTTGGGTGGAGCTTCTAAACGACTATGACTGCGAAATTCGCTACCATCCTGGTAAGGCGAATGTCGTAGCCGATGCATTGAGTCGTAAGGAACGTACTAAGCTTCATTGTGTACGTGTTCAATCTGTTATGCAAGCTCAATCCGATATCCAAGCCCGCATTTCTCAGACTCAACAGTCTTGTGTTTCAAAAGGTTTGATGGATAAGGAATTTCCTTATCACATAACACCTGCTCTTGAACTGAAGGACAATGGATCGTATTACTTCATGGACCGTTTGTGGGTCCCAAGCCAGGATGACCTTCGCACCTTACTTATGGATGAAGCCCATAAGTCTCGCTATTCTATTCATCCGGGCTCAGATAAAATGTATAAGGATCTTCGTATTCAGTATTGGTGGCCTGGTATGAAGAAAGACATTGCCTTATACGTATCAAAATGCCTTACTTGTCTTAAGGTTAAGGCTGAACATCAGCGTCCTTCTGGTTTATTGGAGCAACCAGAGATCCCAGTTTGGAAATGGGAAAACATTACTATGGATCTTGTTACTAAACTTCCGCGCACAAAGAAAGGTCATGATGCTATCTGGGTAGTTGTTGATCGTCTTACTAAGTCAGCGCATTTCTTGCCAATCCGTGAGGATTTTCCTGCTGACAGACTTGCTCAAATCTATGTGGATGAAATTGTGGCTCGACATGGTGTTCCTTTGAACATCATTTCTGACAGAGATGCTCGTTTCACTTCTCATTTTTGGAGAACCATGCAATCTGCTATGGGGACCCAACTTAATTTGAGCACAGCTTATCATCCGCAAACGGATGGTCAATCTGAAAGAACAATCCAGACTCTGGAGGATATGCTAAGAGCTTGTGTGATCGATTTTGGCGGTAGTTGGGATTCACATCTTAAGTTGATTGAATTCTCCTACAACAACAGTTATCACACCAGCATCAAAATGGCTCCTTTCGAGGCTCTCTATGGTCGAAAATGTCGTTCACCAGTCTGCTGGAATGAGATCGGCGAGGCTCAACTTACTGGACCTGCCCTCATTTTAGAGACTACTGACAAGATCAAGAAAGTTCGTGATAACCTTCAGACAGCTAGAAGCCGTCAGAAGAGTTACGCGGACCCAAAACGCAAGGCCTTGGAATTTCAAATCGGTGATCGAGTATCACTTAAGGTCTCACCTTGGAAAGGTGTGATCAGATTTGGAAAGAAAGGAAAACTTGCACCTAGATACGTTGGACCATTCAAGATCGTCGAAAGAATCGGAAAGGTAGCCTACAGACTTGAGTTACCTCCTGAACTTGGAAATGTTCATCCAACTTTTCACGTATCCAATCTCAAGAGGTGTTTAGCTGATGAGAACCTCCACATACCGCTTGACGAAATTCGTGTTGGCAAAACACTGAAATTTGTTGAGAAGCCAATGGAAATCATGGAACGTGAAGTCAAGTGGCTTAAACGCAAGCGCATTCCTTTGGTCAAAGTTCGCTGGGAAGCTAAACGTGGACCCGGGTTTACTTGGGAACGCGAAGATCAAATGAAGGCGAAATATCCTCATCTTTTCCCACGAGTTTCCTCTAAATAAATTTCGGGACGAAATTTCCACAAGTAGGGGAGACTGTAACAACTGTGCTTGTAATCATTGTGAACAGTTCTATTATCAATAAAACAATGTTATTTGATCCCAATGTTTGTTTGGTTGTGTTTTACATTTTTCATGTTTTGACTTTTATGTAATTTCAAACTCTACATCGCTTTATGGAGAGTTATACGCAAACTGATGTGTAAACGTAATCAGTTTAATGCGAGAAATACTCCGGAACATCAACATATACTTAACATACCTTAAATAACCTTTGCATAACTTAGAAATAAGTTTTGAAGGCTTTGGAATGGCAAAAACAAAGTTAATTCTCTTACATGGACTAAACTTGACAAACTATGAAAGTATGCCAATTTGAACTGTAACGAACATTCCGAAACATGACCATAAGTTAAACACACCTTAAATATCCTTTACATAGCTTAGAAATAGGCTTTAAGGGGTTCGGTGCGCTAAAATAAACTTTTGGGTCATTCAGGGACTAAAAGTGTCAAAAAGTGCACAAGTTTGCACTTTTGCGCATAACTCACGTTGTGAATACATCCGGACATCCAAAATTTTATGTAAGCACTATAATATTTTATTTTAGTGTTTGGCATGAGAAAAATCCGTTCGTTGCGTCATTTGGATCATTTTTCGCGCTTATGCGCATTCCGTCGTAATTAAGCGAACATCGCGTTCGTACGACCAAACGAACTGACATCAGACATATTTTTGAACATGTTTCATGTCCACAATATTTAGGCATCATTTTAGGGCCTTAAAGTTGGCTTTAAGGGCCTTAGAAGTATCGGAAATGGCCTTAAACACGTGCAAGGGCTGAAACTGCCATTTTTGAAAGTTATATGATGATCAGAAGGGCCAGGCGGCCCGCTTGAGTTTATGTACTACGAACCATTCCAAATTCTTCCATGACACTAGAAAACCGACCAAACCATGCTCTGGGAGATTGTTTAAGACCATATAAAGAATGACGCAGTTTGCATACTTTGGATGCCTCCTCCTTAACAATGAACCCTGGTGGCTGCTCCATATAAACCTCCTCCTCAAGAACACCATTAAGAAAGGCGTTCTTGACATCAAGCTGGTGGAGCGGCCAATGATGAATGGCAGCAAGAGCAATACAAATACGCACGAAGGGCATTTTGGCAACCGGAGAGAAAGTCTCGTCATAATCAATACCATAAGCTTGAGAGTAGCCTTTAGCTACCAAATGAGCTTTCAGACAATGTAGAGAACCGTCAGGGTTAAGTTTAACTGTGAAGACCCAACGACAACCAACAACACGTTTTCCTGACGGAAGCGTTACAAGATCCCATGTATGATTAGTCCTTAAAGCCCCAAGCTCTTCTTCCATAGCTTGACGCCATCCTGGGTGAGCGAGAGCTGTCATCACATTTTTGGGAATCGGATAGGAATCAAGTGAAGTGGTGAAGGCATGAGACTCTGTGGATAGGTGAGCATAAGCAACATAATCCTGGATGGGATAACGGGTGGCATGTCTAGGTTCTTTTCGAAAGGCAATAGGTATATCAGGATACGGTGCACCCGGAGGATCATAGGTAACGGTTTCTGGTAATGGTGAAACAGGTTCAGTGTCAGGTGGTGGAACTGTGGACGTACCAGATGTAAAGGCTAGTTGTGAATCAAGAGTCTCTGTTGTTGATTCCTTACCTCGCCTAGCATATGTAAAGAGTAATGGTGGAGGATCTGTTGGTAGCCCCGAATCTGCAGAAGTTGGAACTGTGGTGTCTGAGACCGGAGGGGTAGACGGAACAGAGGACAAAGGAACAACAGGGATGAAAGGAGATTCGGGAAGATCAGGTTCTGGAAATGGATCGGACACAGGAGTAGAGGATGTAGTAAAGAAGGGACATTCCTCATGGAAAGTAACGTCGGAACTAGTAAAGTAACGACGAAGAGAAGGACTATAACACCGATAACCTTTCTGGACACGTGAGTAACCCACAAAGATACAACGAATGGCTCTGGCATCAAGTTTAGGGGTCCCTGGATGATGATCATGAACATATGCAACACATCCAAATATTTTGGGTGGAAGTGGAAACATAGTCCCTTTAGGAAAAAGGACAGAAAACGGGGTTTGACCATGAATGACGGGTGAGGGCATACGGTTAATAAGATAAGCGGCAGTAGGGACAGCGTCTCCCCAAAAACGATGAGGAACATGAGAATGAATCATGAGAGTGCGAGTGATGTCTAATAAGTTTCGGTTCTTGCGTTCAGCTACACCATTTTGTTGGGGTGTGTAAACGCAAGACGACTCATGAATAATGCCATTAGATTTTAAGTAAGAAGAAAAGTCGGTCGACAATTATTCTTTTGCATTGTCTGTACGCAAGGTTTTAATTGAGGTTTGAAATTGAGTTTTAACGTGTAACAATTGTGCTTGTAATCACTATGAACAGTTCTATTATCAATAAAACAATGTTATTTGATCCCAATGTTTGTTTGGTTGTGTTTTACATTTTTCATGTTTTGACTTTTATGTAATTTCAAACTCTACATCGCTTTATGGAGAGTTATACGCAAACTGATGTGTAAACGTAATCAGTTTAATGCGAGAAATACTCCGGAACATCAACATATACTTAACATACCTTAAATAACCTTTGCATAACTTAGAAATAAGTTTTGAAGGCTTTGGTATGGCAAAAACAAAGTTAATTCTCTTACAGGGACTAAACTTGACAAACTACGAAAGTATGCCAATTTGAACTGTAACGAACATTCCGGAACATGACCATAAGTTAAACACACCTTAAATATCCTTTACATAGCTTAGAAATAGGCTTTAAGGGGCTCGGTGCGCTAAAATAAACTTTTGGGTCATTCAGGGACTAAAAGTGTCAAAAAGTGCACAAGTTTGCACTTTTGCGCATAACTCACGTTCTGAATACATCCGGACATCCAAAAATTTATGTAAGCACTATAATATTTTATTTTAGTGTTTGGCATGAGAAAAATCCGTTCGTTGCGTCATTTGGATCATTTTTCGCGCTTATGCGCATTCCGTCGTAATTAAGCGAACATCGTGTTCGTACGACCAAACGAACTGACATCAGACATATTTTTGAACATGTTTCATGTCCACAATGTTTAGGCATCATTTTAGGGCCTTAAAGTTGGCTTTAAGGGCTTTAGAAGTATCGGAAATGGCCTTAAACACGTGCAGGGGCTGAAACTGCCATTTTTGAAAGTTATATGCTGATCAGAAGGGCCAGGCGGCCCGCCTGAGTTTATGCATATCCTGAAGCGGGCCGCATCAGGCTCCCAGAACAGATAAGTATGCTTAGTCAGCAGATTTCAGCTGATTAAACCTCATCCACACATTCTAAACTTGCCCTTTCAGCTCATAATAGGCCATTTTCAGTTACCATAACATTTTGACAAGTGTACGCACAAGATTAAATCACGTTATTCAAGAAACGATCTTAACGGTTCGGGAAATACTATAAATACCCAACACATTTCACTTCATTTCTCACAAGAATCTGATCATTTGTGCTCTAAGTTGAAACATTTGTTTCATACCTGAGCTATTTTGATCTAGATTAGCATTCGGGGACCCTTCGTAAGTGTTCCTTCGTTCTTTTATTGCTTTTCGAGTCCGAAAGTCAAACTTTGTTTGACTTTCTGCATTGACCAGTTTATGGTCGATGCGAAGTTCGTTTGAACTTCATAACGTGAGCGTGATCACGATGGTTATAGTCCCTAGTGACTATACCTACTGATTACCACGTTATATAGGCTCAGTGACGAGCCGTAGTTTCGGTCAGAATACGTATTCTTGCGCATTTTGTAACCAAACTACTTATGGGTATCAAAACCGATTGTTTTGATACCAAACCTGTTTTCTAAACTTAGTTAAGCATGTTTTAGCATGCTTAGCTCGTCACTTTTAGTTTAGTGCTTATATAGGGTCGTAAGGTAAGCGATCTAAACAATCGCTTATACTTTCGAACCCGACCCGTTTGGTCGATCATTAGGATCCGACCAAGCACTTTAGGTGACCATAGTATATAGGGAATAACCTTACGAGGTTATACCTTATGGTCGCTTCGTTTAAGTAGTTGTATGATAGGTAGTTTATATGCCTTAGGTAAATTACCAAAATACCCCTTTGATGCCAAAATTCGTTTTAATCATATGTAACATAACTTTTGACATCTAAACTGATTTGACAACCATATTAGACATGTTAAGGCATATTTTACTTATCATAGGACTAGTTAGGCGGTCCGAACGCGTTTCACGCGAACGACGCGTTAAAGTAGCATAAGCTACCTAAACGGGTCGTAATGGGTCACAAGCACTTAGGTTAGGTTTCATTTAGTATGTAGGCTTTGTTAAACCATACTACATGAGTTCCCATACTCATTTGGTTTACGAGCCCTCATTCTATCCGATCTTCCGATTTAGGTCCGGTTTATTAATGTAACTACCTATATTAGGTGCCGTTTGATATTCCGTGATCTCTAGCATTGCTTGGTGGTTATCTTAGGACTTCTGAGCAATCTCAAGTGAGTACATAGACCCCTCTTTTACTGTTTTCCAAACATTTTGGGGTGAAACACATGTGCCTACTTGTTACTTTCGTGCTTTCCTGTTTTCACATCATATACTTGTTATGTTCGTTAGTACATTATAGTACATAATTTCATTACATTTCATGCTATGTATGTCCATTATGTGCATACTTAGTACATTGTTTTACATTACATTTCTGCTATGTATGTTGACTGATAGCATGCTAACACATTAATTTACAAGACTTTTCTGCTTTGTATGTTAACTTATCATACTTAGTACATTGTTTTCATATGACATGTATACAACTACTATAACATTTGGTTTGCACAAACGGGTCTTTATTACGTTCATTAACATTTGCTATGCCGCTCGGTAGTAAGTAGTGGTACCATAGGACTTGACAAATCCCATTCCTGACATCCCGGGTTTGTTTGGATGTAAGGAATGACTGAATCCGAAAACATTTCTTTTGATAACCTTGACTGAAAGGGTTATCCGACTGTCTCAAGGCTTGAATGTATGCGTTAACTTACCACATAAATGTTTGTATCAATGTAACATGCATTACTTTACGAAACATAACTTTTTGATATATTCAAGTTACTTTGTTTTGTACATTTCTACATTTGGACTATTTGACAATACTTTACTTACAAGACATAACATTTGTTACACATTACTTGACTACTTTTGGACTATCAACATTTGACATGGTTTATACAAGGACTTTTGACAATTGGTTTAAAACATAGACATTATACATTGTTGGTTGGTTAAGTGACTTAAGTAACGAAATGTGAGTAATATGATACAAGCATGGTGGATACGCCGCTGGTACTTCCTATATATAAGTGTTTGTATTATATTACATATCATAGCGTTATTTAAATCATTCATTTTGGACTTATACATTTTACATAAGTAACATGTTTTCACAAGACTTTGTTTTACAATACGGTTTATTTTATACAACTCATTTTACATGGTTATTCATTTAACCATACATTATTCTTTTACTTATACATATCATCTGAATTTATTGTTTTTCAAGCGATTTACAAAACAAATCAAATTACAACGTTCATGACTAAACATTTTCTTAAACTTAAGTCATGAATCTTATTTTCACAAACCTATGTATCTCACAGGCATTTTTATGTTGACGTACCTATTTTCACATGTGTTTTCAGGAGCTTTTCCGTAGGATGAAGATCGTGACACTAGGGCGGACCTGTGCCTTAGAGACTTAAAATGATGAAAGACTTAGTTTAATTATGTTATAAACTCTTTAATTTCTGTTTAAGACGATGAAACTCTTATGTTAATAAATAAAATACAACTTTGAACACCATGGTTATGAAACAATTAATTCTGTTACAACACTCCCCGACGTTTTTCGCCACGTCTTGTATGCTATACGTGGTCGGGGTGTGACATAACGTAAGCATGGAATTCACGAAATATTGAATATATTTCAGCACGAGATTTCAATAGATAAACCCAAGTAGCACGAGAATAATCATCAATAAAGGTGATAAAATATTGAAAACCCAAAGTCGATTTTGTGGGACATGGGCCCCAGACATCAGAATGCAAAAGTTCAAACAACCTACTGACTCGATTAGACACTCTAGGGGGATAGGGACGCCTGGTATGTTTACCAATTTGACATGACTCGCAATGAAAATCAAAAGAAGATGGAAAATCCGGTCTCATTTGCCTCAGAACCGCTGCAGAAGGGTGGCCTAGCCGGCAGTGAGCCTCCCTGGTACTGGAATCACATATGTTGGCTTTAGGGTGTGACGGTAAAGACATACGGTAGAGGCCTCCTGATTCAAAACCTGTGCCAATCACCCGGTTCGTCCCTAGTTCCTGAAAAATGCAGTGAGTAGGATAAAAGGTTACGGAGCAGTTATTTTGTTTGGTAATTTGACTTACCAAACAAAGGTTATCAGGGAATTTAGGAACCAACAAGATAGAAGAAAGGTTTAGGTTTTTCGAATTACTAACCGATCCAATGCCACGGACTGGTCATGAGGATCCACCAGCAAGACGAACTGGTGGGTGAGAACCAGTACGTAGGCTAGAAAGAAGATCCTGAATCCCAGTCATGTGATGAGTAGCTCCAGAATCAATAATCCAGGATAAGTCAAGATAAGAAAGTATACCTGAATTGACCAAGCTGGTTTGTGGGCTAGGAGCAGGCGACTGTGAGGCCAACAGTTGTTGAAGTCTACTGAGATCCTCCTTGCTCAACGTGTAGGCAATACCAGTAGTTGGGTCAGAATACGCACCAGTAGAAGAAGACTCACCAGTAGAAGCTAGTCGAGCTTTTGGTTGAGATCCAGGAGCACGGTTTGGGCAATTATGCTTTGTATGCCCTGGCAGCTTGCAATAATGGCAGTTGTTCGGGCAGTTGTACCTTGCATGTCCAGCTTCATGACACAAGTGACATACAAGATTACTACCATGTCCCCACAGTGCCTCGTCCAGTGCCTTTCTTCATATAAGAACTTTGCCCTGTACCCTTACTGACCAAGGCAGACATATCAGTTGGAGATGCGTCCGGACCATACATTTCGCGCAATAGGTGATATGTGGATGCCATAGATGAAATAGCGGTAGAGTTACTTGGCAATAATGGACGTGCACTTGTATACTTAGGTGATAAACCCGCAATAAACATCATGACATCCATTTTGGTATTACGCTCCTCCTGAACCTTTAAATCAGCAGTAGGTGGGAAAAGAGCTCGTAACTCATCTTGAAGCTTTGAGAAACGAGTAAAGTAATCGGTGAAGGTGGAGTCACCTTGTTCCACCCGGGTGAAGGCTTGAACAACAGAATAGGCATGGGACAAAGATTCCTTAGCTGAGAAGGATGAAGACAGGTGGTCCCACATTGCCTTTACTGTAGGGAAGTTTTGAGCGATAGTTACGATTTGTGGCTCCATGGAATTCCATAGAGCCATTTGTATCCCACAATCATCAATACGCCATTCCCGAGGAGTTGGATCATGGGGTGGTTTTGTTAGATGGTCCTCTTTGTCCACACTCGCAAGACCTTTTTGGACAAAGAGGCTCCATGAACTCCAGTTGCTCGAGTCTAGCTTAACAGGAACACGTAAAAGGGAGGCATAGTTGATAATGCCTGGAGCAATTTGGTTTTCCACCGTATTCTTCTTATTTTCATTATCTCCCATTTTAAAACGATATTCAAACAGAACTCGAAAAAAAAAAACTGAACTGGAATACGAACACGCTAAACGAGGCAGAAACAAAAAAGTTGCTCAGATCGGAAAACCGACTGCACGGAAATGATCGGAAACAAATTCCGAAGAAGCTGGAAAAATACGATACCGGATGAACAGTAACCCCGATGAACAGTAGCCGGATGAACAGTACCGGATGAACAGTACTCGCGATGAACAGTAACCCCTGGATCTGAAACTTGGCAGATCAGATCTGAACATATTTGGATCGGGTGAACAGTAACCTGCGATGAATAGTACTCGAGAACAGAAAAAAATAGAGATGACCGGAAATGGTATGAAAAAGAAGATCCGTTTCTGATGTGGAAGATTAGACTAAGCTGCAACCACAGAGCATACTATGAACCTTCTAAACCGAGACTGGTGGTGACCGGAAATTTAGCCGGAAATGGTCACCCGAAAAGATGCTCGTGAGCTAAGAGACCTTTAGCTCTGATACCATGTAAATGAGACTGGTATGGAAAGAAAGGAAATCTGAATTGTATTGATTGAATGTGCATTTGTACAAGTAATGGGTCTCTCTATATATAGGAAGAGAGAGGGACTAACAAATAAATAAAAATAACATACTAAGGCCTAAACTAACTAATTAATACAACTAACAACATTGATAAACACGACCAGTTATGTGCTTTACTTGGAACAAAGACGTTCCTTACACAGAGCAAAATCATAATAACAACAAGGCTTAAAGGTATAAATGCATGGTTTGAGTCGATATCTTGGAGGTGTTGGGTGCACAAACTCAAGTTATTGAATGATCTTGAATCACTAGAGCTCTTAAGTTGGCATGCATTTGGATCCAAAATTCCTATGGAAGGTTTCAAGGATCTTGCAGTACAACTAGCTCAATATTGCGGAGGAAATCCGTTGGCTCTTAAAGTATTAGGTTCCTCTCTTTTTGTTAGTGATAATGACCTATGGAGGAGAAATGCCATGAGAAAACTTTGGGAAAGTAGAATGAATTCACTATAAGCACCTTTAAAGGAGATCTTGATTGTGATATCCAATGTGTCCTACAAAAGAGTTTCGACTCCTTGCCACTTTAGAGTCACAAAGAGTTGTTTCTACATATTTTGCTTGTTTCTTTATTGGTGAAGATAAAGTACACATGGAAACTATATTAGAGGATGAGTTATATGCAAAATCTGGGATCTTAACCCTTATGAACAGATGTCTTCTTACCATTTCAACTCGTGGCGAACTTATGATGCATCAATTGCTTCAAGAAATGGGAAGAAACATAGTTCGTGCAGAGTCCAAAGATCCTGCAAAACGTAGTAGATTATGGCATGATGTTGAATCTTATCAAGTGTTGAGCAAAGAAGATGTAAGATTCTTCTTACATGCATCTTTAAGCTTATTCTGCATTTAACAACCTCTTATTATAACTAAGATTCTTTAATTTCATCTTTTTCTCCATTAGGGTTCAAGTATAATTGAAGGCTTAGCACTTGACATGCGCAAGCTCGAACAGGGGATGTTATTTGAGGTATGACAAAGATGTATATTATTGTTTGGGACATGGAATTATTTACTACGATTTATTTAATAGATTATTGTTATCCTACATCAACATGGGAAGAAAATGTTGCTCTTTATATATAGGTAAAGATAATATAATGCATGCCAATTAATTTGCTTCGTTCTAAACTTCAGGCTTCAGCCCTTAAAACAAGGTCATTTGCAAAGATGAACAAACTAAAATTGCTTCAACTCAAATATGTAGAACTCAGTGGGCCCTACGAGGATTTTCCTGAGTTAATATGGTTGTGCTGGCATGGGTGTCCTTTGCAAACAATGCCATCCGGGTTATTAATGAGCAGCTTGGTGAGTATAGATATGAGTCACGGACACATGGAAAAGTTTGAAGCTCCCACGGTATAAGGAATTCAGTCTGCTTTTGTCTATCATTTGACCTTTTAGCTTCTCAGTTTTAGACAGTATTCATTTGAATATACAGTTATAATTTAAACTTGATATTTTTGGAATAGGTTCTTAATTTACTCAAGATACTATGGCTTAAAGGTTGTGATAAACTTGTTTGCATCGACAGTCTCTACCGACTCCCTAAACTTGAGATGCTGATCATCTGGAACTGTAGCAGTCTCACTCATCTTTGTAAATCCATAGAAGACCTTGAGAATCTTGATTATCTGAATTTGGAAGGGTGCACCAAATTGTGGAAGTGTGAAGATCAACCGGAAACAACAACGCTCCCAAATAAGTCGTTGTTTTCCTTACCCAAGTCCTTAAGGTTGTTGGAGCTCATAAATTGCGGCTCAGAGTTTAATAATGATGTTTGTGTGACGTTCCATGCCCAATCATTTATTAATCTGTTCTTGGCATGTAATCTATTTGAGTACCTACCCAATACTATTGACCTTAAAATGCTTCGCTTACTCAACTTGTATTGTTGTCCAAACCTGAAATCTCTCCCGTGTATCCCAAGTATGCTAGAGGAGTTGCATGTAGATTGGTGTACATCATTGGAGATAGTAACATTCCAGTCAGGTCGTTTCACTCTGCAGGGGTTTACTTATGAATGTTGTTTCAAACTATCAGAAGTTCAAGGACTTTTTAAACTAGTGCCCATAGCAAAAATTGATGAAACAGATCTGGGTGACATGCAATGGATCAAAGCATATGAAGATCTCAAGGTGGATCTGGTTGGCGATGAGATTACGAAAGGCAGAATTTGGCATACCCAGGTTATCTCTCTTAATATATGTTTCCTGCAAATTGTTTCGATATACAACTAACGGAATTTTATGTGATGTAGATGTTGTATGAATATGGTATAAGGAGCACCTATCTGCAAGGCATAAAGAATCAAAGTCTGCCGACATATGGGTATACTTCGTCAAACGGTTTCTTATCCTTCCGTGTGCCTTTTGATCATGGAGAAAAAAGGATCAAAGGATTAAATCTAAGCTGCATATACAGAGCAATAGGATCAAATGACAGAGATTTGTGGTATTTGTTTGCCAAAATCAGCAATAGAAGCAAGGGTCTTACTTGGGTATATAACCCTGTTGTGTATTGCAAACCCAGAGTTGAAGAAGATGTTGTGTGGTTAAGCTATTGGCCAATCGGAAACATATTACTGGTTGTTGGTGATGAAGTCAGTGTGGCTATATATGTGCAAACAAGAATGATGGTGGCAAGTAATTGTGGTGCCAGCCTTGTGTACGCGCATGATAGCGAAGTAGATGAAGAGAACTGTGACAATAACAATATTAAAGAGGAAGAAGTGATTGGAGGAGATCTGTCTGAGTTTGAGGTGACAACACGAGGCTACTATCTTTGCAGGCATGATTTATTTGGTTCAAAGACCATGTATTGGTTAAAATATATCTTTGGTGATAACATTCACTATACAGGCATGTTCCTCATTGAGCTGTTTATGTATGTTTTAGTTGATATTAAGCTGAGAATAATGATAAAGACTTGAATATCATAAATTTTGACAGATTCACAAGGGTGGAAAAAAACTCATCAGACAGTGAGCTCTAGGTGGCTGAAGGATCATGTGAAGACCTTTCTGAAAGTAAGTATATACCTTAATCTTTCTTTTTGGCAAGAATGCTAATTATTTCTCTGTGATACAACCAAAATTTATATATTAAATCACTTCACCAGTTTTTTTATGCATCAATAAAATACATTGAAAATTTTAGTTAGACATATTTCTTCAAAGCCTTGGAGGTTTTCTTCTGTTCTTAAATTTATTGTTTGACCCTATATTTTTGTACATTTCAGATAATTGAGCTCGGAGTTGGCTATAAAAGTGACAGTAAAATCGAAAACATAGAGAAGGTGGTATCTAATCTTGTGGGAGTTGAATCTGTTGCTACTCATAAAGAAATGGGAAAACTAATTGTCACCGGATATGTTGATCCTATTGAAGTGGCAACACGCTTGAGGGAATTTGACAACATGGAGGTGGAAATCTTATCTGTTAAAACTTATATTGAGTAAAAGGAATGTTTTGAAGTCATAACATGTATAAACTTGACTACATATTGATTATTGTGTCTTTAGCCTTTATATGCTAACCTTTTTGCATTACTACCAAACATTTAGTCTGGTACTTGACCTTTTCATTTTACCAATAACATCAAATCCTCGAAACCTAGGCGAAAGAGATTCTTCTAAGTACCAGTCAAGCTTTGACTTTGATTGTTGACTTGTCCATAGACACCGAAGCCCATTGCAACCACAATTGCTGAAATAAAACTACTTTTTAAGTACTTATCTAAGTTTTTCCCATTGTTTGCATCTGTTTCGTGATACAGCTAATTAATGAATATATTATGTGGCTGCATGTGTTGAACTCCAGTTGAATCTTCCACACTTCATGAAAAAACATGTTTGTTGTTGGTATAGTTGAGTTTGTTCCCGGTTGTTGAACATGGAAGATGTTATAGAAATGTGACCTCTCATATATTTCGTTTGATGACAGCTTGATTAGTCTTTGGTACTTTTAAATATATACTAAGATTTTCTTAATAGATGATAATTGTCATACATCAGTATGGGAAGAAACATTTTCTGTGTGTGAAGATCAAATTAATGTGTTCCTCACAGGAATTTTAATAAAAATTCAGACGAACAAAAACTAGAACCTTGACCTTTAACAAGTAATTGTTAGTGAAGTTACTAATCCCTTCATATCCTAAGTTAAAGGGTCGTTCAGTAAATAGTTAATGGATAGTTTGTTTGTAATTAGATTAGATAGATAAGTTCGAGGACTGAAAGCGGTAAATTGAAAGTTTATAACCTACATCTGAAAGAATAAGACATATCCAGGAGACACATCGATTCAGAAGAGGCGCCAAACATCAGACACGTCGATTCTTCAAGAGAGGCAACAGTTCGAGACGCAACCTTTCGATTAATATAAATAGGCATGAGATTTCGATTGTAATCATTCATTCCTATACACGTACGATCACATGTACAAGATATTCAATTTATATTCATGTTCGATTCATGTTCTACGGATCAAAGATCACGTTCTAGGCAACAATTGGTATCAGAGCAACAGGCTCTTGGCGCTGGAATCGCAAGGCATCGAATCGCAGGGTTAATCGCGATCAGGTTTTATCTATTTTTTTAATTCGCACGTTTCAATTTTTGGGTTCTAAGGAGTCGAACCAGGGTTCAGTTCGAAATCTAGGATTTTGATTTCGGGGTTATAGTGCGAATTAGATAGTCAGGAATTTGGTTATTATGTGTTGTGGTTATACACGGGTTAAAGAATTAGGTTTATTGAATTCCAGGGATGTGAACTTTACTGGTACAGTGGTTCGTATAGGTGGTCCGGAAATTTTAGAAACAAGAAAGTAAGGGTTGTGAGAATTCCAAGTTACCAATTAGGGTTCGTGAGTGTATCGAACCGAGTACAGAAGCGCAGAACAGGGTTGTTTTCTTTCTTTAGAGTGTTAGGAAGAATCAAAATTTAATTCTATGGTTATATGCGATCAGTTCTATTCACGAGTGAAGGTGTGAAGGCCAAAAGGTGTTACCGAATACTAGGGGTGTGCATGGGTCGGTTTGAGTCGGTTTTTACTATTAATATAAGAATCAAGAAACAGAAAATTCAGGTTTATCTGCCTCAATCCAAATTATGTATTCGTATTGATAGTCATAGTATAGAAAAAGAAAATTGAGTGAGTCAATTGAGAGGAAGAAGATTGAGTGAGCCGATCGTAAAGAAAAAGCCAATGAAAAAGGAATTGTGTTGTGCGAAGAATCACGAAGTCGTTGATCGTTGTTTTGGTTACTTTTCCCATATGAAAGCAATAGGAAATCGAAGCTGAGAAACAATAATTTTACGAAGAATCTAGTTACCAAGTGAAGGTTGTTACGAAGGTTTATTCAATCAGAAACAAAGTGCTATGCATAATAGAAAAAGAAGAGGTAGAAAATGCAAAGGAACATGGTGATCCAACGAATGCATAAAAGGAAAAAAAGTGCAGTGAATGCAAAATTGGAAATATTGAATGCAGAAAAACTTGAAGTTATTGGAACAGTGAATACGATTGGTAAGACATCAAAAAAGGTTTGTGTGATTCGGACCTATGTGGAAGAGTGTAGTCGATTTATGAGGAGTCGAAGGAGCGGAGAACCGTGTGATGCAGAAATAGCCTGTGAAAGGTTCAATAAAATAATCCAGTGAGTGATCAGGTAAAAGTGAAGAATCTGTGAGAGAAGCAATCAATTATGAAGAACCCGTTGTGAGAAACAACCAGAAGATGATATTAAATATGTGATTGATCAAGGAGAAGAATACAAATAATCCTGTGACTGGGTCAGAAGAAGGAATTGTTGTGTGATACAACCGCAAGGGAGATCTCAGTGAGTCAGATTATCTAAAAATCTATGCGAGATGGATTTAATTCGTGTGATATGATGGTGGGCAAGTTAATAAAGACCAGGTGGTGTATGAGTTGAGACAACTACATAAGAAGAGGTTTATGTGATATAAATCATGTGTGGTAAGGACAAGTGTGAAGCAAAATGTTCGTGTGAATCAAGTTCGTGAGGAGCAAGGTTTGTGAATAATAAGATCCATGTGAAGTGTTGAATACCGATGAGTTTTAGGAAGATGGAATTGATCCAAGTTCAAGATCTACAACAACTCAATGATGTTTGAGATTATGGCGGTGAATGAAGTTACTAATTCCTTCACATCCTAAGTTAAAGGGCTTCTTCGGTAAATAGTTAATATATAGTTTGTATTGTAGGTAGATTAGATAGATAAGTTCGATGATTGAAAGCGGCAAATTGAAAGTCTATAACCTACATCTGAATGCATACGACATATCCAAGAGACGTAACGGTTCGAGACACAACCTTTTGATGCGGGTCAAAACACGTTGTAGTTTATAGCTGTCGCGTTGGTTTTTAGTGTGTTAAACACGTTAAATAGTATTTGTTTATATACTTATTGTGTGTTGGTGTTTTCGGCTTAACAAAGAGAAACCGAGCTGAAAAACAGGTTTAACAGGTCAACACGGGACATGTAATGGAAAAAGTCAACCTGGGCAGTCCAGGAAACACGCGACAGAATCATCATCATCCTCCACGACACGCTTAAAACATAAAGTTAAATCAGTTACCGTACACTCCCCCGCGACACGCGGGGGGTTTCTTAGGAGGTGCCGCGACGCACGGGGGCACCAATTTTGGGAAAGATTATAAATCGCCCCAAGTTGTGTTATTAGGTCACCTTTCAATTCCTAGTCGTTCCAGAGGAACAAAAGGCGATTTTAGCCGATTTCTTCAGTACTTTTCCATCTTTCAAGCTATTCTTTCATGTCCGATCGATTCTCAATTACCATTGAAGCTGTGATGACTTCCATGCACAGCTAAACGCTTGTAACTTCCACTCGAATGAATGATTGTCTCGGTTTACATTGAAACTTTGTTTTGGATTCCTTTTAACTGGTAAATCTTGACTACTTGTGTTGAATTTGTGCAACGTTTATTATATTTTAATTGTTTATCATTTATTAAGCGTATTGGCGAGATACTTGCATCGTTAGCGGGTTAATAAATTGGTGGGTAATTGATATAATTAAACGGGTTATTAGATTGTGTGGTGATGTCACACTCCGACCGCATTAAAACAACGAAACCACGGCGGAAACGTCGGGGAGTGGAGCGACAGAATTATTGTTTCACAATCATGGATTCAAAAAGTTTCGTTTTATTAAATATTAAACATTAACATTGTCTTTGAAACTGATCAAGCAAGTTAAACATCTGTAGGTCCCTCTCGGAGGATCGAGAACAAACCTAAACCTTGTTATACTAACTCACTAGCGAGTGCGGAATCCAAGCTAGCAAGCAAACCGGAATGATGCAAGAACAAACACAAGAACACACAAGACTCAACGATTAACACCACTTGTATTAATGCGTATGAAAGGTTCCGATTACAAGCACAATGTTTACAATCAGTTTGCAAACTCTCAAAGTGTGTGTGTGAGTGTTTTCAGCAGAATGCTCTCTATCTCTCGGGTGTGCATTCTGTCTAAAACAACACACTGCATGGATATTTATATACCCAGCTCAACATGTCTGGTCCGAAGGATCCGATAGATGGTCCGAAGGATCATCTATCGATGACAATGCTTTCGAAGGATCAGCAGGGACCTCGAAGGATGATCCTTCGAGGTCTATTAATCGAAGCATATCTTTCGAGCACCTCGAAGGATCAACAGTATCCTTCGAGGAGCTATCCTTCGATACAGACAAACAAACATATTACAAACTTATTGGCCAAGTCAAACTAGGAGGATAGTTGACTAGGTCAACTTACAGGACATTGTTTACATACAGACCGAATACAGACAAAGTACAGACACAAGTGCACCAACAAACTCCCCCTTGGCTGTAGCTTTGTCTTTATCTTCTATAATTGCAGGCTCGTCTCGAACTTCGACGGTCTTTGGTCTTCGAGTTCCCAAAACTCTGATGTCCTTTCAAGTCTTCATTGTCGGAGGATCTTCAAAGTCTTCACGTCTTGAAAGCAAAGAGTGTATCAACAAACTACCCGTATCATGTAGGAAGTGTGTTGACAAACTCCCCCTTAACATAAGCTCCCCCTTGAGTTATGCTCGTGAAATACTTTATCTTTATGAAGTGAGATCCTTGTGGTGTTGATGATGGCCAACGGCAACTCGATCATCTTCATCACTTGAGTGCCTTCACGTCGTGTCTTCATTCCAAAGCTTGTCATCGACCATGTTCTCCTTGCCTTTAGAATCTGCACATCTAAACGCGTAATGAGAACAACTGCTTGGAATATAGTTAACATAAACACATGACACACGGATGACCATGTCACAATCAAACACCGTCCGATAATTTGACAGTCTAATAGATTTATCAATTTCAGATTTAACTTTCAAAACATGCAAATTTCGACCGTTTATGAAGACTTAGTCAATTCGGTTTTCATTCAGGTTTCAGGCAACGAAGACTCGAGTTCCAACATCGTACGATCAAAAATAAAGTAGAAATAAAATCTTTTTGGCTTTTAAAAAGTTTATATTAAAACACACCTAAAATCTTTTTGGTATTTTTGAAATTAAAAGACAACAATTTAATATCCTTTGAGTGTTATCAAACGACATCACCGCTAATGTCGTGCTGATATGCACCAAACGACGAAACTGTTTAAAAATAAAGCAATAAAATTTAAGCAGTAAATAAATATATACAGACAATCTTTTTGCGAGTTTCGAGGGTAAGAGAATCATATCAGTGTACGGTCATGTCAAGACACTCTTGTTGTACATTTAGTTAACATTTAGATAAGCATCCTATAACAATTATCGGTATTGTTGTCCATTTAAGCTCAACTTATCAGATGTAATCATGATTAGGGGATACGTTAATGTATAATTTATACTTACCGACCGGTGTTCATCCACATCACGACACATTCCCGTATCAAGGTATGCACGAGGGTTCATCTTACCGGTGAGTATACCGATTATCATCTGTTTGACCGTATATGGTGTGAGATACTCACTTATTTTGATTTGAAAAACAAGCCCTATGTGATATAATCACTTATTGATGAGGAACTTGATTTTCATATGCATGAGGGCACAGGTGCAAGTCCGTGAACAGGTCAGTACTTCCGTACAGCAGAGAGACGAACTTGACACCCGGATAAATGTGATATATTATCACTTATTTGATTTGGACATGTGATTGTTGATCACTTATTGAGGTCGAATGCAGTATGTATTATGTACACGTATGTATAGTATCATGGAAGATCTTAGACTTAGTCTATTTATAGAAGCAACCATGATACCCAGATGATAAGCAGCATAAAGACCGAATATCTCAGAACCTCGGCAATCTCTCAAACGAAATTTCGGTACCAAGACCATATGCCAATGAATGGTTCCCACCCAGTCTTCAGTCGATTTAAGTTTATATCACCCTGCACACTTTAAAATGATTGTGAGCCTACCGATACATCTTATATAGAGCTGCTTATCGCTTTTTCATTTAAGGTTTAAAGAGGTTTAGACAGACCACTGATGTACTATCATTTTCTCTTTTACTCGCCAGGAAACTCATTTTTGATTTTCTATTGTTTTTGTGTTTTTGAAATTTTTCGATGTTTTTGGATTTTTCGATTTTTGGTTTACTCCCCCTAAAATCAATAAACTAAGACAAATTTTAAAACACAAAGGTATTTACAAAAATGATTTTCCGATGTTAGTTTTACTCTTGCTTGACCTTAATGCCGTTTACCAATAATAAAAAGTCAAATCTTGATTTGTCAAAAGCTTTGGTAAATAAGTCGGCACGTTGGTCATCGGTGTGGACCTTAACAACATCGATTAATCTTTTCTCAAAGCAATCACGTATGAAGTGATATTTGATTTCGATGTGTTTGGTTTTTGAATGCTGCACAGGATTTCTAGTGATCTGTAAAGCAGCAGAGTTATCAACGTAAATAGGAGTAGTTAGGAATTCAAAACCGTAGTCCCGCAATTGTTGTTGGATCCACAAAACTTGGGAGCAACAACTTGAGGCAGCAATGTATTCAGCTTCACATGTTGATGTTGCGACACACGTCTGCTTCTTGCATTGCCACGTGACTAGGCGATTTCCTAAAAACTGACATCCAGCCGTTGTGGATTTGCCGTCGATTTTGCATCCGCCAAAATCAGAATCACTGAATGCGACCAATTCAAAGTTATTATCCCTAGGGTACCACAGACCGGTGTCTGGGTAAGCCTTCAAATAACGAAAGATCCTTTTTACAGCTGCAAGATGGGAGTCCTTTGGATTCACTTGATATCTGGCAAGCAGGCACGTTGGGTACATTATGTCTGGTCTTGATGCTGTGAGGTACATAAGAGATCCGATCATAGCGCGGTAATATGAAGGGCTAACAGTCTCTCCCTTCAAATCTGGAGTAATTCCGTGATTTACTGCCAATGGGGTTCCAATGGGCGTTGCATCAGACATCTGAAACCGGTTCAAGATGTCACCAATATATTTAGTCTGATGGATGAATATCCCAGACTCCGTTTGTTGCACTTGTAGGCCCAAGAAAAAGTTCATTTCCCCCATAGCACTCATCTCGAATTTATCCTGCATTATGCGCTCGAAATTCCTGCACAAAACATCATTAGTAGAACCAAAAATAATATCGTCAACGTATACCTGTACCAGAAGAAGATCTCCATCTTGTTCTTTGATGAAGAGAGTACAGTCGATAAGACCCCGTCGAAAACCGTTCTCCAGCAGATAGTTTGATAAGGTTGCGTACCAAGCTCGCGGTGCTTGATGAAGACCATAGAGAGCTTTGTTGAGCAACCAAACCCGATCGGGATGGATAGGATCTTCAAAACCTGGAGGCTGTTCGACATATACCTCTTCTTCAACCACACCATGTAGAAATGCACTTTTCACGTCCATTTGGTAAACCTTGAATCCTTTGTAGGACGCATAGGCTAGAAAGATTCGAATTGCTTCGAGACGTGCCACTGGTGCATATACTTCGTTGTAGTCGATGCCTTCTATCTGACGAAAACCTTGAACGACTAAACGTGCTTTGTTTCGAATAACCACGCCACGATCGTCCTTCTTGCATTTGAAAACCCATCGAGTTCCAATCTTCTTGTAGTTTTCAGGCTTTTCAACAAGTTTCCAAACACCAAGCTTTTGAAATTGCACCAATTCTTCCTGCATAGCCTCAACCCATGAGCTGTCTTTCATTGCTTCTTTCCACGACTTTGGTTCTTCTTGTGACACGTAACACGCGAAGGACCAGTCATTCTGTTGACCAGATTCTCTTATAGCTGAATACAAACCAGCATTCCGGTTGTTTCTCAGCTGATTACGCGTCTGCACACCGCGATGGACATCTCCTATAATGTTCTGCTGGGGATGGGTATCATGAATTCTCATTTCAGGATTATCTGGCACACGAGCAGTGATACCCAAATTGTTCAAATTAAGATCCACAACCAACTCTACACCAGGAATGTGTGTCGAGGTGGATGCATTTCCTTCAGCAGTGTCTACATTCTGCATATGAGGTGTATCAATAGAAGCACCTTGAACAGGAGCAACTGGAGCTGAAGATCCTTCAGCTGCATCATGATATTCATCATCTTCAGAAGACTCATTATAATCAGCAGCATCTTCATAAACCTCATTTTGAACTGTATTGTTAACAGATGAAGAACCTTGAGGATCAACAATAACAGGTCTAACCAATGGCGAGACAGCCGCATTATCACTTTCAATTAACATTCTTGCAGCTGCTGATTCTTCGTCAAAGGTTGGCAGATTGAAGGAGTCAAAGAGTCCATCATAATCGAACATCCACGGATCACCCGGAGCCCTAACAGGACTCGTATACCTTTGAACCCGCACCTCACTCCATAGCTCTACCTTTTTGGTAGCTAGATTCCAGACACGAAAGTTTGGAGTTTGGTATCCAAGAAAATATCCTTCAATAGCCTTAGCACCAAATTTGCCATCTGGTTCAATCATGGTACAAGGACCACCAAAGGGTTCTAGGTAAGAAAGATCAGGTTTCCTTTTCTGAAGGAGTTCGAAACAAGTTTTGCCATGTCTCTTCACTGTAAGAACTCTGTTTAATGTGTAGCATGCAGTCGACACAGCCTCCCCCCAGAATTGAATAGGGAGTTCCGACTCAACTAACATTGTTCTAGCAGTTTCTATAATCGTTCGATTCTTCCTCTCGGCGACACCATTTTGTTGTGGAGTATAACGAGAACTGTATTCATGAAGAATGCCTTTAGAAGTACAGAACTCATCCATAACTTGATTCTTGAATTCGGTTCCATTGTCGCTTCGGATTCTTTTTACTTTCAACGAATAGAGATTCTCCAACATAGGGAGAAGATCCTTGAGAATGCCAGGAGTTTCACTTTTGTGTGCCATAAAAGATACCCAAGAAAATCTAGAGTAGTCATCAGTAACTACCAGACAATATGCATCACCGAACATTGTCTTGTGCTTCATAGGTCCAAAGAGGTCCATATGAAGACGTTCGAACGGCAAGCTAACAGTGTTGATTTTCTTCAAAGGATGGGATTTCTTCGTTTGCTTTCCCTTTTGGCACGAGACACAGATATCTTGTAAATGAAAACTTCTTACAGGCACACCATTCACAAGATTGTTTTTCACCAAATGGTTCATTTTTCTCAAGTGAATGTGTCCCATTCTTCTGTGCCATGAAATTGACTCCTTTTCTGTGGCTTTTGAGACAAAGCAAGTGACTTGTGCAGATGTTGTAATCGCCTGGCTCATATCGAGAATGTAAAGATCATTAACTCTCGGAGCCGATAAGAGAATCCATTCTTGTGGAATTTTGAATCCAGGTTTTAGCACATAGCATCCGGCATCATCAAAATGCACGGTGAACTTCTTATCGCAGATTTGCGACACGCTCAGAAGATTATGATCAATTTGCTTCACGTAATTGATCTTGTCAAAACACACAATACCATTGGAGATACTTCCCTCTCCAGTGATATAACCGCCTTTATCTCCCGCAAATGCGACATAGCCTCCTCTAATATTTCTCACATCGTACAGAAGCCGTAAGTCGCCAGTCATGTGCCTAGATGCTCCACTATCAACAATCCAATGACTGTTAATAGTTCCTCCTGGAACACCCTGCACATGTCAACTAAAACATCAGTTGAGAATGGGGACCCAAGCCTTAGTGGTCTTGGGTCGTCCCTGAGCATCACGAAACGTGATATCAATCTCTTGATGGTTTTTAAGAACAACTGCTCCCCCTGAATTGTCACCTGCCTTAGGTAACCAAGGTTGTTTTTGCCTACCAGTTTTTGAAAATTCTGGTTTTGCATGTTGTGACACACTTGATTCCTTTTGAACTGTTTTAACTTCAGATTTTAAAGCTTTTTCAACAGTTTTCATGTTCTTACGTCGTTGTTTAGTTTCTTGTTCTTTAACAGTTCTTTTATCATTTTTAGGTGAAACTGATCGACGTTGGGGATGAATTGTTTCAGGTGGAGTTTTCTCAACAAATTTTTGCTTTGGAGCATTTGGGCAGTTTCTGATGATATGCCCAATTTCTCCACATTTAAAACATGTTCTCCTTTCAACAAGCTTAGGAGAACTTGATCGACCACAAGAAGTCGAAGTCGTGGACCCTGAGGTACTAGCCTTTTCATCACACCCATTTGTATGTTGAGTGTAATTGTTATCACTGTTACGTTTTAAGATTGTGACTTGTTTTACAAAATCTGTGTTAGATTTGTTTTCAAAGGTTTCAATCTTATCAGTACCCTTGGATGACACGAACTTGACATCCTTTGCTTTCTTTTGAAATCGAGCTCCTTTTGTTTCAGACTTCATCTGAGAGACTTGATGTTTTTGAGCTCGTTTGACGGGTTGTTTACCATTAGAAGCAGTAGGTTGTTGAGTGATTGGAGATTTTTGATTCCTAAATTGTTTTCTAATCTCAGCCTTAGGAATTGGATCACATTGTGTTACCACAATTCCTGGAAGTGTTTTTCCCAAAAATTTGTTTGTGTTGTCTTCAAAGACTTTATCAATCAAAGATTGATTTACATTTTTAATTGGAAAAACGTTATCTGAGTAGATTTTATTATCTCCAACCAATGTATACAACACATTACTGCTTTTAACAGTAGACACAGACTTCTTTTCAATCTTGACAGGATCTATCACTTGTTTCTTGACTAATGAAACCTCAGGAGTATCGGGATCACACAGAATGTGATTCTCAAGTGGAACAACTACTCCTTTCATTTTGTCAAGTGATTTATCCTGTTCACCTACATTCACTTCTGATTCATCATCCGATGACTCATAGTCCTCGATAACTGGAGGACTTTGTTTCATAGATGTTGAAACTCCTTGCTGCTTTGCACTGTCCGGTTTGAACCCTAGGCCAGTAGAAAATTCCTCAAAGTTCAGAGGCACACTGGGTTCATACCGTGGCATGTTTTCATCATTAGGCATCGTGTTGTAATTATGCCTTAAAGGGGGTGGGCATTTCTTGTATCCTATGCCCTTTTGATCTCCCTTTAGTTGTTGAACATCGATGATGTGATCAAGCACAAATCGAGAGTTAGAATAACTTTCCAATTTCTGTTTGATCGCGTCATGCTCACTTTTGGCAATGGCTAACTGCTTCTTGGTTCCCTCAACAAGATTTATGTATTCATTTATACTAATTTGTTTATGGTAAACCACTTTATTAACCTCGGACACATCTTTCTTTAATGTTTCTATTACAGATTTAAATTCTTTTTCATTCCGAGTTAAAGCCATGTTTGCCTCTTTGCATTTTGACAGTTCAATAACTAAATTTTGATTATGACTATGAAGCTTTTCCAATTCAAGCTTCATTTCAGCACATGATTCACAAACACTAGGAGCAGGAGGTTCAGAATTTACCTGACTCGAAGAGGCTGACAAATTTGCCATAAAGGCAGTTTGAAAAGAAAAATCTCCATCTTCAGAAAATAACTTTTCCATTTCCTTTGATGCAGTAGCAGCCCTCCTAATCAGAATTGATTTCTGACATTTCAGCTCATCAGCTTCATTCAATAACTCCTGAATATCAGAACCTGCTTCCTCCTTCACATCAGATTCAGACTCTGATTGATTATCCCCAGAAACAGAGCCTTCTTCATCAGAACTCCCAGAATAACCAGAACTGTCATCACTTTCAGATGACTTTTGATTGATGATTTTTGCATAAAGAGCTGTTCCACTTCTTTGATCACTGTCACCAAACTGCACAGACCAGTCACATCCTTCATCACCTTGAACTGTCAAAGCCCGATTGGGATTTGATGGTCCAGACTGGTTCTGATTGTTGTTGACTGCTACAATCCTCCTGTCTTGGTTTCTGAATGGGTTGTGATTGCCTTGTTTTGTTGGCCGAGTGCACTCACGCTTGAAGTGCCCTTTCTCGCCACAATTAAAGCACGTGACGGCATTAATATCAAACCCATACTTCGTATCTTTCTTTCCTTCCAACGAAGTCCTACCAGTACGAGCCATGAAGTCTTTGGCCCTTCTAACCGCACTAGCAAACGCCCACTTAATATCCATCAACTCCATTTCATCCTTGTCGATCTGTTGATAATCTTCATGTGTCATGTTGATGTTTCCAATCTGTCCCGCAACTAACCCGCAGTAGGCACTGACCATAGTATTGATCAATTCTACATGCTCCTTTGCAACTTCTATACTAACTTGGGAAAGATTTGAAGTGTCAACACGAACAGTGTTAGGGTTTGGAGGTTGAGAATTGCTTGTGAAATGAGCTTGCTGTTGTGGTTGAACTGGTGGCTGTGATGGAACTGGAATGTAAGATCTTGGATCAAAACCCGGAGCAGGATTGGTCTGAGGAAACGGAAGAGAACTTGTGTTGGATACGAAAGCAGTTTGCAGTTTAGGTTGCTGAGCTGCAGCGGATTTTGCTAAGATGTCGAAGCCTGGAAGATACATTTCTGTATTTTGAGGAGCTGGAGCTCGCTTAGCTTTCCTGATTTCTTCCTCATTCTTATGTTCCAGTTTCTGAATGAACTCATAGATATTAACCGTGTCTAGAGTTCCAGTGTGCTTCAGCAACTCAATGAAAGAACTCCACTTTGGAGGTAAAGCATCAGCAAACTTGTTCACCATGTCTTGCTGAGTAGCAATAACCCCATAAGCACACATTTCACTGATCAGATGATAGAAACGTGTTGTCATATCATTTAGAGTCTCGTTTTCCAAAAACTGAAACGAGTCAAACTCTTTCTTCAACAAGTCATGACGAGACTTTCTCGTAGCTGCATTGCCTTCTCCTCGAGCAACCAAGGCATCCCACAATGTTTTCGTGTTCTTGCAATAGGAGAACTGATGATAAATATCTTTATTAAGCGCCTGTGTAAGTGTTGCGAAGGCCTTTTTCTCCAATTCATAAGATTTCTTGTCAGGTTCAAGCATGTTGGCATAACCTTCTGAAGTGGACGCAGCAACTTCAAGAGCAGCATTGAATGGATTGATGAAACACGTCCAAAGATCAGTGCTTTGCCCTTGAACATACGTGTGGAAGCGGTTTTTCCATGAAGGAAAATCGTTCATATGATTTAGCTTTGGAGGACGATTGTTGCTTCCCGTTTCGCTTTCACTGATCAAAAGGTTTTGAATACTTTGACTTTGATTGGATACCAAAGCCCATTGACTTGGACTGATTGATGGCGACGGAAACATACTCTTAGCCCAAGCATCAGCAGTAGTTAGTTCTTGACTAGATTGTGAGTTCAAACTCCAATCCCAAGGACTTGTACAACTCATCTTGATCAAATATTAATAAATAACCTACACAACCACAAACTGTTAAATGCAAACAGACAAGAATTGAAGGATATAGACCTGTTCGAAAGATCAAGACTGGTTCGAAGGACCAACAGTGATCGAAAGATTACTGTTGAGTTTCGAACAAAGTCTTCGAAAGATTCACAAATGACAGATCCTTATCTTTCGTAGAGTTTTATCGAAAGATTCACAGTTCGAAAGATATTTATCTTTCGAATACTGATCTCGAAGGATTCACAATGAAAGATCCTTATCTTTCGAGATAAATCCTTATCTTTCGGACAACTAACTTTCGAAAAGATTCCAGAAACGAAGGATAAAACTTAGACTTCGAAAGACTGTTCGAAAGATGCTAATCTTTCGAGCTGTTTCTAAGTCGAAAGATATCTTTCGGAAGTTTCTGACACACTGACACAAAGTGACGGGTAGGTGGGAAAGGTGATGGGTTGGTGCACTACTTTCGGCAGAAGGTATGTGCAGACACAACTTTTCACCAACTTTGAAAAGTTTTCCCAAAATGGACAACACCTTATCCAGAACCTGTCACCGGAGATATGACCGGAATTTGGTCGGAAAAATTCAAAGTTTCTCAAAAACAAATTTTCAAGTTACCCAACCCAACCTTGAACACTCCCGAAGGTTTAGAAACCGTTTTTCAGTTCAAAGATGCAAGAAAAACTACCAAAAACGGGTGCTAAACCAAGTGTCCAAACACACCAAGAACTCGAACAAACACCCGGTTTTAAACAAGGTAAAGAGCGAGGCTCTGATACCACTTGTAGGTCCCTCTCGGAGGATCGAGAACAAACCTAAACCTTGTTATACTAACTCACTAGCGAGTGCGGAATCCAAGCTAGCAAGCAAACCGGAATGATGCAAGAACAAACACAAGAACACACAAGACTCAACGATTAACACCACTTGTATTAATGCGTATGAAAGGTTCCGATTACAAGCACAATGTTTACAATCAGTTTGCAAACTCTCAAAGTGTGTGTGTGAGTGTTTTCAGCAGAATGCTCTCTATCTCTCGGGTGTGCATTCTGTCTAAAACAACACACTGCATGGATATTTATATACCCAGCTCAACATGTCTGGTCCGAAGGATCCGATAGATGGTCCGAAGGATCATCTATCGATGACAATGCTTTCGAAGGATCAGCAGGGACCTCGAAGGATGATCCTTCGAGGTCTATTAATCGAAGCATATCTTTCGAGCACCTCGAAGGATCAACAGTATCCTTCGAGGAGCTATCCTTCGATACAGACAAACAAACATATTACAAACTTATTGGCCAAGTCAAACTAGGAGGATAGTTGACTAGGTCAACTTACAGGACATTGTTTACATACAGACCGAATACAGACAAAGTACAGACACAAGTGCACCAACAACATCGTCTATCATTTGTTATTTAGTTACTAAGGCCTCGTCCAGTCCTAAGTGAGCATGCATCCTACTTGTAACCAACATCATTCGACACCACCTGAAACATATGTAAAAATAAAGTCAGCAAAGAAATGCCGGCGAGCACTAGGTTTTGTGTGAGTGTCAGATTCATGGCTCGTTTATATGTTTAAATAACTCGTACCACATCGTCAATCGATATTAGAAAACCTTGTTTTGTAAAACATTTGTATTGTAAAATGAATAACCAAGTCAAAACAGATTGATTACAGTTTATAAAACCTTGATGCCATGAATCTTAACTCAAAACATTTGTTTATGTAAACCCAAATCGTAAATCGTTCTCGTAAAATAACTCGTATGGTTTATATCGTTTAGTAAACTTCGTTTGTGTGACATCATTTCAAATCGTTCGCCCAAGTGAACTAAATAACGCCACAGTATGTAATATGATAAAAGCACTTATATATAAGAAGTATCAGCGGCGTATCTACCATGCTTTTATTATATTACACCCGTCCCGTTATCTAAAGACTAACCAAAAACCAATCGTTCGTTCAATTCGTTTAACTTGTTCAAATCGTTCCAATCGTTCAAATCGTTCAATCGTTCAAAATCGTTCAAAATCGTTCAATCGTTCAAAATCGTTCAAATCGTTCTCGTTTTAATTGTGAAAACTACTTTTGGTCGTCTCGTGGAATACATTCAAACCTTCGTAACTCGTCCATCGTTCAACTCATATTAACAAACCACCATAGGGTAGGTTAACAATTAACATGTTCAGTCGTTAACCACATAACCCCCATACATAACCATGGGTGCAGTCCGATAACGGGATTTGTCAGATCCTATGGTACCATAACCTAATACTGGTCGGCTTGATCAATGTTAATGAATGTTATTCGTTATGTAAATACGTCCAACAAGTTCGTTCACATTATCGAAATCGTTCTTGTTTAATATAAACCATAGTATTCGTTTTTGAAACCATCATTAAAAGTATCGAAATCGTTTAACACATATGAATCACCCCAAAACAATTGAAAACAGTAAAATAGGGGAACTATGTACTCACATCGAAGTGCAAAGTATCCTTGATTAAATGAATTAGCAAAGCTCGAGTAAACCAAGGAATTCAAGTAGCACCTAGTAATCGACTCGCTAAGTTAAATAAATCGACACCTAAATCGGAAGATCGGGTAGAATGAGGTCTCGTAAACCAAATGAGTATTGGAACTCATGTGATATGGTTTAACAAAGCCTACATTCTAAATCGGAACCTATCCTAAGTGCTTACGACCCGTTACGACCCATTAAGGTAGCTTACGCTACGTTAATGCTTCGTTCGCCCGAATGCGCGTTCGAGACGCCTAACTAGTCCTATGACAAATATTATATGCCTAAATATGTTGTATAATCAGTTTAAGTGGCAAAAGTTAAGTTACATATGCTTAAATACCAATTATGCATGAAAAGGGTATTTTGGTCATTTTCCTAAGGCATATAAACTACCTATCATACAACTAATTAAACTAAGTGACCATAAAGTATAACCTTGGAAGGTTATTCCCTATACAACTATGGTCACTAAATATGCTTGGTCGGATCCTAAGGATCGACCAAACGGGTCGGGTTCGAAAGTCTAAGCGGTTGTTAAGACCGCTTATCTTACGACCCTATACAAGCACTATACTAAAAGTGACGAGCTAAACATGTTGAAACATGTTTAACTAAGTTAGAAAACAAGTTTTGATTATCAAAACAAAGTGTTTTGATACCCGAAACTTTGACTCGTCACTTCGACTAATCGACGTGGTAATCAGTAGGTATAGTCACAAGGAACTATAACCATCGTGATTACGCTCACGTTGCAAAGTTCAAACGAATTTTGTGTTGACCAAATCGTGGTCAAAGCAGAAAGTCAAACACTGTTTGACTTTCATGCTTGAAAAACATAAACAAGCATTAAAGAGACTTACAAAAGGGTCCAAACTAGAATCAAGATCAAGAAAACTCATGTATGAAGCTTCAACAAGTGAAAACCCCAACTTAGAGCAGATCTTGAATGAAATGAGCAAAGAACCAAATGAAAGACCCATGCTATTTATAGGAAGGTTGGATCATCAAGATCATTCCAAGTGTTAGGAAGGTGTAATCTTGCCCCTACACTTGTGCACATGGTATTACAATACAATGGAAGTCCAAAACCAGCTCCAGGTATTGAGAATTTTGCAAAATAAACCCTGGAAATCAACCCTGTTGTTGAAACTGAGTTGCTGATTTTGGTCCTCTGTCACGTGGTGCACTAGGGAGTCCCTGGGCTGGCGCGTGACTCGGGGGAGCTCAGTTCCAAGTTTCCAGAATTGTCAAAATAGGTCCCTGCATGCGTAAAACTTGATTTTTGGCACGTTTAAGCCCCGTTAACCCTATTTCAAGGCTCTAAAATGAAGTTAAAGTATAGGGAACTTAAAAAATGCTAAAAAAAATCTCGAATGTCGGTTCGTTTGGTCGTACGGTTGCGTTATTCGGTTAATTTCGATGAAAACTCGAACGGACGCAAAAACGATCCAAATTTCACGACGAAAGGTATTTTTGCATTCCAATCACTAAAATAAAAATTTTAATGATTACAAAAATTTTTGGATGTCCGGATATGTTCAGAACGTAAGATATGCGCGAAAATGCAAACTTATGCACTTTTTGACGCTTTTAGTCCTTGTTTGACCAAAAAGTTTATTTTCGCATACCAAACCCCTCAAAGACTATTTCTAAGCTACGTAAAGGATATTTAAGGTATGTTTAACTTATGATCAAGTTTCGGAATGTTCGTTACCATACGAATCGGCATAGTTTCGTAGTTTGACACAAATAGTCCCTACGATCGAATAAACTTGTTTTCGACACACCAAACCATCCAAAACTTATTTCTAAGTTATGTTAAGGTTATTTAAGGTATGTTAAGCCTATATCAATGTTCCGGAGTGTTTTTCGTGCTAAACTGACTGCGTTTACGTACCAGTTTGCGTATAACTTTCTAGAAAGCGATTTAAAGCTTGAAATCGAACTCGAATCAAATCGTAAAATCATCAAACACAAATACACATATATTAACACCAAAACACATTGTTTTATTGATAATTGATATTGTTTTACATCGTACATCATTTACAGAGCACAGTTGTCACAGGTGAATCTTAAAAACTTTCTCTAATAATTAATCAAATTTAATGAATCCCAATGCCATGTCTATATGGTGTTATTAATCTATAAACTGGTTTTTGTGTTAAAACAGGTTTTTGTGTTAAAACGAGCAATCAGGAATCTGTGTGGGGGTTGCTTTTTCTTATATTGATTACAACTTTCTTAATTAGTTTTCTTACTTTTGAAATCAATTAATCAAACCCCCAAATTAGGTAAATTTAGTTTTTAGTAAAATCTTTACGCTGACCACAAATTCCCCGTGAATACGATACCCTACTTATGTTATCTACATAGTTTATTTAGATTTTTGATTGACCCTTACGAAAGTCATCACCTTTCGATTAGTATAAATAGGCATTAGATTTCAATTCTAATAATTCATTCCTATACACGTACAATCACATGTACAAGATATTCAATTTATATTCAAGCTCGATTTATGTTCTAGATATCAAAGATCATGTTCCGGGCAACAGTTAGTATACTCAGTGCGGACCCAGGAAGGTTTTCCATGGTAATCGGTTTGGTTTGAGGCTGTTCGGGGCTACAAACAGGGCAGGGGGTTTTAATTTTTCTTGTGTGGATTGTTCACAAAGCTTTTCATGGTTATCGGTTTAGTTTGAATTATATATGATGTACGTAAAATGAAAATTTGATGGGTGTTAGAAGCAAGGGCGCAACATAGAAGGGGCCTGGGCGCCCGATTTCCCGAACTTTTCGCTCAGTAGTGCCCGATATGTAGTTTTCGTATAGAATTTTATAGGTATATACGTTTTGGACCCCCGGTTTTATAATTTTTTACGGTATATACGTTTTCAACCCCCTGGTCGGAAATCTCAAGCTTCACCACTGGTTGGAAGACACGCATCCCCACAATCTAATTCAATTATCATATAGATTTTGTTGGCTTGATCCCAAACCTTAGATAAATATGTGAGAACGTTGTTCTTGATAATTCAGTTTTTTAAATCTTGGGAAGCACATGAGCAAATTAAAATTTGGATATTTATCTTCTGAGACTCCCGCTCATATCTAATTAGTAGACTTCAGTTTTTTTTTTTTTTTTTTTTCTAAACTACCAAGCGCCTTAAAGTTTGCTATCCAATTTAAGAGACTTAAAGAAGTCCGCTAACCTGATATGCAGACTTAAGCGAGTCTGCTAATCGGGATGTCAACTTCAGCAACCTTTTGCCACGTCGCGTATCACTTGGTAGAAGACATTATAGTCCGCTATTTTAATTAGCAGACTACCTAATTTCACTCATACTATATTCACCCACCAACAATAACTAGACTTTTTTAAACCACATGCTTTAAAAAAAAACTCAAAAATAAGCTTATACCATCAAATTGGTTTTGTTAATATAGAACTAAAAAGTATATATATTTTTAACTTAGATTTAAAAAAAAAAAGTGTATCCTCTATCACATAATTCATCCATTGTTTGCAACAGCTAACGACCATGCAAGTATGAAGCTTCTTTTCAGAACAAACTCGACAATCGTAGCAATAAAAACGTTTTAGTAGGTCCACCCGGAGGATCGAGTCAAACCTCTTCCCTGTTTTCCGACGAACCCGAGAGTGCGGAATCCAAATGGGTAAGTTAAACCAAGCGTAGAACACGTATACACATACACGATTCAACAATTAACACTCAATGTATTAATACGTAACAGTTACAGTACAATGTTTACAAGAACTCTTTGTAAGAACTCTATGTAAACTCTCAGTGTGTGTGTTCATACAGTGTGTTTTCTCTCTAGTCTCACACTCATGCTCTCTATGTGCTTCTGTTATATTGTCTGTTTATATAGCCAACATGCATCTGCACATCCACGAATAACCTACTGTCCACAAAAAACTATAAACCACGAAAGACTTGTAGTCTTTCACCAACAGGTTCTTCGTGGTTATCGGTTTAGTTTCAATTATATATGATGCTAAAGCCTCAACCCACGAAACTATAAACCACGAAAGACTTGTAGACATTCTTCGTGAGAAACATAAACTAACTAAACATCAGTTCTTCGTGGATAGAAGTGTGACGAAGAATGTCTCACCAACAGGTTCTTCATGGTGATCATATTCACGAAAGACCTAGTCACACATAAGGTTCTTCGTAATGACATAAACAAGGGTTCTTGGTTGTGACATCATAGCATGGTTCTTCATCATTTGTCTGATGAGGTTCTTCGTGATATGTGACATAATAAACTAGTTCTTCGTAAGACTTGCAGCATGCAGCAAAAACAAACAGCAAACAATATGAACAGCAGCAATTAATTGGTTCACAACTCATGAATTCACGTTGACATGTAGTCTTCACATGACATCATCTTGACATCATCATGGTGATGTCATGGTGATGTGGCGTCGGGAAGGTTCGCGGCTCTTCGTGCTTCGCGTGTCGAACTCTGGGTCGCACGACGGAGGAATGTCGCGATGTCGATCTTGAGCCGAACCTAACCGAGTCGAAGCGAACCGAGTCGCGTCCACATAAAGTGTATCAACAGTTTTTCCATGAATTGTGAAAAAGTAGTGAAAAACTTCAATAAGTACATAAAAAGTAGTAATGCAAGTAGGTTATTATTATAAATGCTAAAGCCTCAACCCATCTTATTAAACGTTCGATGTGTATATACAAGTCAACAATTGAAGGCAAAGCTTGACTGGTGCTTAAAAGAAGCTCTCTTACCTGGGGTTCTTTAATATGTTGTAACTAAAGGCTAAAGCTTCAATATGTGGTCAGCTTTGTACAAGCATGTTATGACTTCAAATCATACTTTTTATTCAAAGAGAATTTTATAAGATAAAATGTCTACCACCATGTTGTCAAACTTCCTGAAACAGGTTGCCACTTCTACAGGATCAACATATCCAGTGACAATTAGTTTTCCCATTTCTTTATGAGCCGAAACAGACTCAACGCCCACAAGACTAGATACCGCCTTCTCTATTTTGTCCATTTTCACTTTCACTATTGAAGCTAACTCCCAGCTCAATTATCTGAAATAAAATAGAATGGAAAAACAAAAGTAAGAACAAAGGGTAAAGAAACTGTTAACATAGTAACCAACAAATCTTATGAAATGTGGACGTGTATATAGAAACCACACATAATAGTTGATACTTATTTTAATATACAAATTCTATATGACAATACTAAAGAAATCTCAATCATCATACTATGGAGTGGAGCAAGTAATATGTAAATTAAGAGACATACGTACTTTGTGAAAGGTGTATGCATAATCTCTGAGCTCCTTAGAGCGCACTGTTTGATGAGTTTTTCTCCATCTATGTGAATCTGTGAGAATATTGGCGATATTAGCATCTCTAACATTATTTTCAGCTTTAGTATCCACTAAAAAAATCCACAAGCAGCTCAACTAAGAACATACCTGTATAGTGAACGTCATCACCAAAGAATTTTTTTAACCAATGCGGTGTCTGTAGACCAAATACATCACGACGGCATAAATAGTAGCATCCCGTAGTCACCTCGAATTCAGATAGATCTCCTCCAATTACTTCTTCCTCTTTCATTGTGTCATTCTCACACTTCTCTTCTTCCACTACTTCATTATCCATAAATACAATGCTAGCACCACACCCACCAACCATTATCATTCTTTCATCCACATATATATCCACACTGACTTCATCACCAGCATCTAATATGTTTCCAATTGGCCAATAACTTACCCACACAACATCTTCATGAACTCTGGGTTTGCAATACACCATAGGGTTGTATACCCACGTAACACCCTTGCTTTTGTTGCTGATTTTGGCCCACAAGTTCCATACAGCTTTATCCTTGAATCCTGATGATCTGTATAAGCAACTTACATTCAATCCTTCGATCCTTTTTTGCTCATGATAACAAGGCACATGAAAGTAAACATAATTGGACGATGACGTGTACTCATATGTCTTCATGATTTGATCGTTTATGCCTTGTAGATAGGTGCTCATTATACCATATTCATACAACATCTATGCAACAAAAAATTTAGTTAGTCAAATATTAAACAATTTGCTTGCATTTGAAAAAAAATTAAGAGGTGACCTGGGTGTGCCAAATATTTCCTTGTGTAAAATCATCACCAACCAGATCCACCTTATGATCTTCATATGCCTTGATCCATTGAAAATGACCCAGATCCACTTCATTAATTTTTGCTATCGGCACTAATTTGAAAAGACCTTGAATTTCTGACAGTTTAAAACAACATTCATAAGCAAACACCCGCAGACTGAAACGTCCTGATTCGAATGTTACTCTCTCCAGTGATGTACACCAATCTATATACAGCTCCTCTAGCGTACTTGGAATAGAGGGGAGAGACTTCAGGTTTGAACAAGAATACAAGTTGAGTATGCGAAGCATGTTAAGGTTAATGTTGTTGGGCAGGTACTCAAATAGATTAGCTGCTAAATGCAGTTCAAAGGAAGATTGAGCATGGAACACCGTACAAACATCATTGTTAATATCCAGGCCTCCGTTTGAGAGATCCAACCATGTTAATGACCGGGGTAAGGAAAAAGATGACTGTTCTGGAAGCATCATTTTTCCTGGTTGATTTACATACTTCCACAGCTTAGTGCACCCTGCAAAACCCAACCTGGATAAATTCTCAAGATCTGCTATGGATTTACAAACATTAATCAGGCTGCTACAGTTCCAGAGCTCCAAAATGTTTAGTCTAGGGAGTCGGTAAAGATTGCAAATGCTAACAAGCTTGTCACAACCCTTGAGATTTGGTATCTTGAGTGAATTGAGAACCTATTCCAAGAATAACAAGTTAAAATTATAAGTGTACAATAAGATGAAAACTGTCTAAAATAGAGAAGCTAAAAGGTTTAGTTATTAACAAAAATTAGAATTCCTTGTACCGTGGGCGCTTCAAACATTTCCATTTGTCCATAACTCATATCTATAGCCACCAAGCTGCTCATCAATAACCCAGGGGGTATTGTTTGCAAAGGACATCCATGCCACCACAACCATATTAACTCTGGAAACTTCTCATAGGAGCCAATGAGTTTCACATATTTGAGCTGGAGCAATTTTAGTTTGTCCATATTTGCAAACGAACTAGTTCTAAGAGCTAATGCCTGTAAATTTAGAATACGCAAATTAATTAACAATCTTCATATCTAGCATTACGCATTTGTCAACTTAAGGTCAACTGCCAACTCCCTAAAATGACCAATTATTATTATATATAACACATGTGGCTGCTTAGCTACAATAAAAACAATCGTCTTTTTGTGACATTTTCATTAACACCCCTTCATGTATTATACATTTTACACACAACCTCTCTATCCTTTAGGTAAGGTTTGCCTATATCCCACCCGTCCCAAACCCCACCAATAGCTTTTCTATAAGGGAGATTCTTCTTGTGTGTTGTTGTATTTAACCACAAACCAAATAAAATGAGATCTTTATTTAACAACAAACAAATGAGTACGAAATCTCAAACTTATTATTCTTCAATTGATAGGGTTTAATAGTAAAGAGGAATGAGAGAGAACAGTAGTATGAAATATTTGAGTTTTTACCCTAATTGCATGTGCTATTTGAGTTTTCTAAGTTGTAGATTAAAATAACTACTCAAATTTGTGAAGAAGACGTTTGATTTTAGTACCCATAACATTCTATTCCCGTATTGATGTATGTCAATTATCATCTACAAAAAAATCTTAGTAAATTAGTTATAAGAAAATCTTAGTAAATTAGTCATTTGTAAACAAATAATTTACAAATTTGTATTACCTCTCCCATCCCTTGCTCAACCTTCCGCATGTCGAGTGATATACCTTCAATTGTATTTGAACACTAACGCAGAAAAACATGAAATTAGAGAATGCTAGTTGATATGTGAAGTTATGAATTGACAACAAGCTTAAAGATACATATAAGAAGAAGCTTACATCTCCTTTTCTAAGCATACGATAAGATTCAGCATCATGCCAGACTCTACTACGCTTTGCAGGATCTTTGGACTCTTCACAAACTACATTTCTTCCCAATTCTTGAAGTAGTTGATGCATCATGAGTCTGCCATTAGGTAAAACGGTAAGAAAGCATCTGTTAATCAGGGTCAAGATCCCAGATTTTGCGTATAATTCGTCCTCCAATATCCATTCCACGTGTCTCACATATTCACCAACACAAAAACAAGCAATATGCAAAAGCAATTCTCTCTCACTGGGATGCGGTAAAGAGTCAAAGCTCTTTCGTAGTACACCTTGGATCTTACAATCAATATTTCCTCTTAATGAATTCAGTGAATTCATTCTACTTCTCCAAATTCCTATCATGTAATTTATTGTGCTTGGATCTTCATCACCAACAAACAAAGAAGAACCTAATACTTTAAGAGCCAACGGATTTCCTCCGCAATATTGTGCTAGTTGTACCGCAAGTTCCTTGAAATCTATCATAGGAGTTCTGGATTGGAAGGCATAGCAGCTTAAGAGCTCTAATGATTCAAGATCATTCAATAATTTGATTTTGTGCACCCAACACCTCCAAGAAATGGATGCAAGCCATGCATTAATATCTAGAATCCTTGTTGTGATTATGATCTTGCTTTGTGTAGGGAACGTCTTTGTTCCAAGTAAGGCGCTTAGTTGCTCATGTTGATCAATGTCATCAAGAACAATAAGCATCCTCTTCATCCGTAAGACCTCCTGTATCTTTTGTGTACCCTCAGAAACACTAGAAATTCTTATTTTCTTTCCACCCATCACATCTTTGAGAAGTTGTTTTTGTAGCCCAAGCAACCCATCAGGTTGTTTTCCAGTCACTTCAATAAAACTGCTGCTTTGAAAATGTTGATTGTTTAAGTTATAAATGTGTTGGGTAAGTGTTGTCTTGCCACTGCCTCCCATGCCACATATTGCTATAACACTATATTGCTCATTTTTCAACAAGAAATCGATGTCTTCCACTCGAGCCTCCATTCCAGTTAAATGGGCTGGGGTACTAAGTTGTTTCAAATCTAGTTTACCCTTAACTATTTCAACCACTTCTGTAACAAAGTTTGCCTCAGATCCCGAACTACTATGAAATGGAAAAAAAAAAGCACATTCAGAGCATAAATACTTTAACTTCTTAAGAGCTTAGTTGTTCTAAAATAATGCATGGAATATGCATGTTGCAGTAATTGTAGTATTCTTCCTTTATTTATTTTAGAGCAACAAAATTCCCTATAATGACAGCGTAGTATGTAAAACAACTGAACCAAATAGGCCCAAATTTTTCAGGTCGTTTTTTTGTTTCAGTTTATCTTCTCAATCACTATTGTACAGTTTTTGGTACAACTGAGTAACATAAAGCTATTACTTCCAGCAATGTTTATTAAGAAACTAAAGGAGGTTCAATATTGTGTTAAATGTGTCCAAGAAGAAATGCAAAGAAAATGAAGTATGTGCAGAAGTAAATAAACTGACTCCAAAAGTCCAAAAGTTATCCTTTAACTATTTTTGGCAATGTTTATAACTTGGGATAAAGTTGTAAAAAGCACTCGGTTGATTTTTATACAAATCTATACTTTCAGGCTCTAAACTTGTTAATAAAAGTGTTTAAACAACCAAATCAGCTGGATTAGTTACGCGGCTACCTACAACAACAACCATACCCAGTAAATCACACAAATAGCAAAGCTACTCATAGGGTCTGGGGAGGGTGGGATGTAGACAGACCTTGCCTCTATCCCTAGGGATAGAGAGGCTGCTTCCAGAAGAGACCCTCGGCTCCAAAACAAACAGCAAATCAACACATCAAGTCAAAGAATATAGAAAAAAAAGAAGTCACCTATACCAAGAAAGTGATCAGAGTGACACAGTATAATGTAAATCATGTATAATAGCATACAACATCATTCGGGCATACACACAAGAAGTCAATCGCCGGTAAAGTCACTTAAGGAATAAGAAAAACCAACGTCTCTAAAATACACCTAAGAGGCTAAGATCTTACTGCAATTTCCTCTAGAAGTCCTTAACCCTAATCCTACGCCTCCACGAAGTCCTATCTTGGACCATGTCCTCAGAAAAATGGAACTCTAGTAAATCATGCCTAATCTGCTCTTCCCAGGTCAGTTTGGGTCTGCCTTTTCCTCTCCTCCCCTCCACAGTAAGAGTTTCCACTACTCTAACTGGTGCTGTCGTTTGCCTCCGCTTCACATGCCCAAACCATCTCAATCTCCCCTCCTTAATCTTATCCGATTTACTAGCCACTCCTAATCTCTCCCTAAACGCCTCATTTCTTATCCGATCCAACCCCGTGTGTCCACACATCCACCTCAACATCCTCATCTCTGCTACCTCCATCTTGCTCGCTTGTGTCTTCTTGATAGCCCAACAGTCTGTTCCATATAGCATAGCTGGCCTAACTACTACCCTGTAAAATTTCCCCTTTAGTTTAGTAGGGAACCTCCTAGCACACAATACTCCACTGACTGCCCTCCATCTACACCAGCCAGCCTGTATGCGATGGGTTACATCACTATCTATGTCACCATCCCTTTGTACAAACGACCCCAAATATTTAAATTTAGTTACCTGCGGGACCAATTGATCCTCAATGGTGATTTGGGTGTCATCGTCATCAGCTACACAACTGAAATCACAGTGTAGATACTCAGTCTTAGATCGACTAATCCTTAGGCCCTTGCCCTCTAGAGCGACTCGCCACTCCTCTACCCTCGCGTTCAGGCATTGTTTAGTTTCTACAATCAACACAATATCGTCTACAAAAAGCATGCACCACGGAACTGTCTCCTGGATCAACTTGGACAACTCATCCAAGACCACCGCAAAAAGAAAAGGGCTCATCGCAGACCCTTGGTGGAGTCCTACCTCGGAAAGAAGTTTGTATCCCCTACAGGCGCGCGGACACTAGTTTTCGTTCTATGGTATGTATCCTTAATTATCTATGCAGTTAATGCGGTATAATATCGGATATCGGTCAAGGACCGATATTTGAGATATCGGTTATCTCGGTGAGATATCGGTTATCTCGGTGAGATATCGGTGGGATATCGGTAATTTTAATATAATGCAAAATTTACATATGTAGCAATTTAACAATAATAATTCAGTGATATATCGGTTATATCGGTCAAATATCGGTGATATATCGGTGATATCGGTCAAATACCGGTCAATATTACTGTCACACCCCAACCGATGGCGGAAACATCGGGGTATGGCAGTGAGCGAAACAGATTGTCCAGAAGTTTCCATAACAATTATCATTACCAAATAATTTAAAGTAACATGTCCCATACCATGTCTTAAAAGGCAAACAAATTATTACAGATAATTCCAGTCAAATAGTTCTGTTACGACAACTCGGATTTATACATAGATGGTTTATTTATTGGTTTCTAGGACACCGTCCCTAGCTTAAATTTCATCACCAGCACAGAAAGCATGTAAACATCCTAAGCGCCTGTCACATACGTTAAAATAAAAGTCAATACATGAAATGTAAAGGTGAGCATACAAGTTTGATAATAGCATATAGAGTTCGAATTCGTTTACGCATAACCAGCACGTACACATAGTGAAATGAAGCACGTTATCTATCGACATAGATCTATCGATACCAATGACTGCGGGTTGACTGCCCGAGGCAGTTCGGAATACATGATTACCACCGTAATCCATGCAAGTAATTGTCCTTAACAACCCCCGTGTGAACGGGTGCTGAGTCCAAATTATAGTACTATCGTTGCTAAGGCAGATAGACAGCATTCCATTTGTAAACATAACAAACAAGCATTCATGAGCCACGTATAACATGCATTAACGGTTAGCGTTCAAATAGTATTTGAGTAGTGTGATTGTTGTAAAACGATAAGTGACACGTAAAACGTCACAAAGTGTGAATGAATCGGATGGTAGTTCGTTCGGATGGTAATCCGAGTGGACAGCAATCCGTGTGGATGACAATCCGTTCGGATGATCATCCGGTCGGATAGCTTATCCGGACGGATGACTATTCGAGTGGATTGTTTCTTCCTATGAGGAAAGATGTGTTTGCGTAAGATGGTTTGACTTTTGAAGTTTTCGTTGTAGTATTTGAAAGCATCGAAGTATCTCTATCCATCAAGTTGGTCGATCGGACGGTTAGTCGTGCGGATGACAATCCGTTCGGATGGTCATCCGGTCGGACGGTGACTTAGTGTTGAGATTACTTAGGGAGGGCAAGTTCACAGCAGAAGTGTCACTCGATCGGATGTCCATCCGATCGGGTGGCAACCCTATTAGTGAACATGTTGAAAATTGTTTAAGTCTTTTAAGTCTTAGTATCTCATGATCCGAAGAGTAATCCAGCCAGATGGTCGTCCGATCGGATTGCAATTCGTTCAATACTCAAACTTTAGATAAGGTTGTTTAGGTGTGGGTCCCAAGTGTGATCCATTCGGATGACAATCCGTTCGGATAACCTATCCGTTCGGACAACAGTCCGATCGGACAGCATTCCATTCCGATTGCTCCGTTTGTCTTACACTTGGTTGTTTTGGTCGTTGGTTGTTTTATCGAGACGTTGTGACAACGTGTTAACCAACGGAACTCCGTTTTGAACCAAGTGACCAGACCGACCAGGAATCACCCTAGTTCGGCCAGTTACCGGCTCGAGACGGTTGTTCTTGTTTAACCCGAAATCAATAGTCTCGTGAGTAGAATCCAGATCCTGGACTAGTACAACACTATAGATTAGTAGGAGACTAGAAAAGATAGGGAGCACGAGTGGTTCGGACAGAGAGTTTCCAGAAATGGAAATGATGATAATGACAGGGGTATTTATAGGATTCCAAAAGAGGAAAGGGCTATCCGATCGGATGGTTCACCGCCCGGATGATGATCCGGTCGGATGACATCCTGGTAGGATGACACCTGACCTGCGACATAGAGGTTATCCGGTCGGATGGCTATCCGGCCGGATGGCGCTTGGTTCGATTGTTTGACGCGACGATTTTTGGCGTTTCGATTTCGATTGCGAGCGGCTTGTCACGATAGGTTTTCCTAGTCAAATCACTTTTAGTCCTAACTACTAATTATCATAGATCGATTTCGATTCGGGTTCGAGTTCGGTTGCGTTTCGAGTTTCGATTGAGTTCGATTGATTTCCACAACACCACATAGATAAACACGCACATATAACATGTAAAGCACACACACACGTATAACTAGTAAAATACGTAGCTCGAGTTGCGATTCGTTGTCGATTTGATTAGCATAGCTTGATTATTGATTAATTAACTTTATCGCTTTGTTACTTCCTATAGTTCACAGTCGTAGGTCGGTTAGATAGCATATGTCGGTTATTGTCATTAACAGCACTTACTCCACATAATACAATCAAAAATAAGGAAATTTCTATAAATCAAATTCGCATCATCGGTCGTTGACTTTGACCTTGACTTTGACTTTGACTTGTGAAAACACGGGGTGTTACAATTGCCGATAATATCGGTACTGATATTCTGACCGATATTTAACACCGATACTTTACTAGGAAACCGATATGACCGATATAACCGATATATCACCAATATTAACTGCATAGTTAATTATGTGTATATACTTCCCAGGTAGCCCTCGACCCTCCAAACTATCCCAAATCAGTTGCCGTGGAACAATGTCATATGCCTTTTCAAGGTCGATAAATACCATATGTAAATCTTGCTTCTTCGCTCTATATTTTTCCATCAATCTCCTTAGAATATATTTCGCTTCTGTAGTTGACCTCCCTTTCATGAATCCAAATTGGTTTACTGAAACCTGCGTTTCTCTTCTAATTCTAGTTTCAATTACCCTCTCCCAGAGCTTCATAGTGTGACTTAGCAGTTTGATTCCTCTGTAGTTCCCACAACATTGAGCGTCTCCTTTATTCTTGTATAAAGGCACCACGACACTACTACTCCACTGGTTTGACATTTTTCCAGTCTTGAAAATACTATTGAACAAAAGTGTTAACCATCGGACTCCTTCTTCCCCCAAACACTTCCACACCTCAATTGGTATGTTGTCCAAACCTACTGCCATGCCTCTTCCCATCTTCCTAAGTGTCATCCTCACCTCTTCATGTGTGATCCTCCTGCAGTAGCAATTATTCTGTTGTCGCCTTTGAGTCCTGGGATTGTTGCTATCTTATTGTCCAAACCTACTGCCATCCCTTTTCCCATCTTCCTAAGTGTCATCCTCACCTCTTCATGTGTGATCCTCCTGCAGTAGCAATTATTCTGTTGTCGCCTTTGAGTCCTGGGATTGTTGCTATCTTATTGGTATGCCCTACCGTCGTTGAAAATATTATGGAAGTAGGTTTGCCATCTCAACTTAATGTCATGTGCCTTGACTAAAACACTTCCATCCTCTCCTTTAATAAACTTTACTACTCCTAGGTCATGTCTTCTTCACTCCCTAGCTTTTGAAATCTTGAACATATCATGCTCCCCCTCTTTCATTTCCAAACGTTCATACATTTGTTAATAGGCTGTGTTTTTTTCCTCGTTCACCGCCTTTTTCGCTTCCCTTTTTGCCTTCTTGTATATCTCCCCCACCCTCAGCCGCTCCTCCTCAACTGTGCACCTCAAAAGATCTCTAAAACCTTGTTGCTTAGCCTTTATTTTTGCGTGCACGTCTTCATTTCACCACCAGGACTCCTTATGCCCACTAGTCTTTCCTGTTGTTACCCCTGGTGTCTCATTTGCCACCGTAGTGATCGTAGTCGCCATATCCTCCCACATCCGGTTTGCGTCGTCAACTTTATCTCTAAACATAGAGTTACGCGGCTACCTAAAGGTATTCATTAATAAAAACGTGTCGCCATTTAGGCGGTGGAGGGTTTCACATTTCGCGCCATAGAACGTGTGCTGTAGCCTGTAGGGGGTGCTAAAATGTGAAATGCCGTGGTGTGTTAAGATGACTACGATTAGGTTATATATTATTTAATATGAAGAAAAAAAATCAATCACCCACCTCCCCATACCACTGCCCCCTTGTCACATCAATGCCGTCATGATGCGCCCCACTCCGCCAAGGGATGGGTCAATCCATTGGCACCCAAACGATTGAAGAACCACATCAAATAGTCTATGGCTTTAAGTGGCATCCCTGGGCCAAGGACAGAGTGGGTGATAGCTTAGGGCCCACTTTTCAGTGGGACCGAAAATTTTAATTTTTTTTTATATATTTTAAATATAATATCCTTTTAAAACAAAAGCCAGTGATTAAATATAAAGTCCACTATGTTTTTCAAACCTATTAATCTTCCTAGTTAGTCTAGACCTGTTTAAACAAAGAACCCGTTTGTCATCTAACTCAGTTACCCAACTAAATAAACTCAATTCGAAAACTAGTTTAGTTGAAAGAGGACATTGATTTTTTTATATATAAAAGAACCACATTGCCTAACAACTAAGTAATCAACAAATAGACACCTTTATCTCATAATGTCACTCAAGCATGGAGTTATTTCACTAACCTTTTAAGCCAGAAGTGAAGGGTGTGTAGAATCAGTGAAATGAGGTTCCCGAGCCGACGAACCCAAGTTGTTTCGAGTGTTTGAGCTGCTGTCATTTGGATCCAAGGGAGGAGGAAGAGTTGTGATGCTAGGGTTTTTAGAGAGAGAACCGGATAAGGCTAGAGAGAGAGAGAGAGTGGAGAGAATGAGGGAATGTTTGGGATTTGATGTTAATGATTGCTGCCAAAAGTGGCAATGTCAGCTGATTAGGAGACTTATATAGCCTCCCCATGATGCCGCATCCCACATATGGTTGTGCGGTATCGAGTGGGCTCGGATTGTTGGGCCAGGTCATGATGGCATGATCCAAGAGCCATAAGTAAGACGAGTCGGAACCAGAAGAGGCCCAATCTAGAGGGGAGAAGGTTTCGAGTCGAAGCCGAGAGGTTTCGACCTCACACATATACATAATAATTACACATTATCACTTAATGCACATAGTAAATAAATCATAAATTTCTATTAAATAGCTTAACATATTGGTATAATACTAGAAGGTTGTTCGGGAAAAACCTAAGTGTCACAGTTAAGGTGACTACGATTAGGTTATATATTATTTAATATGAAGAAAAAAAATCAATCCCCCACCTCTCCACACCCCTGCCCCCTTGTCACATCAATGCCGTCATGATGCGCCGCACACCGCTGACCGATGGGTCAATCCATTGGGACCCAAATGATCTAAGAACCACATCAAATAGTCCATGGCTTTATGTGGCAGGCCTGGGCCAAGGACATAGTGGGTGAAAGACTAGGGCCCACTTTTCAGTGGGACCAAAAATTTTAAAATTCTTTTTTATCTATTTTAAATATAATATCCTTTTAAAATAAAAGCCAGTGATTAAATATAAAGTCCACTATGTTTTTCAAACCCATTAATCTTCCTAGTTAGTGTAGACCTGTTTAAACAAAGAACCCGTTTGTCATTTAACTCAATTACCCAACTAAACCTAATATAAACATAAGGGTTAAGTTATTCTACAAATACTCTTATTTATAAGAATTGTAAAAAGGATTTATAGAGTTACAAGTGTTCAATAACCTAACCCCCAAACCCCCAAAAACCATTTCGTCACATCATTGGCTTTTTAGTATAAACATGAGAGAAGGAATATACCTTGAATGTTCCAAGCCAGTTAAATTAGCAACCTCTGTTAGTGCATCCTTCCACTTTCTCACATTAACTTCCGTCCATTTTGACCCGTCTTTTGTTTCTATACCCAAACATGCCAAACAATATGAAAAGCCTTGGGTCAAATTAGCAACCGATGTCCATATCGAGCTTTCAACAACAAAACTTCCTCTTTGGTTCCTGACATCTGATGGATGCACTTGATAAAATACAGGTAAAACAAAACGATTGAGCTTCCTCCTTTGCTCCAGAATCAAGCAAAGCTCATCAAGACACCATCTGGAATCCGCATACTTATCGGACAATACAACTATATAAGCCCTGGATTCGATGATTGCGGTCTCGATTTCAGGCTTGAGTTGTTGACCTCTGTCGATTGCTTCATTATCTCTGAAAGTGCGAAGTCCTGCTTGGAGTAATGCATGATAGAGATGATCGGTAAAGTTATGACGAGTATCTTTACATCTGAAGCTTAGGAACACGTCAAACCTAATAATAGTAGGAGTAGGATTTGTGCGTGAAGCAGATGATGAAGTACACGCCATTGAAATCGAAAGGTGAAGTTTGAAAAAAGGAAGGAGATGATGGGATATAAAGAGGCATCAAAATTCAAAAAGTCACCGTCTTTGGATCTGTTGCAACTAAGAGGAAAAAGTCACGCTCTTTGGATCTGATGCAAGACGTTTGAAAGGAAAGTTCTAACTAGAATAATATCTTATCCTGCTAAAATAATTATTTGAGTTAAATGCGATTTTAGGCCCTATGGTTTGAACCATTTTTTCAGTTTAGTTCAAAGGTTTCATTTTTTTTCTTTAGGTTCAAAAAGGTTTCACTGTTGCTATTTTAGTCCTCTAGGTTAATTTCATCCATTATTTCTGTTAACCAGAAGGGCGATTCGGTTCCATTTTTTCTGTTAACCAGAATGGCAATTCGGTCATTTTAACCGAATCACCCTTCTTGTTAACAGAAATAATGGATGAAGTTAACCAGTAGACTAAAATGGCAACAGTGAAACTTTTTTGTACACACAGGCGAAATATAAAACCTTTAGACTAAATTGTCAAATAGACCCAAAGCAAAGGGATTAAAATGACATTTAACATTAATTATTTTCTTTTAAAGAAAACAATTTATAAATTGTTAAAAAAATATTATGGGTTGTTCTATTTCCACACCCCTATAATCTTATTTTCACATTCCTATTTGTATACGGGCCGTATAGTCTGATACGCGCCGTATAGAATGTTTATGCACATAATTTAATGTGGTAGAATGTTTTTTTTATATGTATACGGTACGTATAGTTATATACGGTCCGTATACATATTTGCATAATTTTGTTTCGAAGGTTTGATAAGGGTTTTTAGTTTTCAAATCTGTATACGGGCCGTATAATGTTATACGGCGCCCGTATAGCCCGTATAGAAAAGTTAATTTTTTGTTGCAATCGGGAAATCGTTTAATAAATTTTGTAAATTTTAAAATAGTGTTGTATATATCGGATTATGTTACGAGTTTGTAGTTAAACATATTTATTATGTTTAATTAGTTTCCACTTTGTAAAACGATAAATACGTATAGAAAAGTTAATTTTTTGTTGCAATCGGAAAACCGTTTAATAAGTTTTGTAAATTTTAAAATAGTGTTGTATATATCGGATTATGTTACGAGTTTGTAGTTAAACGTATTTATTATGTTTAATAAGTTTCCACTTTGTAAAACGATAAATATGTATATAAAGGTTAATTTTTTGTTGCAATCGGGAAACCGTTTAATAAGTTTTGTAAATTTTAAAATAGTGTTGTATATATCGGATTATGTTACGAGTTTGTAGTTAAATGTATTTATAATGTTTAATAAGTTTCTACTTTGTAAAACGTTAAATATGTGATATGATTATGATAAACTACGACAACAATTATTAAACAAACAACTTAACATCTAAACATAAGATTAATATTTAGAATGTTTTACATCTAAAACAAACAAAAAGATAAAATTTTAAAATGTTTCAAACGTAAAATAACAAAAAAAAATAAATAAATAAATAAGCAGCTACGGCGGTGGTGGTGGTGGTGCAGCGCCAGCTCGTGGAGGTAGGGGCGCGTCAGAATGCATAGCCACAATCGCCTCAACCATCCATTGTACATCCCCTCTGACTGCAGCTACATCTGACTCGACCTGAGTGAGTCTCGACTCGACCTGAACGAGTCTCGACTCGACCTGAACGAGTCTCTCATCCACCCCCGGTGGGCGCATCACACGTTGTCTCACGCTCCGTTGAACGTACGGGCGATCACCCTGTAAATCCTCCGTAGCTACCTGTGATCGATCGACAGTATGATCGACCCCCTCATGTACCCCGCCTCCCTCTCCGTCGCCTCCTTCTCCCTCGCCCTCGCCTCCCTCCCCATCGCTTCCCTTTCCCTAGGGTCCCTCACCAACACTATATGCCCAAACCAGCCGCCCTCCCTCGACCTCGTGAGCCAAACTCATCGATTGGGCTGTGTCCCTCCCAACCCTGTCAAGCTGGAGTGTCAATGTCATACCCTTTTGCACCTGCGGGGACAAGAAGCGAGGGAAATGCTTCACCAGACGGGTGACGAAGCCCCCACAGCTGATGTGGGTAGAGGTACGCTTAAGAGCGTACTCGGCGAGATATACGGCCAACCTGTACGCCAAGTTGCCCGCCTCCCCCCGCCGGTAAGTAAGTCATGTAAGTAGAATTGGTCATTTTGGGTGACCCATTCCCTTCTATCATGACGACTGGCGATCGTCACGGCGATACACCGATGTAGGTATTGGTGTAAGGGGTCGTAAAGGCAAGTCGCCCGTGCCTTCGGGGATCGCGAATTCGGTTTTGCGAACTCCCCGGACCCAATAGTGCGCCACCAAGGCCACAACACGTCACTGGACGTGCTGATGGGCGCATCAAAAAATGCCTAGGACACTAAGTACTCCTGTGAGTACAGACCCAAGGTAACGGAGAACTCAGGAAGTGTCATCCTCTGAGGCTTGCCGCAAATATGTTAGGATCTGAGTTTCTTATGATTGTGCTTGTTTGAGAATAATGAAGATGAATTAGAAACAAGTGCAGCGGAATTAAATGAAACAAACTTTCAACACACAATCAAATGAGAGAATTGCTTTCAACAAACATGTTTAACATGGAATCGAATGATTATATTTATTACAATCTTCAATTACACTTACATGAATGCATACAATCTCCCCCTCAGCCTGAGCTCACAGAGAATGTTCGTACAGAATGAGTTGTGATGAAGAGAGCTAATAAAACAGTACAGGGTACTGTTCTATTTATAGTATAGAACAAACCACTGTGGCATCTTTGCTGACGTCACCATGAAAGTGACATCTAACCTCCTAACAAACTCAAACTACTGACCTATTACAACCACTGATTACAAACAACTGATTACAATATACAAAGCATAAACAAAACAACTGATCCTTCATTCTGTGACAACTGTCAAATTTGCATGCATCCGTACAATTATTAAACAATGATTAGTGCCTAATGACTGTGCTGAATTACAATTAATTACTTGAATTATTTTCTGATTATTACCATGTGCATGCATATGCATCACCTATTGCTTAATGTCATATCATTGTTGCATGAGAACTTTATTAGACTCAAATGATACACGAAACACAGTTAGCACAGTTAACAGACAAATCAGAAAAATGCTGACAGAATTCAGAACATAGACAAATATGATATTGAGGTACAGAATGGGCCAGAAACAAAGTATTACACTAGTATAGTGTGTAGGAAAGTAAGGATCACAAAACTGCCTACCTAGTGATCGTTTAAGTGCCGGAAAGTGCCTAAAACTCACATAAACTGCAGAATTCGGCAAAATTCATCATTTAAACAACTTAATGTCATGCAGAAATAAGGTTAAATTGTCCTGAATGCTTTCCTAAGTGTCGGGAATCGAAACTGTCATAAAAGGGTACATAAAGCACACTAAACTGCGACGTTTAGCACCATAACGAACCGGTAACCAACCGAACAACCAGACACTACCCGAAACACCAAATTTTTACTAGAATCACTGGTTTAACATTACCAAGCAAGTTATGGTCGCCGAACATCATAACACATCATATAAATACCTCATAACCAATACCCTAACCAACACACTTAGATTTCAACTATAATCAAACTAACTAGTTACAACCTACATCTAGACCCCCCCCCCCATCTATGAATTGTCCAACAAGGGCCCCACTAATAGATTTTATTTGCATATTAAAATAGATCATGTTTAAACTTTACTAAACATAATATACAATGGTTAAACTAGTGGTGGCATGTTATAAAATAAACCATAAGTTCTAGCTTCTCATTTTCATCACAAACACTCCACACACTTCTCCTCCTCTCCTCTCTTCTACCTTCGGCCGAACTCACCCCACAACAACATCATCATCATCATTCATCTTACATACATTCCACACATATACAAGGGTGTTAGAAGGTGCATAAGGAAGCTAGGAGCTTTCAGAAGTTCAAGGACCTTCACCGTTTGCTTTTATCCACTTGTTTTCTCCTCTTGATCATCCCTAGCCTTGAGCTAGTGGTAAGAACCATGATCTTCCCATTTTACTTCTATTTTAAGTGGTTAAAAGAAGATTCATAATGTTAATCATAAAGGACACTAAGAATCACAAGAAGTAATCTTGAACATAAGCTTAAAATATGAAGAAACCTTGATGAATATGAGTTGTTATGCTTGATGATTGTTGATTGCTTATGAAAATGATGTTAATCATCATATGATCTTGCTAGATCATGATTAAAAACATAATCTAGCAAGATGAGAGAATGAAAATGTTGTGGGATGATAGATCATCCACACATAAAGCATGAACTTGAAAGAACAAAATGTTTTCTTGAAAAATAATGATCAAAGTAAGTAGTAATACTTGTAGATCTAAAGATTTATGGATGATTTCTAAAGAAACCAAGTTAAAAATATAAGTTTTCCTAAATCTTGGTTCTTACATAAACAAGCCATATTTTTTGTGGTTTAACAAGTGTAGGAACACTTGTGTAACAAGAAGAATTCATATAGAAACATTTTTAGAAATGATGATCACAAGTTGTAAAGATCAATCTTCTTTAAAAATGAAGTTTTTAAAGAATCACTCACACTTTAAAGGATAACAAGGCTTACTAAGAACACTAGTAAGTTCCTACAAATTTTTACAACGATTCAAGTTCATGAAGTAGTAGATTATTACTTGTTTTTGGCAAAGTTGGTAAGTAAAAGTTGTTTATTGTTGAATGATGATTGATTGTGTTGATTCTTACAAAAGAAAATGATATGCTTGAAAGTATGGAAACCTCCATTTTTAGGGGAAACTATGGCAAAATTTTTCAAAAAAAAATTTAACACTTAGAAAATTTTTTCCAAACAAATATTTACAAGTGTATTTTGAACCATGAATTTCTCACATAAACTTTGCCATAATTTTTGTTACAAAAATATAAATATTGGAAGTTGGTTTTCATAAATAAAAGTGACTAAGTATGTATTTAGGGAAATATATATTTAGAAGACACCATGTGTGTGATTGTCTGTATATTATGTGTATTAGTTATATTATTTTAGGACTTGAAATAATATAACTCATCATAATACCAAGAAATTACAATCCAAAATATTACCAAAATCCCAAGCAATAAATATACAAAGAATACACAAAATGTTGGTGAAACCGAACGAAGGAGTTTAACTCACAAAATATTCCAGAAACATTATTCATATGTATATTTTGATAAATAATATTTTGGACATCAAGGGAATGAAAATTGGATTTTCATGATTAATACAAAATATTTCATAACTTTTGACAAGAAGGAAATATATTATCTTTGGGCAAGTAAAAATATATATTTTCTTGAAATTTTAAAAGATATATTATTTTTAAGAAATATATATTTTCTTACACAAACACGAAATACAATATTTTTTAGGTGAAAGATATATTTTCTCGAATAAATACGAAATATATCATTTCTGGAGAAAAATGAGTTTATATATAATTTCCAAGTTAGACATGAAAATATATTATTTTCGAAACTTATGAGAAAATACAAATATTTTTGCCAAAAGAAAAATTATAAATAATTTTTCTAAATAATATTTATTACAATATATATTTTGGAAATATATATTGGTGGACTTTTATTAAAGATAATATTCCGGAAAAATAATACGAAATTAAGTATAAGAATACTTAATGAATACAATAAAAATACGTATTCTCATACGTATAAATACACACCGGAATACGACTCCAATACATGGCAAGGATATACAAATACAAGAATACGAATACACCCATCCTTGGGAAGGAAATACGAATATAAATACTTGAGAAATACCAATGTTAATAGATATTGATTTAACTGTTATTCCAAAATTTAAAAAATATAATTTAAGTTAAAATATTTATTGTTTTAACAAATAATTATATAACTTGGAATAATATTAAAGACACAAAGGAACGTAACTCAAAATACTAAACAAGACCAAGGTCAAGGCACGACCTACCCGTCTAATGGACCATAGTACGCATGTAGGTAGTCGTGCGTTCTAGAGGAAGCTTTGAGTTACATTGGATACAAGGAACGCAAAATTGTGAGTTCATGTTCCCCTTTTTCTTTAAATTGTTTTCAGTTTTATAACTTCGGGGGTGAAGTACATGTTACTATGTGTTTACAAACAATTACAAATGGTATGGTTAGCTAAGGAAAATACTATTAGATCATATGAATGGGTAGGCGCACTCTTAAGACCATTAATCCTCGTTTTAGGACCGAGGGACATGAGTGCTAGATCTATTTGGGTGTAGCGAGCCCACACCCATGTGGACCGGAGTTTTGGCCCATGAGGTGACTATGTCTTACAGCCGGAGGCCCGGTACAAATTTGCTAGGTTTGAGCCTTCCTACGCCGTTTCACACATGTTAATGTATTAGCTACACATTAATTGATCTGTTCCTTGTTGCTTCATACCAGCTTACAAATACATACGTACATACTTACAAATGTTTACAAGTATGATTCACGCACACATACAAATCCCATGAACTCGCTCAACTTTTGTTGATGATTTCAAACTACATGTATTTCAGGAAATTAAATATGGATCTGGCGGGCGTTGAAGTTTCAAGTGTTGTTTGGAATAAAAGATGTCATCCGGTGTCGTATGGTTTGGGAGAATGTACCCTATCCTGGATAGGATACATATTCCAAAGCCTAGTTTTCATTAGTGTCTTTTGAGAAATCTTTATGGAATTCAAAATCAAATTGCATGGTTTTGTAATACAGATTTGAAGTCTGTGTTTGGATTCTAAAACAATGTTGTTATTATGTTTTAAAACTTAAATTAATGGATGGTCATCTTTGGTTTATTCATTTAGATGTTTGTTATGGTTGAATGCAATGATATTAAGCAAGTCACACCAAATCACGCTTCCGCAAAAGTCAGGGTGTGACAGTTTGGTATCAGAGCTAGGTTGTAGCGAACTAGGATTCCTTCTTGAGTCTAGACTACAATCATTAGGGCTCTCACGAAAATATTTTTACAACATATTTTTATTGCATACACAAAACGCCGAGATCCAGGGAAACAAACATTTTTACAAAATAAAAAGACAAGAAACACAATGCACAATTACTAGGTGGTTCAGTCTGAGAGACTAGGTGGTTCAGTCTGAGAGACTGGGTGGTTCAGTCTGGGAGACTAAGTAGATCCGTCTGGGAGACTGGGTGGTTAGTCTGGGAGACTTGGTAGTTCCGTTTGGGAGACTGGGTGGTTAGTCTGGGAGACTAGGTAGTTCCATCCGGGAGACTGGGTGGTTAGTCTGGGAGACTGGGTGGTTTAGTCTGGGAGACTAGGAAGGATAGAAAGGGTTCGTGAGGAATCACGAGGATACATGATTACATGATTACATTGTCTCTGATTACATACTTAATGTTAGTTAATATATGTGCATATGTTGTGATTGTTCTATTACAGACACTATGTCGTCATCCGGTAGCAGATTGTCCGACGACCATGACCCCATGGCAGTAGTCTCCGACGATGAGGTTATGCCAGAGCCGGAGATCTTTACTTCAGATACAGAAAGTGACCCGGAGATAATGTCCGACGACGACGACAACTTGCATCCATTCGTGTTGCCTGACTTTAGAGATGACTTACCACTTGCTGATGGCATTCCAAACGAGGATCCTTTTGTGGCTCCCATCCCAGTTCACAATCATCTTAGCATCGATCATCCCGATGGTGAGCATGTCGTGGCACCGATCCCCGCACCCGTTCCTTTAGTGGCCATTCCTCTCAAGGATTTGCCTTTTGACGATTTGATTGATGTTGACGTTGATTTGTTTATTGATGGTCCTCCTGATGATGCCCATGGTGAGGGAGAGTTAGATAAGGACATTGCTGCTATCCCACTTTTTGAGATCCCTGTTATTGAGATTTCCTCTGACTCTAGTTTACACTCTATCCCAGATTCCTTTGAGTCTGTGACGCTTTCCGCCTTGCAGGCAGTTGGATTACGATGTTATGCCATGGGTTCTGATGATGATACGGTCATGTCAGCTGCACCATTCCCTCCACACGATCCCGATCCCGAGCCCGATCTTGAGCTAGACTTTGTTCCTGTTGATCAGCCTGATGTTGCACCTACTGATCCTGAGACTTTACCTGATCAAGACCCTATTCCTCTTGGCTTACCAGACATTGTACCCCTCATACCTGGTCCAGTTCCTGCGCCTGTGACCCTCCTGTTGTTGAGCCATTTGTTCCTACACCCGCACCCGCTCATGTTGCTCTTTTCCATCCTGGGGAGTTTGATGTTTATCGTGTAGATCTGCCTATCGTTTACTTGCAGGAAATACTCGCACCCCATCCAGGGGAGGGCACTTCAGGCCATCAGCCTAGTCATGACCCTCATGTTTCAGCAGCTTTCTCACACATACCTTAGTCTGCACCTTTTGCCCCTTTTACTTCTTCACCAACTGATGAGCCATTCAGAGGGTCCCTGGCATATTCCATGCCGACTTCAGACCCCTACCATCCTTCGCGTTTTGTTGGCTATACACAGAATGAGTTACTTTATTCGCTTCAGCTTTGATTTGAAGTTATGAGTCGCAGAATCTTGGAGCTTGAGTCGATACTGCGTCCTTTACCGTGTCCTTGTCAGCATGCTTCCGTTTCCCCTCGTTCATCACCGCCTCTTTTCGCACGTCCACCTGCCCCTCTTACTCCTTTTCCAGAATTTGATGCTCGATTTCTCACCGTCAAGCAGCAGGTCCCTTATTTGCTTCATCACGTGCATAAGCTCGAGGAGGAGCTCGCACATGTTCTCAGTTTGATTTTCCTCCCTCCTCCTCCTCCGCCATCAGTACAGTAGGTTTTTGGTTTTATGCAGATGGATTACCTGCGATGAGAGCACCATCATTGAGCTGAGCTTGTGAAGCCTTTTGGAGATCACTTTAGATGGTATGACCTATGTAGATTTGTAGACTTGTTGGACAAGGGTAGGGTGACCCTGTGTTCCCTTTTGATATGATGCACTTTGTAAAACATGTAGCAATACTTTGTGGTCGATGATTAATGAAAGCCCAATCGTCATGTTCTCATTAAACATTTAAATCAGCAACGTGCTTGTTTGCTATGTTCTCATTAAACATATTCCCAATTACTTGATTATGATATGATTGTGCTAATGTTTGATTAATTGAGATGATGATTTAATATGTGTATGTATACACGACCTCTAAACAACTATATACATTCCCTGAACAAATAAGACCTGACCAATCCGAACTTCTTCTTAGAAGATGTCTCATCAAGAGATCATTCGGCTGACCAAGGCAGAATGGCAAGCGCACGTCTCACGGGCCATAGCTCGGCACGAGGTTCTTCGCTACAAACGCAGCGAAAGTATATCAGGGAATATCCCACCCAATGGTAATGTTAAGTCATCTAAGACACATTACAATACGTTTGGACAATTCCAAGTGTGCTTTGCTAATGCTTTATGTGATGATGATTGCTTGGGTACAGGTTGTACCTACAAGAAGTTTTTAGACTGCAAGCCTCTAAACTTCGATGGCACTGGAGGTGCCGTAGCTTTTGTGAAATGGCCAAGAATATGGATTCTGTTTTGCGAATGAGCGGATGTACACCAGGGCAACAAGTCCCATACGTTTCTGGATTGTTTCAAGATGAGGCTCTGTTACGGTGGAACCTTCAGGTTCAGATAATGGGCGAGGCTGCTGCGTACGCTTTGACATGGGATAAGCTGAAAGAAATGATGCGTAGGGTGTATTGTTCTCAGATGGAGATCCAGAAGCTGGAAATTGAATTCCGGAACCTGATGATGGAAGGTCCAAAGGTGGCGGATTACGTGCAGAGACTTCATGATTTGTCGCGAGTTGTACCATATCTGGTGGAACCAGAGTTGAAAAGGATGGAAAGATTCATCTGGGGATTGGCGCCTCAGATCCTGAGCTTGATGACGGCATCAACGCCACCAATAACTATTGATGCGAGTATCTTGAGTTTGGCGCTCTCTAAGGAAACACTTAGACTGGAAAAACTTTCGACTCCTGACGAGAAGAAGGAAACTCAGGTGGAGTCATCTGGAAAGAACAAGAGGAAGCTCATTGATTTCCAAGAAGGTGATCGGGCGAACAACAACAATAAAGACAAAAAGGGAAAAGAGTACATGGGTAAACTACCTAAGTGCGACAAATGTCGACGTCATCATATCGGGCAATGTAGAAATGGAAAGTGTGATAACTGTGGCAAGGTGGGACACTGCAAGAAGACGTGCTGGAACCGAACGAGGCATGGAAATCGAGGTCAAAATGGTAGCGGAAATCACGGAGGAAACAACAACAACAACAGTAACTATCAAGGCGGAAATGGCTACAAGCAAGGACGTGGTTAAGGGTGTTTTAACTGGGGCAACGTGGGGCACTTTTCGAAGGATTGCCCAAGGGAGATTAAACAAGATCATGGAAGAATGTCCAACACCGGAGCTAGGGAAGCACGCCAGGATCCAAACATGGCTATCGGTACGTCCCCTGTTAGTCAACGTTATGCATTTGTGTTGTTCGATACTAGTATACTTGGTTCAATAGCTAGTGAGTAGATATCCTATACTCGGTAAAAATAGCTAATGGGAGGCTAGTAGAAGCCAAAGGAGTGAATAGGGACTGCATTGTAGAGCTTGGGGAGCGTGAGGTTTCGTCAGAACTTTTGCCAGTTGAGCCGGAAAGCTTCGACGTCGTAGTTGGAATGGATTAGTTGTCAAGTAACCGAGCTGAGATCTTATGTTAAGAGAAGATTATCCGTATTCCATTGGCGAATGAAGAGACGATCGTGATTCATAGGGAGAAGCAGGATACGCTTCTACGGGTTAGCAGTTATGCGTAGGCATAGAAGTTTTACGTAAAGAATGTATTGCCTTCTTGGCTCATGTCATGGACAAAGAAGCCGAAGAACTTAAGCTCGAAGATATCCCTGTGGTAAGGGAATATCCCGAAGTCTTCCCCAAAGACTTGTCAGTATTACCCCCTCAACGACAAGTCGAATTCCATATGGACCTGGTTCCAGGCGCCTCACCTGTATCCAAGGCACTTTATCGACTTACGCCTTCTGAGAAGCGAGAGTTGTCAGTACAGCTCCAGGAGTTGTTAAACAAGGGATTCATTAAGCCCAAGCTTCTCGCTTTGGGAACTCCAGTGTTGCACGACAAAAAGAAGGATGGTAACTTTCGAATGAGCATCGACTACCAAGAAGCCGAACAAGTCAACCATTAAGAACCGGTATCCCCCGCTGAGGCTTAGCAATTTATTTAACTAACAGCAAGGATCCAACTACTATCCCAAGATCGGTCTTCGATCAGGTTATCGCTAGCCGCGGATTCAGGAAGAGAATATACCAAAGTATAGTGAGTCAACAAGTTGCTCTTAGACATACGTTAATATTGTGTTTTCCACACGATGCACAAAACTGTTGTACACAAATACAAAACTTTGAGAACCTAGAAAACATGTACGTAAGACCTTCGGGAACTTAGGTCAAAACTCATTAAAGGTTATCACATAGAAACTACGTCTATTAACTCGAGCAAACCCCATTATTCTGACACATATGCTATTTTAGTTAGCCGAACCAGTAAAGTACTCAAGTTTCTTTTATTGAAAATTCCACTTTTGCTTCTAGCAAGTAGAATTTTGCACCTCTATTTCTCTTAATGGTAGTTGCATCGCGTCAATTTTTGTCACTAGAGCGAACACTCATTTGCTTCGGTACTTGATCATTCCTTCATTGTAACAAATACTCATTGTCTCATTTCTTGGAAATTCATATATTACACATGCATCATTTGTTATGCATGTGGTTTCGTTTCGAATAAGTGCTTCATCAAAGTTCAAATATTATTTTGCTAAATCTAATTATTGATTCGTGATTCGAATGACCTACATTATTGTAAATGTTGGCTCCTTTGCTATTAAGTCAACACACTTTCTTGAAACTTCTTTTCTTTCAAGTTATATACATGGTTTATCTTTGTAACCATGCCGAAATTCCTTTGTCAATACATAAGTTTATATTCATATTTCGCTAAAACCAAGTTCAATTGCCTGAACTTGTCTATTTTGCATATTCAACTCAAGACAACATATGATGTATTGAGAGCATTGATGTGTTAAAAATGCAACATATAAATTTCATCAAATGAGGCATAAAACTAACCCTTTTTAGTACTAATGTTGGAAAAAGTGTGCTTTTGTCTTCCTTTTGTATTTTCAGGATTAAATGAGCTCAAATTAACAAAAGAAGCAAAAAGACATCAAAATCTAACATAAATACAAGAAAAGGAACAAGACGTGACATGCCCGACCCCACGACAACATCTTCCCAAGCAAAACAAGAGATCAGAAGCCTGAACACGCCCCGTGCTAAGCCAGCACGGGGGCGTGCCCAAGTGTCAGCAGAAAAGACAAAGTGGTAGAATCTTCTATTGCCCACCACGGGGCCGTGCTCAGCGGACACGGGGTCATGGTCAACTATAAGATTCGCACAATCTAGCAAATCTGCATTGTACAAAGATTCTTCTGCACCACGGGGTCGTGCTCAGCGGACACGGGGGCGTGGTCAACTAAAAAGACAAAACTGCATTAAATGAAGAAAGAAAAGGATGTGGACACGGGGCCGTGCCCGAGCTTCTATTCAGCCTATAAATAGAAGTGCTTGGCTAAAGCTCAAACCATCCCTTGGCACACCACCTCTCTCACACTTCACCCACCACCCACCACCACCATAACACCATCATCCACCACCATCATCCATTGTCCATCGTAGAGTGTGTGAGTCGTCTCGGGATCCAAGATTGATCGTAAGAGTTCTTGACAATCAAGGCCATGTTTGCCTAAGTCTCTTACATCACTTGGTGAAGACAAAGTGTCTAGTGTAATACTTTTTATTTCTAATCTTTTCGCACTTTTTACTTGGTTTTGTATTAATGACTTTAATAACTAGTTGCTTATGTTGAAGGTGATCTTTCCTTATCGTTTGTCCGTGGTGTCTTGGCATTATTTTACTGTCTATATAAAATAAAAGATTTTCACCATTCATATCTCCACGGTCTATATGGAGGTATGTTGGCTACCTGGTCGGGGGTTAAGGGAACGGTTTGGCAAAGGTCTTGCCATTGTTCAGCGTTTAGAGGTCCTGCAATGGACCTGGGTCAAATTTAGTAGGACCTCCTTCAATACTTGACGGTATTGGATGGCGGGGGTCCAAACTCTTTGACCCCCTCATAAGTTAACTACTATTAATACTATAACCCGGCTATTTAGGACTGTATCCCTACTGACTCAGACTACTTAGTCGAGGGTAACGTCACCTCCAAAAGAGGGGCCTACCATAATTTGCATTAATAACTTAATTAATTATCTTCCAATAATCCACCCTTTTAGGATTGTATCCTTGCTGACTCAAACTACTGGGGTGAGGGTAACATCACCTTCAAAAGAGGGGCCTACTACAATAACTAAGATAATCTCTTAAAATAGTGCAAAAGTGCGGAAATAATCAAAGGTTACACTAGATACGAGTCGGAACCAAGTGATTTATCTTGTCTATCTGTTTTTTTATTTCTATTTTCAGCATTTTAGTTAGTTTTTATTTTTCTTAGTTTAAAACATTTTTCTAAACTTTTTGATTTGATTAGACGTTGAGGATCAACCGGTACTAAAAGCTCTTGTGTCCTTGGACGACCTCGGTATCTTGCCAACACTATACTACGCTCACGATGGGTGCACTTGCCCATATGTGTGTTTAGTGTTTAGTAAAATATCGTGTTTTATAAATTTAAAACTTGGCTAAAAATAAGTGTTAAAGGGGCTTAAAATATACACCTAATATATATAACACTTCACACGCATCAAGTTTTTGGCGCCGTTGCCGGGGACACAAGGATTTTAAGAAAGCTTAAAATCGACGACCTAATCAGTTTTTCAAAAACCTTTTTAAGCGCGCGCACTTTTTCTTCATTTTAGTTTAGATTTGCATTTACAGTAACCTGTACACGGGGCCGTCTTCACTGAACACGGGGCCGTGCTGCACATTTTCATAAAAACACTCAGTAACAGTAGCTTGAACATGGGCCGTGCTCACTGAACACGCACCGTGCTCAACGAAATCAGTATATTTAATTAAAACGCCCAGATACAGATCCTGAACACGGGGTCGTGTCCACTGAACACGGGGCCGTGTCCAGCCTCTGTTTCCGTTTTTATTTTATTTTTTCTGGTCTCGAGACTTGGTTGTGGTCTGCTGAGTGATTCTTATGGATCAATACTCAGGAGGTTACAACTACACCTATGAGGAGGATGATTATAGGGGTAATTATTGCACTAATTGTCGTAACTCACGCTCGGTTCAAAATAATCGCTCATATCAACCATCCAATTCATACACCTACTATGAGGAACCCAGGTACGAGCCATCAACTTCATACACATCCTATGAAGACCAAAGGTATGAACCTCCTCCCTCATTCTCATATTTTGATGAACCAAGGTATGAGCCTTCATACTCATACTTTGAGGAACCAAGATATGAGCCACCACCTTCGTATGCTTATTATGAGGAACCATGGCGTGAACAAACCACCTCATACGAGTATTATGAAGAACAAAATTACGAACCTTATCCATCATATGCTTACAATGAAGAACAATGGTGCGAACCATCTACTTCATATGGATATTATGAGGAACAAAGGATCGAACAACCGGATTCAAGCTTTGAAAATTCCAACTCTTTTTCTATAACCGAAGTAACCGATAGGATATTAGAACACATAAGAGTTATCGATCGCTATATAAGAGAATCTCGCGCAAGGGAAGAGGAGTCCCGCGCAAGAGAAGAATTAAAAAAAGAAGAGATAACTGAAAGTGTTAAAATGGAAGAACAAGTAAGTGAAAAACCGACACATGAGTTAAACAACGAAAAAGGTGAGTCCGACAACGTTACAATTCAAGAAGAGTCTAATTTTGAAGAAATTAATCTCTTGTCACCTTCTTTTGAAAATCATTATTTAGTACCCACTCATGCTAAGTTTTTAAAAGACTTAAACACTAACACTAAAATTGACGAAACGGTAAGTGTTAAGTTAACTAATGATCAAACTTCGCTAATAAAAGAAGACCCATTTGAAATTAACATTACACCGGTTCCATGTTTCTTTCAAAATTCGTTTATTAGTAATGTCACAATCGATAATGATCTTTGTGTTAACATAGTGCCTAACTACATTTTCGAAAAATTAAGTATTTGTGATTTTTCTCCACTTCAAATACCCATTTTTCTATCCAATCGGAAAGTAATAAAATCAATCGGTATAGTTGAGGATGTATTGGTTCAAACAAATCAAATGGTAATCCCGACCGACTTTTTCATCCTCGATGACGCTCCTCTAATGTTGGGACGACCATTTGTAAAAACTCACGAAGCTTTTAAAAACCGGAAGTTCAACAGTCTACCTCTTCAATTAGGGGCATTTAAAAGAAGTGTCGATCTCGAACGGTCAATGAAATATCCATTCGGCAATAATGACCCCCTAATTGAAGATGAAGATGAACCACCCGATACAAGTGAAGAGATTGACCACTTTGTTGAAGAAGAGGTCGCCATAGAACAAACTTTTAAAGTTCTTGATCGAAATGAGCAACCAAATAAGGAGTCTCCTAAAGACCCACCACTTGAGCTCAAAGAACTTCCAAAAGGTTTGGAATATGCTTTTCTAGACAAAGAGGGTAATTTACCTGTAATTATTTCATCTAAATTAGATAGCTTAGAAAAAGAAAAATTAATTAGTCTCTTGAAAAAACATAAAAATGCAATAGCTTGGAAACTTGTAGACATAAAAGGAATTAGTCCTTCTATGTGCACACACAAAATTTTGATGAATGATGACTACAAATCGGTCATACAACCACAACGTCGAGTAAATCCAAATGTTCAAGAAGTGGTTAAAAACGAGGTCATCAAGTTACTTGACGCCGGACTTATCTACCCTATCTCCGATAGTCCTTGGGTAAGTCCCGTCCAAGTAGTTCCAAAGAAAGGAGGTATGACGGTAATAACTAACGAAAAGAATGAATTAATACCAACGAGAACTGTCACAGGATGGAGAGTATGTATAGATTATAGACGATTAAATGAAGCAACAAGAAAAGATCACTTTCCTTTGCCCTTCATTGATCAAATGTTAGAAAGATTATCCGGTCATAAATTTTATTGTTTCTTGGATGGTTTTTCAGGTTACTTTCAAATCCCGATAGCACCCGAAGACCAAGAAAAGACAACTTTCACATGTCCCTATGGAACTTTTGCTTATCGACGCATGACGTTTGGTCTATGTAATGCCCCCGCAACATTCCAACGTTGCATGGTAGCCATCTTCCATGACATGATAGAAAAGACAATGGAAGTCTTCATGGACGACTTTTCTATCTTTGGGGATTCATACGACCAATGCCTCGATAACCTTGAACGAATGCTATCCCGATGTGAGGAAACTAACCTCGCTCTTAATTGGGAAAAATGCCATTTCATGGTAACGGAGGGAATGGTACTCGGTCACAAGATCTCAAGCGAAGGAATGGAGGTGGATCAAGCCAAAATAGATACCATTTCTAGATTACCACCTCCATCCTCCGTAAGAGCTATCAGAAGTTTCCTAGGGCATGCCGGATTTTATAGACGGTTTATCAAAGACTTTTCAAAAATCTCAAGGCCTCTAACAAAATTACTTGAAAAAGATGCCCCTTTCATCTTTGACAAGGATTGCAATCAAGCATTTCTAACCTTAAAAGAAATGTTAGTCAATGCACCTATCATGATAGCGCCTGATTGGAAATTTCCTTTTGAAATCATGTGTGATGCTAGTGACTTTGCAGTTGGAGCTGTCTTGGGACAAAGAAAAGAAAAGCATTTCCACCCAATTTATTATGCTAGTAAAACACTTAATGATGCACAAGAAAATTACACAACAACTGAAAAAGAATTACTAGCTGTGGTATTTGCTTTTGATAAATTTCATTCTTATCTTGTTCTTTCTAAAACTATAGTCTATACAGATCATGCAGCCATTCGATATCTCTTCAAGAAGCAGGACGCAAAACCACGTTTGATTCGATGGATTCTACTCCTCCAAGAATTTGACATTAAAATCAGAGACAAAAGAGGAGCATAAAATACCGCAGCAGATCATCTTTCGCGCTTAGAAGACCCAGCTTTGGAGGCGACCAGGGACGAGCAAATCAACGAAAAATTTCCAACTGAGTCCCTGAAAATGGTGGAATACAAGGAAGAACCATGGTACGCCGACTATGCTAACTACCTAGCTAGCGGTATAGTCACAAAGGGATGGTCACATCATCAAAGAAAAAAATTCTTTGCCAATGTGAAACACTATTTTTGGGAAGATCCATATCTTTTCAAAATGTGTGCCGACCAACTCGTCCGACGATGCGTACATGGTAACGAAGCACGAAGAATTCTCCGCCATTGTCATGAAGGTCCATACGGAGGGCATCATGGTGCCGCTAGTACCGCACGAAAGGTATTTGATTCAGGATTTTATTGGCCAACCATTTACAAAGACGCCCAAAGTCTTGTTAAGACATGTGATGCTTGCCAAAGAACAGGTAATATTTCTTCCAAAAACGAAATGCCACAAAATGGCATTCTTGTTTGTGAAATTTTTGATGTATGGGGACTCGACTTTATGGGACCTTTCTCACCATCGAAAGGAAACAAATATATACTTGTGGCAGTAGACGACTTGTCTAAATGGGCCGAGGCCGAGGCACTTCCAACAAATGATGGAAGAGTTGTGGTAAGATTTATGAAAAAATTATTCTCTTGTTTTGGCACACCTAAAGCCTTAATAAGTGATAGAGGTACCCAATTTTGCAACCATCAACTTGAAATTTTTTTAACAAGATATGGGGTCTATCACCGGGTCTCAACAGCATATCACCCTCAAACAAACGGACAAGCCGAAGTGACTAATAGAGGTTTAAAACGAATACTCGAAAAAACCGTAGGGTTAAATAAAAAGGAATGGGCAGATAAATTAGATGATGCTTTATGGGCTTTTCGAACTGCTTATAAAACAACAATAGGTACAACCCCATATAAGCTAGTGTATGGAAAAAGTTGTCACTTGCCAGTAGAAATTGCACACAAAGCCTACTGGGCAATTAAAAATGTAAACTTAGATTTAGAATTTGCTGGTAAAAATCGTTTTTGTCACTTAAATGAATTAGACGAGCTTAGGAATTATGCATACTCAAACTCTGAAATTTATAAGGAAAGAATGAAAAATTTGCATGACAAACACATTAAACCTAATGAATTTCGGGTAGGAGATCTTGTTCTTTTGTTTAATTCACGACTTCGATTATTTCCTGGTATATTAAAGTCTAGGTGGTCAGGACCTTTTTCCATCACCCATATTTTCCCACACGGTGCAGTAGAAATTAAATCTCGAAATGGGCCTCCATTTAAAGTCAATGGCCAACGGCTGAAACTCTATCAAGGATTCATTGAGGATGAAGAAGAAGAGATCTCGCTTCAAACGGTGGATGAATAAAACATCATACCTGGTAAGTTACGAACGATTGAGACGACATCTTAAGCGGTAAGTTTTCTAACCTAAGTTTTTGGGAAACAAGGGCATTCACACGAGCACTGAAAAAAAAAACTTTGCTCGGCACGAGGCCGTGTCCGCGCTGCAGTCGGGATAAATCCCCTTTTTCAAAACAGTTACTTCATTCCACACGCCCCGTTTCCCCGAAAACGCTCTGGTTCCAGGTGATTTTTCGCAAAATTTCGACGTCTCCTATCACTCTAACAACATCAAGGTATGATTCTATCACTTCTAGTAGTTAGATTAGTTACTTGCATGTAGTTAAAACTCCAAAAATTTGGGGAAAAATCTAGGGTTCTTGAAGTTCATCCGGATCGAACCTCAAATTTTTGTTTAGATCTGTTTGCATTTAGTTAGATTAGTGTTATGGGAAGTAAATACACTTGTATTGTTCATAGATTAGTCCGATTTCGCACAAAAACCCCAAACCCTTGTTCTTGACCTGAAAAAGATAAAATTGAAGGGGTAAACGGGATATTTTGGGAAAAACGTCACTTAGGGTTTCATTTTCGGGGGAAACCGCACCTATTGGACCAAAAATTTTCAAGTTTTCGAAACCGGGTCGAAAAATGAAACTTTTGAGTAACAGACGCCTGGACACGGGACCGTGTCCGCTGAACACGGGGTCGTGTCCAGCCCACTGTTTGCAGTTTTGTCCGAAAATACTTCTGTTTCGTGCTAACTTTTGGTGTATTCTTTCAGATGGCTAGGAAGTTCACAAGATTTAACGCCAATGAGCTTGATGCTAGGGCTCGATACGAGATACTTCAAACAAGGCCGGAGGAATACCCGAGGCATGCATGCACAGAACTGTTAACTATGGTGAATCAAATCGACCGTTTCAACAACATTGTCACGGGACCACTCAGAGTCGCTCTAACAACTCGACTCCGTTCCGTCCACGAATGTACTTTGGAATTCTTTAGCACCTTCACATTCAACTCAAGGTGTGACCCATTCGACAATGATGGGGTGGCATTCCGATGTGGCGGAACAAAGTATTCGATCTCTATGGCACAATTTGGGTCGATTGTCGGGTTGTATGCGGAAGAGGATGCGGGAAACGAGGAAAATACTGGAGGAATGCGAGAGTTAGGTGAGAACGAACGCCAAGCCATTTGGGCTCAGATTGGTGAAGGGTACTACAATCCGAGCAGCACTAAGATTACGAAGTTGAGGGATCCGCTATACAGATACATTCATAGGCTCCTCGGCTACTCTCTTAGCCAAAGGCATGATAGTAGTGGCGTCGTTGGGTTAAGAGATTTGGTTGTCCTCCACTGCATCCACAACCGCAAGCCACTCGATGTTCCGTTCCTCATGCTCCGAAACATGCATCACAACCGCCTTGCTAGTGCACCGACTCCTATCTTCTTTGGGGGATGGGTGTACCGTCTCTTCAGGCACTTCGCCCACATACCTAGGTCATTTGAGAGGATCCCATGGTCGGATATGGTGGATATACACATATGCCGCTCAATGAACCTGATTTATGAGGCGGAAGATGGGACGGTAAGCTTTCAAAGGATGCAAGGTCATGCATGGAACCCGCAAGAAGCGCTTGTCCTCCAAGCTCCGCAACATCATCAGTACCAATACCAACCCCATGGTGATCCGGGCCAATCATCCTCCTCGGGAGGCGGTTTTCCTAACTTTCAAAGTTTGCATGATTTGTTGCAGGAAAACCTTATGTGCACCAGGAACACCTATAACATGGCGAGCAACACCTACCACCGGGTCGGAGCTATCGAAAGAAACATATCCGATATCTAAGATGATATTGGATATATTCGAGACCACATTGCACGCCATGGAGGGGATGATGATGATGATGACGATGACGATGCCATGGAATAGGCGGGAAGAGCGGAGGAAGAGGAGGTTGTTTGATGGTTTCCTAGGTTAACCCTTTTTCACCCTTGAACAATTGATGGCATGCGTGCCAAGTGTTGGACAATTTACTTTCCCTAACTTCTTTTATTTTCTGCATTTATTTTTCTTTTAACTTTGACATGGATGTTAACTTTGGTAAAAGTAGGATGTTTGCTATGTTTTGGTGGAGTGCCTATTGATTAAACAGGTACAAACGAGGCTTAAAGTACTAAGAATTAGTACTCTTAAAGCCGGGACAGGAAAAACGAAGATAGAAACCTGTTTTTCAACTTTCCAGACCGTCCACACGGGGTCGTGTCCAGCCGACACGCCCCCGTGCCCACTCCCTTGAACCTGCTGATTGTTTTAATTCTGCAGACCTTGACAGACACAGGGTCGTGTCCAACCAACACGCCTCCGTGTTCACCTTCTGTAAGTTTTCGTTACTGGCACCTGAGCACGGGGTCGTGTCCACTCAACACGGGGTCGTGCCCAGGTAACCAGTAACACAAAATTTTTGCTTTTTACACCTTTTTACACATTCAATCAACCTAAAAACTTATTTTTGGGACACATTGAGGACAATGTGTAATTTAAGTGTGGGGGGGATGCTAAAACCTTGAATCTTACAAGTCCTAAATACAAGCCTTACACAAAACTCTATTGGAACCGCTAATCACCCCAAATTTTTTCAAAAATTTTCATTTTTTTTGTCTAGGTTTAACTCGGGAATTTCAAGTTCTAAAAAGGTTATATTTTTACGAATTTACAACCGATAGCGTCGTGATAAAAAGAACCAACATAAGAAAATTATGAAAAGGCATGACAAGCTTAGTTAAAATTTGATTATATATACTTGATCACATAAAAACCCATTCCCACAAAAGTGAGTTTTGAGCCTTTATTGAGCATACAATTACATATCATTAGACTAAATGCTCATTTTTCGTTTCTTGTGTGAATAGCCGCTTGGTTCTTACGACTCTAGAACTTGCCATGACGATACATTCCCCGTCCTTACCAACTTAAACCCGAGTAAGTAAATGATGGAGGCATTAGGACTAACCCTTTTTATTTCTACACCATTATTTTTTTTTTACCACCTACCCAAAATCCCCCTAGTTAGCCCCTTTGAACCTAAACCTTTTCATTTCATAACCCAAACCAAACACCCTTTTTACCCACCAAAACCTTTTTCATTTTTTACCCCTTTGTTTTAGTAACAAGTTCGATTTTTCGTATGACTTTTCAAAAAAAAAATTGTTAATGATGAAGCAAAAGAAAATAAACAAACAATTTCATCAAAAATAACTTTGTTTGAATAATAGCTTCATCAAAATAAAAGTTACAAAAATAGAAAGTCTTACGAAAACCGACACTTGTTACGCTTTTCGCCCTTTTTCTACTAACCACTAACCACCAACCCAACCACCTACCTTTAACCCAAGCCTAACCCTTCACCCACAAAGTCCTCTTGATATTTACAAAGGTATATAAGTTAAAAAAGGAGGAGGATTGATTGCTTGGCAAGCCTATGGTAGGAGTAAGTTCCATGCCGCTCTCGAGTGATCCACAAAAATACATTTTCGGCCGAGTGTTGAGTGATCCCCGTGAGGTATGTGAACTTGTATATAAATAGAATTTTAAAGAGGCATGTTATGCCCTAATAAGTAATTTATCTTATGAAAAGTTTTAAATAAATCATGACGAATAGGATTGTAAATAAATAAAAATAAAATTAAATAAAGAATCTTGGAAATCCCGACACTCTACGACAAACCCAAAAACCTTCTTCTCTACCCATTCCATTTGGGAGTGTAATAGCCACATATTAAAGAGTTTTGCTTGAGGACAAGCAAAGATTCAAGTGTGGGGGTATTTGATGTGTTAAAAATGCAACATATAAATTTCATCAAATGAGGCATAAAACTAACCCTTTTTTAGTACTAATGTTGGAAAAGTGTGCTTTTATCTTCCTTTTGTATTTTCAGGATTAAATGAGCTCAAATTAACAAAAGAAGCAAAAAGACATCAAAATCTAACATAAATACAAGAAAAGGAACAAGACGTGACATGCCCGACCCCACGACAGCATCTTCCCAAGCAAAACAAGAGATCAGAAGCCTGAACACGCCCCGTGCTCAGCCAGCACGGGGGCGTGCCCAAGTGTCAGCAGAAAAGACAAAGTGGTAGAAGCTTCTATTGCCCACCACGGGGTCGTGCTCAGCGGACACGGGGGCGTGGTCAACTAAAAAGACAAAACTGCATTAAATGAAGAAAGAGAAGGATGTGGACACGGGGCCGTGCCCGAGCTTCTATTCAGCCTATAAATAGAAGTGCTTGGCTAAAGCTCAAACCATCCCTTGGCACACCACCTCTCTCACACTTCACCCACCACCCACCACCACCATAACACCATCATCCACCACCATCATCCATTGTCCATCGTAGAGTGTGTGAGTCGTCTCGGGATCCAAGATTGATCGTAAGAGTTCTTGACAATCTAGGCCATGTTTGCCTAAGTCTCTTACATTACTTGGTGAAGACAAAGTGTCTAGTGTAATACTTTTTATTTCTAATCTTTTCGCACTTTTTACTTGGTTTTGTATTAATGACTTTAATAACTAGATGCTTATGTTGAAGGTGATCTTTCCTTATCGTTTGTCCGTGGTGTCTTGGCATTATTTTACTGTCTATATAAAATAAAAGATTTTCACCATTCATACCTCCACGGTCTATATGGAGGTATGTTGGCTACCTGGTCGGGGGTTAAGGGAACGGTTTGGCAAAGGTCTTGCCATTGTTCAGCGTTTAGAGGTCCTGCAATGGACCTGGGTCGAATTTAGTAGGACCTCCTTCAATACTTGACGGTATTGGATGGCGGGGGTCCAAACTCTTTGACCCCCTCATAAGTTAACTACTATTAATACTATAACCCGGCTATTTAGGACTGTATCCCTGCTGACTCAGACTACTTAGTCGAGGGTAACGTCACCTCCAAAAGAGGGGCCTACCATAATTTGCATTAATAACTTAATTAATTATCTTCCAATAATCCACCCTTTTAGGATTGTATCCTTGCTGACTCAAACTACTGGGGTGAGGGTAACGTCACCTTCAAAAGAGGGGCCTACTACAATAACTAAGATAATCTCTTAAAATAGTGCAAAAGTGCGGAAATAATCAAAGGTTACACTAGATACGAGTCGGAACCAAGTGATTCATCTTGTCTATCTGTTTTTTTTATTTCTATTTTCAGCATTTTAGTTAGTTTTTATTTTTCATAGTTTAAAACATTTTTCTAAACTTTTTTATTTGATTAGACGTTGAGGATAAACCGGTACTAAAAGCTCTTGTGTCTTTGGACGACCTCGGTATCTTACCAACACTATACTACGCTCACGATGGGTGCACTTGCCCATATGTGTGTTTAGTGTTAGTAAAATATCGTGTTTTATAAATTTAAAACTTGGCTAAAAATAAGTGTTAAAGGGGCTTAAAATATACACCTAATATATATAACACTTCACACGCATCAGCATCATATTCAAATTTATTTTTGCAAGCATTTCATTTGTTCCAGGTCGCAGTAGACTTGTTTGGTCTACGGCTCCATTAAATCGTTTGGTGGTTTCGACACTTTGTAGAGATGTTTTCACTAAATTGAAGCGTGTGCTAATCTCGGTTACACATCTCATACATGGATTTAAATGTTTATTTATTGACTTGCTCTAAATCCATTTTGTTTTATCATGATTAAAGCAGTCTTAACACAATTGTGTGTTAAGACAATGGTACATAAATTCATTCTATATCACAGTGTACCTCCTAGGGGTTCTTTCATTATCAATCGAATGCCTTGCGGTATTTATTGCTTTTCATCTTCGATCGGAAACAGTAGTTCCTGATGTTCCATAATCGATTGAAAACCCTATGACGTTGTTTAAATCAAATTTTCATATTTGTTTCGGTACATTTTCATTGATTACAAACACGGTGAACTTGTTCGGTTACCGCTATTATTGAATTATGTCATTACGACACCTTGTGGTGTCTATACAAACTTGTAGCTTGTGCTAATCATGGTCAACCGTTTCACACAAAACTACACCTACTTTTGTTTGACTTGTCATTTAAACATCCCTAATGCAACTATGAATCAAGACATCGACACACCAGATTCGATTGTATTTCATTTTGGTGTACTTTCACAATTCAAGAATGTCAACACACTAATCTTAACCATATATTTATTCGAAAGTTGACAGATCATTTTCATGTTATTATCATATTCGAGTTGTTGATTTTGAGTTCATATAGCAGATGCTATTGTTTCTGAAAACTCAATTGCATATTGTGATCGATTTTCTGACATTCTATTGGTCGAAACTTCTCTTATATTGAACCCCTGTTAACTAAGTTACACTAGAATATACATCTATACGTCTTGCATCTTTTAACAACAAATCCCGAGACACATACCTTTTAACCGTTGGGTTCTTGTTGTTGTAATATGTCCATGGAGTCACCTGATTTGGATAAGATTTGACTCGGTTTCGTGGTTAAGCACTTTGGTATTATTCATATCCATGCGTGTATAACGTAACCCTAAGAAGTTAATGTAGTTTAAATTTTGAGGACGAAATTTACTTAACAGGGGGAGAGTGTGACAACTGTCAAATTTGCATGCATCCGTGCAATTATTAAACAATGATTAATGCCTAATGACTGTGCTGAATTAAAATTAATTACTTGAATTTTTTTCTGATTATTACCATATGCATGCATATGAATCACCTATTGCTTAATGTCATATCATTGTTGCATGAGAACTTTATTAGACTCAAATGATGCACGAAACATAGTTAGCACAATTAACAGACAAATCAGAAAAATGCTGACAGAATTCAGAACATAGACAGATATGATATTGAATGGGCCAGAAACAAAGTATTACACTAGTATAGTGTGTAGGAAAGTAAGGATCACAAAACTGCCTTCCTAGTGATAGTTTAAGTGCCGGAAAGTGCCTACAACTCACATAAACTGTAGAATTTTGCAGAATTCAGCAAAACTCAGCATTTAAACAACTTAATGTCATGCAGAAATAAGGTTAAATGGTCCTGAATGCTTTCCTAAGTGTCGGGAATCGAAACTGTCATAAAATGGCACATAAAGCACACTAAACTGCGAAGTTTAGCACCTTAACGAACCGGTAACCAACCGAACAACCGGACACTACCCGAAACACCAAATTTTTACTAGAATCACTGTTTTAACATTACCAAGCTAGTTATGGTCCCCGGACATCATAACACATCATATAAATACCTCATAACCAATACCCTAACCAACACACTTAGATTTCAACTATAATCAAAATAACTGGTTACAACCTACATCTAGACCCCCCCACCTATGAATTGGCCAACAAGGGCCCCACTAATAGATTTTATTTGCATATTAAAATAGATCATGTTTAAACTTTACTAAACATAATATACAATGGTTAAACTTGTGGTGGCATGTTATAAAATAAACCATAAGTTCTAGCTTCTCATTTTCATCAAAAACACTCCACACACTTCTCCTCCTCTCCTCTCTTCTACCTTCGGCCAAACTCACCCCACAACAACATCATCATCATCATTCATCTTACATACATTCCACACATGTACAAAGGTGTGAGAAGGTGGATAAGGAAGCTAGGAGCTTTCGGAAGTTCAAGGACCTTCACCGTTTGCTTTTATCCACTTGTTTTCTCCTCTTGATCATCCCTAGCCTTGAGCTAGTGGTAAGAACCATGATCTTCCCATTTTACTTCTATTTTAAGTGGTTAAAAGAAGATTCATTAGTTTAAAAATTGCCATTTCAGTCCATTAGTTTCATTTTCGTAACCATTTCAGTCCACTAACTTAACTCCATCCATTTATTTTGTTAACTTTGGGTGAAATTACCAAATTACCCCTGCTAACTTAACAAATTGTAATAAAAAAATTCTAAAAAATCTAAAAATAAAAAATATTCCAAAAAAATCAAAAAAATTCCAAAAAATCTAAAAATAAAAAAATAATTTTAAAAATCATAAAAATTCTAAAAAATCCAAAAAAATTCTAAAAAATCCAAAATGTTTCATTAAATGTTTCGAACCCAAACCGTTTCGAGCTGAACCGTTTCGACGCGAACCGTTTCGACCCGTACCGTTTCGAACCGAACCGTTTCGACGCGAACCGTTTCGACCCATACCGTTTCGAGCCGAACCGTTTCGACGCGAACCGTTTCGACGCGAACCGTTTCGACCCGTACCGTTTCGAGCCGAACCGTTTCGACGCGAACCGTTTCGAGCCGTACCGTTTCGACCCGTACCGTTTCGAGCCGAACCGTTTCGACGCGAACCGTTTCGACCCGTACCGTTTCGACGCGAACCGTTTCGACCCGTACCGTTTCGACGCGAACCGTTTCGAGCCGTACCGTTTCGAACCGTGTCGAAACGGTTCAGCTCGAAACGGTTCGGGTTCGAAACATTTAATGAAACGGTACGGGTCGAAACGGTTCGCGTCGAAACGGTTCGGCTCGAAACGGTACGGGTCGAAACTGTTCGCGTCGAAACGGTTCGCGTCGAAACGGTACGGGTCGAAACGGTTCGCGTCGAAACGGTACGGCTTGAAACGGTACGAGTCGAAACGGTTCGCGTCGAAACGGTTCAGCTCGAAACGGTACGACTCGAAACGGTACGGGTCGAAACGGTTCGCGTCGAAACGGTTCGGCTCGAAACGGTACGGGTCGAAACGGTTCGCGTCGAAACGGTTCAGCTCGAAACGGTTCGGGTTCGAAACATTTAATGAAACATTTTGGATTTTTTAGAATTTTTTTTGGATTTTTTAGAATTTTTATGATTTTTTAAAATTTTTTTGATTTTTAGATTTTTTGGAATTTTTTTGATTTTTTTGGAATTTTTTTGATTTTTAGATTTTTTTGGAATTTTTTTATTACAATTTGTTAAGTTAGCAGGGATAATTTGGTAATTTCACCCAAAGTTAACAAAATAAATGGATGGAGTTAAGTTAGTGGACTGAAATGGTTACGAAAATGAAACTAATGGACTGAAATGACAATTTTTAAACTAATGGACTGAAACCGTTATTTTTGACAAACCTCAGGGACGAAAACAGTAATTAACTCAGACTCAAATGATGCACGAAACATAGTTAGCACAGTTAACAGACAAATCAGAAAAATGCTGACAGAATTCAGAACATAGACAGATATGATATTGAATGGGCCAGAAACATAGTATTACACTAGTATAGTGTGTAGGAAAGTAAGGATCACAAAACTGCCTTCCTAGTGATAGTTTAAGTGCCGGAAAGTGCCTACAACTCACATAAACTGTAGAATTTTGCAGAATTCAGCAAAACTCAGCATTTAAACAACTTAATGTCATGCAGAAATAAGGTTAAATGGTCCTGAATGCTTTCCTAAGTGTCGGGAATCGAAACTGTCATAAAAGGGCACATAAAGCACACTAAACTGCGAAGTTTAGCACCTTAACGAACCGGTAACCAACCGAACAACCGGACACTACCCGAAACACCAAATTTTTACTAGAATCACTGTTTTAACATTACCAAGCTAGTTATGGTCCCCGGACATCATAACACATCATATAAATACCTCATAACCAATACCCTAACCAACACACTTAGATTTCAACTATAATCAAAATAACTGGTTACAACCTACATCTAGACCCCCCCACCTATGAATTGGCTAACAAGGGCCCCACTAATAGATTTTATTTGCATATTAAAATAGATCATGTTTAAACTTTACTAAACATAATATACAATGGTTAAACTAGTGGTGGCATGTTATAAAATAAACCATAAGTTCTAGCTTCTCATTTTCATCACAAACACTCCACACACTTCTCCTCCTCTCCTCTCTTCTACCTTTGGCCAAACTCACCCCACAACAACATCATCATCATCATTCATCTTACATACATTCCACACATGTACAAGGGTGTTAGAAGGTGGATAAGGAAGCTAGGAGCTTTCGGAAGTTCAAGGACCTTCACCGTTTGCTTTTATCCACTTGTTTTCTCCTCTTGATCATCCCTAGCCTTGAGCTAGTGGTAAGAACCATGATCTTCCCATTTTACTTCTATTTTAAGTGGTTAAAAGAAGATTCATAATGTTAATCATAAAGGACACTAAGAATCACAAGAAGTAATCTTGAACATAAGCTTAAAATATGAAGAAACCTTGATGAATATGAGTTGTTATGCTTGATGATTGTTGATTGCTTATGAAATTGATGTTGATCAACATATGATCTTGCTAGATCATGATTAAAAACATAATCTAGCAAGATGAGAGAATGAAAATGTTGTGGGATGATAGATCATCCACACATAAAGCATGAACTTGAAAGAACAAAATGTTTTCTTGAAAAATAATGATCAAAGTAAGTAGTAATACTTGTAGATCTAAAGATTTATGGGTGATTTCTAAAGAAACCAAGTTAAAATATAAGTTTTCCTAAATCTTGGTTCTTACATAAACAAACCATATTTTTGGTGGTTTAACAAGTATAGGAACACTTGTGTAACAAGAAGAATTCATAAAGAAACATTTTTAGAAATGATGATCACAAGTTGTAAAGATCAATCTTCTTTAAAAATGAAGTTTTTAAAGAATCACTCACACTTTAAAGAATAACAAGGCTTACTAAGAACACTAGTAAGTTCCTACAAATTTTTACAAAGATTCAAGTTCATGAAGTAGTAGATTTTACTTGTTTTTGGCAAATTTGCTAAGTAAAAGTTGTTTATTGTTGAATGATGATTGATTGTGTTGATTTTTACAAAAGAAAATGATATGCTTGAAAGCATGAAAACCTCCATTTTTAGGGGAAACTATGGCAAAATTTTTCAAAAAAAAAATTTAACACTTAGAAAAATATTTCCAAACAAATATTTACAAGTGTATTTTAAATCATAAATTTCTCACATAAACATTGCCATAATTTTTGTTACAAAAATAAAAATATTGGAAGTTGGTTTTCATAAATAAAAGTGACTAAGTATGTATTTAGGGAAATATATATTTTGAAGACACCATGTGTGTGATTGTCTGTATATTATGTGTATTAGTTATATTATTTTAGGAGTTGAAATAATATAACTCATCATAATAACAAGAAATTACAATCCAAAATATTAACAAAATCCCAAGAAATAAATATACAAAGAATACACAAAATGTTGGTGAAACCGAACGAAGGAATATAGCTCACATAATATTCCAAAAATATTATTCATGTGTATATTTTGGTAAATAATATTTTGGACATCAAGGGAATGAAAATCGGATTTTCATGATTACTAAAAAATATTGCATAACTTTTGACAAGAAGGAAATATATTATCTCTGGGCAAGTAAAAATATATATTTTCTTGAAATTTTAGAAGATATATTATTTTTAAGAAATATATATTTTCTTACACAAACACGAAATACAATATTTTTGAGGTGAAAGATATATTTTCTCGAATAAATACGAAATATATCATTTCTGGAGAAAAATGAGTTTATATATATTTTCCAAGTTAGACATGAAAATATATTATTTTCGAAACTTATGAGAAAATACAAATATTTTTGCCAAAAGAAAAATGATATATTTACCAATGGGGCAAAGGTTGGTTTATTAAAAACCAATTTTCCTTTTCTAAATAATATTTATTACAATATATATATTTTGAAAATATACATTGGTGGACTTTTATTAAAGAAAATATTCTGGAAAAATAAAACGAAATTAAGTATAAGAATACTTAAAGAATATAATAAAAATGCGTATTCTCATACGTATAAATACACATCGGAATACGACCCCAATACATGGCAAGGATATACCAATACAAGAATACGAATACACCCATCCTTCGGAAGGAAATATGAATATAAATACGTGAGAAGTACCAATGTTAATAGATATTGATTTAACTGTTATTCAAAAATTTAATAAATATAATTTAAGTTAAAATATTTATTGTGTTAAAAAATAATTATATAACTTGGAATAATATTGTAGACACAAAGGAACGTAACTCAAAATACTAAACAAGATCAAGGTCAAGGCACGACCTACCCGTCTAATGGACCGTAGTACGCATGTAGGTAGTCGTGCGTTCTAGAGGAAGCTTTGAGTTACATTGGATACAAGGAACGCAAAACTGTGAGTTCATGTTCACCCTTTTCTTTTAACTGTTTTCAGTTTTATAACTTCGGGGGTGAAGTACATGTTATTGTGACAACTGCCACTTTACGGTAACTTTCTTACACTTAAAATACTCATTTTTAGCTACATTTTTATGCATTTTGAACACCCGAACTGCGTATTTCGTGGCATACACTTAGAATACTCATGGAATACTTATTTAGAATGCATATGATTCATTTTTATTAAGTACATTTGAAACAGTTTAAACAATGCATCGAAACTACTAGAAAAGCACCTAGTAAACTAGTATTCTGACGAAAACGCAGGATCCGCAGAAATCATCTAAACAACATCTTTAGGACTCAGACGAAAGTCCAACATCTAATATATATTAAACCCTAACTAGGAATGCAAGGGTTTGATTTAAAACCTTTCCGAAGTCCTATAACACTAAAAAAAAAATTGCCGGGAAAAGCACTAAAAGCGACGATTTCAACACTTTTCCGCATAAATTCTGCAGAAATCAGCTTTCTAATATTTTTACGACATGTAAAAATGTTATTTAACATAGAATTCATGTGAGGATACATTCGGGTATCATCCGAGCCAATAACTACATCAATTCACACAAGTTACACAACTTAGTGTTTAAATAACGTCTAACCGAAACAATTCGAAACGAATATCCGAACAATATCAAATCTTTTTTTAATGGTCATCTAGTGTTAATTGGATCATTATGGTCTAGTAATGATCATTTAACACCCTTTAAACACTTATACTTATAAATTTCCTAAACAACTACCTAAAGGTTCTAACACTTTTACTAAGTAAATCAAGAAGCAAAAACAAAGGGAACCCCCCCCCCCCCATTCACGGTTGCAACATCCCCTTGTGGGACCCACTTTTTCAACTTTTTACCATAATATCTAGATATTTTTACAAGTTGGCAAGTAGTAACTTCAAGTGGTGAAAAGTGATGATTGATAACACCTTGTGAAACACAAGTTTACTAGCACATTTCTCACACTTTACACCATAACCTTCACTCACAAACTCTCTCAAACATACCCCCATTTTCGGCCCATATACACCATCACAACATCTTCATTTTCAAGCCACTTTCATGATGATCAAGATGCATTTTCATGGAACTTGAGAAGATCTAAGGCATACACAAGTTGAAGCAAGCTTTCTCATCCATCTAAGAGCTCACAAGCATCAAGATCATCATTTTTTCTTTTCTTAATCATCATCAAGATCATCCCTAGCCATTAGTGCTAGAAGTAAGCTTCAAAAATCCCTTTTTCATACTTATTTATGTATTTATTGTTTAAAGAACAAGTTATAACTAAAACAATCATACAAAATAATATGAAAATACAAAGAAGCAAAATAATAATCATGATATAAAAGTGTGTTTATGTTGTGATTTAAAGATGATTACTTGCATATTTGATCTAGTTTTGATGATTAGCATACAAATAACTTGTTAGATGATGTTTAAAAACATAATCTAACAAGTGTACATGAAAATGTTTAAGGGTTTTGTTAAACATAAATGTTTAAATGGATGATCATAATCTTTGATTTTGTTAAAGTATGTAAGATTTTTAACCAAAAATAATACTTTTACAAAGTTATAAAAAGAAACATACAAGATGGGTTTTTATAAAAAGCTTGTTAAAACTAGAAGTAAAGAGCGATTACAATGGCTTCTATCTTATTTTTATCTAGCGCCGTGTCACCTCCTGGTGACAATGGTCATACCACTATTGGGTCCTTTCACCCAAGTAGTGATGATTATCACTGTTAGGATTTATTAGCCTAACCATGAGAATTTAGTAATGTGCACAATACCCCACTAGCCAGTGATTTAAGATAACCACGACTTAATCCCTGTAATTATAACCTTTGAAAATAATTGGAGTATTGTAAAACACTTTTGATAAAAAGAGAATGACTCACATTGCAGATTTAAATGGGCAGAGTTTAGCCTACTGATTAGCCTTGTAACCTAATTTAAATAACAATGCACACGAACTAGGTTAGTAACTAATACAACATTTACGATAACTCACGAGATTAAAACCCTCACAACGAATGACAAAGTGCAACACTTAAACTTCAATCAATTCTCGACGAATGACAAAGTATAGCCCTAATTTGGGCAGCACTTAAACATCCATTGGATAGTTTAAATCGATCGGACATTGAATCGTAGCAGCGATCGAGTTAATAACCTGTATCATAGCAGCGCCTTCCTAATGAAAATTATGTTTTTGAGCAGTGTATCTTCGTTTTTGTGAAAAGATTTCGTCACAGAATGAAAGCTCGATGTCCAGGCAATTTATAGGTGAAAAATGGGTCTCACGCGGCCCGCGTGAACCTTCGCTCGACCCTTACGTGGCCCGCGTGACCACCTAGTCTACGTGTAGGTTTGCTGGGTCAAGCGTAGGGTTGCCAGGTGGATGCCACGTTGCCTGGGAACGCTTATCCGGTCAAACACATGTTGACACGGCCCACGTGAGGTTATGCTTAACCCTTACGCGGCCCGCCTGAAGACCAGATTTCTTGTTTTCTTGGTTTTTCATGCACAGTAGGGTTTCAGGGGTCCGAGTTTCCACTTATGGGTCGTTTTGGGACATTTTTGAAGGTCCTTACATCCTCCCCACCTTATTTAAAATCTCGTCCTCGAGATTTACTGGAATAAGTGAGGATACTTTCGCTTCATCTCCGATTCCAGCTCCCAGGTGTACTCGGGTACTCTTTTCGAATCCCATTTGACTTTGACCAGTACAAGTCTTTTGTGTTTGAGAAACTTGACTTTTCTGTCTTCTATTTGCAATGGCTTCTCAACAAATTTTAACTTTTCATTTACCTCTACATCTAGAAGAGGTACTACCAAAGATTCGTCTGATAGACATTTCTTGAGATTGGATACATGAAATACGTCATGTACTCCAGCTAACTCTTCTGGTAGTTGTAAGCGATAGGCTACTGGTCCTATGCGTTGGATTATTGGAAAGGGTCCGACGTACCTTGGACTTAGCTTTCCTTTCTTACCGAATCGTACTACTCCTTTCCAAGGAGAAACTTTTAAGAGTACTTTATTTCCGACTTGGAATTTTAACGACTTGCGTCTATTGTCAGCATAACTTTTCTGGCGAACTCGAGCCGTTTTCAGTTTTTCCTTGATTTGAGTGATCTTGTCGGTAGTTTCTTGCACTATTTCAGGATCTGATAGTTGACTTTCTCCTATTTCTGCCCAACAAACTGGAGTTCTACACTTTCGTCCATATAGTGCTTCGAAAGGGGCAGCTTCAATGCTTGCATGATAACTATTATTATAGGAGAATTCGAATAAGGGTAGGTGGTCGTCCAAGTTTCCACCAAAATCTATCACACATGCCCTAAGCATGTCTTCCAGGGTTTGAATTGTCCTTTCACGTTGTCCGTCTGTTTGCGGATGGTATGCAGTGCTTAGATTGAGTCGGGTTCCCATTGCTTCCTGAAAACTTGTCCAGAAGTGGGAAGTGAAACGACTATCCCTACCCGATACAATGGAGAGTGGAATTCCATGTAAGGATACTACCTCTTCTACATACAACTTTGCTAACCTTTCCATGCTAAAGGTTTCTTTCATGGGTAGAAAATGAGCTGATTTGGTTAATCGATCCACAATTACCCAAATCGCGTCATTACCTTTTTGGGTTTTGGGCAACTTTGTAACAAAATCCATTGTTATCAGTTCCCATTTCCATACTGGCATTTCTAATTGTTGTAGTAGACCTGAGGGCTTCTGGTGTTCTGCCTTAACTTGTGAATAAGTAAGATATTTAGAAACATACCTAGCTATGTCCTTTTTCATTCCTATCCACCAGAAATTATTTCTTAAATCTTGGTACATCTTATTGTTACCAGGATGCATGGTATATCTAGATTTATGGGCTTCATCTGAAATCTTATTTCTTAATTCTCCTTGCTTAGGTACCCAAATTCTTTTCTTATGGAATCTCTAAATTCCATCACTTCCTTGCTCTAATTCCTTTATTCGTCCCTTCATTCCTTCAGCACCATCCTTGATTGCTGTTTCTTGAATATTTTTCAGTTGTTCCATTAAATCTAACTGTAGATTTAATCTGAGAGCACGAACTTGTTTTTGCTTTTCATGATACTTACGACTTAAGGCATCTGCAACTATATTCGCCTTTCCTTCGTGATATTGAATATCACAGTCGTAGTCACTTAGAATTTCCATCCATCTTCTTTGCCTCATATTTAATTCTTTTTGCCCAAATATGTACCTTAAGCTCTTATGATCAGTATAAACAGTAAACTTGCTTCCATACAGATAGTGTCTCCAAATTTTAAGGGCAAAAATTATGGCGCCTAATTCTAAGTCATGAGTCGTATAGTTTTCTTCGTGCTTTTTCAATTGCCTTGAAGCGTACGCAATTTCTTTCTTGCGTTGCATTAGCACACATCCTAATCCTAGCTTAGAAGCATCGCAGTAAACTTCAAAATTTTCTGTTCCTTCTGGAAAGGCTAGAATTGGGGCGTTTGTTAGCTTTTGCTTCAAAATCCTAAAGGCCTCTTCTTGCCTAGGTCCCCATTCAAACTTAGCTGCTTTACATGTTAGCTTAGTTAATGGCATAGCTATTTTGGAAAAATCCTTAATAAATTGTCTATAATATCCAGCTAAACCTAGAAAGCTTCTAATTTCCATAGCTGTTTGCGGGACCTTCCACTTGGTGATTGCTTCTATTTTGGAGGGATATACGTGAATACCTTCGTGATTCACCATGTGTCCTAAAAATTGTACCTCTTGTAGCCAAAATTCACACTTCGAGAATTTAGCGTAAAGCTTCTCCTTTCTTAACAAAGTTAAGAGTGCATGCAGGTGCTAACAGTGGTCGTCCTGGCTTTTGGAATAAATATGTATATCGTCGATGAAGACAATTACAAATTTATCCAAATACGGTTTACAGATTCTATTCATCATGTCCATAAATGCTGCAGGAGCATTTGTTAACCCAAATGGCATGACTGTAAACTCGTAATGACCATACCTAGTTCTGAAAGCAGTTTTAGGTATATCTTCTTCTTGTACCTTCAACTGATGATATCCGGAGCGTAAATCTATCTTAGAAAAGTATATAGCTCCTTGAAGTTGATAAAAAAGATCATCAATCCTAGGTAATGGGTATCGATTCTTAATTGTATCCTTATTTAATTCCCTATAATCGATACACATTCTCATCGAACCATCTTTCTTCATTACAAACAACACTGGAGCTCCCCATGGGGATGAACTAGGTTGTATGAATCCTTTGCTTAATAATTCATCTAATTGCGTTTTCAATTCTAGCATTTCGGTGGGTGCTAACCGATAAGGTGCCTTGGCTATCGGTGTAGTTCCAGGAATTAGATGAATCCTAAATTCAACTTCCCTATTGGGTGGTAATCCTGGTAGTTCTTCTAGGAATACATCTGGGTATTCAGTTACTACGGGAATTTCTTTAACTTCCTTACCTTTCGTGGTACTGATTACAGAAATCATACACACTACTTCTTGTTTTCTTGAATAACTGGCCAACTTCATTACTGAAATGCATTTCAGTGGCTTTCGCGGCTTATCTCCTGTAATTACCACAAATTCTCCTGTAGGTGTATGAATTTCTATGGAATTCTTATCACAAAGAATTCGGGCATGGTTGGCTACTAACAAATCCATTCCTAATACTATATCGAATCCAGCTAAATTCATAGGTAACAGGTTTGCAGAAAATTTATGACCTAAGAGTTCTATCTTTTCTTCTCGCAAAACCTTATCTATGTTAACAGAATTCCCATCTGCCGTTTCGACTGTAAAAATCTGCCTAAGGTTGGTTAAGGGTAAGTTAAGAGCTTGGCAGAATGAAGTATTTATAAAACTTTGGTTTGCACCAGAGTCAAATAATACTTTTGCATAAACGTCGTGAACTAGGAACGTACTAGCTAGCACGTCAGGGACTAGCTCTGCTTCCTGAGTAGTTAACTGGAAGGCTCTTACGTTTCTCTTGGTAGTTCCTTCGGCAGGTTTGGCTTTGTTATCAGCTGGTTTGACCAATTTCGGGCAGTCTGGCCTAAAATGTCCAGCTTCTCCGCAGTTGTAGCAGATTGTTTCTTTCTTCTTCCTACAATCTTCCTCTTGATGGCCGGGAATTTTGCAGAAATTGCAATATCCTTTGCATCTTCCAAAATGCTTTCTTTTGCAGCTATTGCAAAATGGAATAGTGGAAGATTGCCCAGTTCCCTTTTTCTTGAAATTGCCACGGTTACCCACACGGAATCCCTGGGTAATCTTTTGGGCCACTTCCTTTTTCCTGTTTTCTTCTCTCATGCGTATCAGCCCGTCAGTTAGGGTGTTAGCTAATTCCACAGCATCCGTCAATAGTGCGAGGTCTCGCAGCTTTAACGATATCACGAATCTCGCCAATTAAACCCCAAATGTAGCGAGAAATAAGTACCGGTTCTGGCGAAGCCAGGGTAGGTACAACTTTTGCATACTCAAAGAATATCGAAGTATACCCTCGACAATCAACATCCACCATCCGGTGGTTCAGGAATTTATTCACCATTTGTTCTTTCTCATATTCGGGACAAAATTTTCTTTCCACCAGTCGCTTAAATTCTTCCCAACTCATGGCATAGGCTACATCGCTTCCCTTAGCTTGAAGTACCGTATTCCACCATTCTAGCGCCCCTTCTTTAAAAAGATGTGACGCATACATGGCCTTGTCTTCCTCAGCACATTTACTTATTTTAATCACCGCCTCGGCTTTCTCTAACCAACGCAGTGCAACAGTCGCCCCTTCGTTGCCTGCAAATTCAACTGGTTTACAGGCAAGAAACTCCTTATAGGTGCAACCAGGCGTTGCAACTTTCATTTTCTTAAGGAGTGGGGCTTGCATCCCATCGTTGTCGTTATTAGTATGGTTGCCGCCTCCGTTTACACTATTACTGAAATTGTCGCCGTGTGTACGTGTTAGGAAACTTTATTTGTAAGTATTGAAGAAAATCACAATCAACTGGATCTATGAAGAGATCACAGTCCTGAAGATCACGAACTAGAAAAAGAAGATCAGATGGGACAACCGGAATACATAGCATCTACTTCAAAGAATCACAAGTTGATCAAGAGCTAAATTGGATTATCAGAAAAGGTCATTTCTGATGGATCTGTGAAATATCATCAGTATCTGATAATTCTGATCATCAAGAACTTTTTGATGATTTGTTTATCAGAATTTCTGATGAAGTGGTTTATCAGAATTCTGATAAAATACCCACTTGTCTGAAATTGGCTCTGTCCTGCCACACTTACCGAAGCAAGTTGACATTAATTGATATCATGATGAAAAAGGCAACTTGAACGTTGGAATCAATGAATATGTCAATTGGCTACTTTTTACAGGAATTATTGCATGAATAAACTATTGTTTATTCATGCACCAAGCCGTCTATAAATAGAAGGCTCAACCAGGAGAAGCAAAGTGAGTTTGAAGCTTAGCATTCATACATACATCCAAACTCAATTGCCCTCTCACCCACATAATTCAAGATTCGTTTGTACTAGATAATAATCTTACAATCACCTTGTAAACCATTTTGTTTCAAAGTGATATAAACTTGATAATTCTGTAGGTCTTGTTTCTTGAAAGTCTGATTTCCATTTCCGCACATCTTTTTCACTTTTACTGAAATCACTTGCCATATTACGTGAAAAGAAGTTGTTTTGAGCCCGTACTGGGATCAACAATTGGTATCAGAGCAGATTGAATAAATTATTTTCAAACGATCAATCGCTCATTTCTTTTCTCTAAATATGGCCAGCTTTCAATCCTGGAATAATGCTTTTAACATTGGTTCTATGTCCAAACCTCCGACTCTGGTCAAAGAGGAATACCCCCAATGGAAAATCAGGATGGTCAATTTCCTTAATGGTCATGACCGAGCTCTGTTTCAATCCATTGAAAGGGGTCCACATACACCAATGACTGATATACCTGCTATTCCAGCAACTGACCAATCACCAGCTATCCCTGCCTCCCGCGCTCCCAAAAGTGAAATAAACTGGAGTGCGAAAGACAAGGACCTGGTGGCTGGTGATGAAAGGGCAAAGTCACTTTTAATAATGGCCATCCCCAATGACATATTTTCACAAGTTGATGCATGTGCATCAGCTAAGGAAATATGGGATCAGTTGGAAAATCTTTGTGAAGGAGGAGAAAGGATGAGAAGAAACAAGAGAACAAATAATGTCTCATCTTATGAAAGGTTTAAAAGTTTGCCAAATGAAAGGTTAAATGATACATATCAAAGATTTACAAAACTTTTAAATGAGCTAAAGAAATTTGGTATAACAAAATCAAACGATGAAAGAAACATAAAATTTCTTGATGCCCTTCCTAGAGAATGGAGAAGTCTAACCATGACTTTATCATCAACCTTAGAACTAGGAAACATGAGTCTTCATGACTTATACAGCATCTTGATCCCCAGAGAGGAAGAAATATTTGAAGAAAATATTCAAAGAGGGGGATCTTTAGCTCTTATCTCAAACTCACAAAGATCAACAACAACCAATGATCCACAACCATCAAACAGTCAAAATCTTGAAACTTCTGATGCATCATCAGACTTTTCAGCTTTTGCTGAAGCAATAGCACTGCTCACCAAAACATTTGAACAGAGGTTGAGGGGAGGTAACCAGAGATACCAGAAGAGTGACAAAGGAAGGATGGATGGAAGATCTAAAGAAGAGATTAGATCTAAGGATAAAGGGAAGGCTGAAGTTGTGTGTTACAAGTGCAAACAGAGAGGTCATTATGCATCAGAATGCAAGACCAAAAAGCTGAAGGATGTTGCCTATTATGAGAAAAAGCTTGAAGAAGCAAAGAAGCAGCAACAAGTAAGCTTAATTGCTGGAACAAATACATGGTTATCTAATGATTCTTCTGATGATGAAGAAGAAGAATTGGCAAATTTCTGCCTTATGGCACTCTCTGAAGGACTACCAGAAACATCAGAACAAAAGGTAAATTTAGACAATCTTGATCTTGAACATAAACTAAACAAGCTCATGTCAGATTTTCTAAATCTGCAAGAAAAACATCAAACAGATATTAGAAATTTGATGAGTTGCAAAGGACTTTGAATAAAATCATTCTTGAAAACCAACTTCTTATAGAGGACAGTTTAGATCAAAGAGCAAAAATTAAGTTTTATGAAAATGAAAGAAAAGATCTTTACAAGAAAATCAATGATAAAGAAATCAATGTAAGAGGTTTTCAACAGGCTAAAGAGTTCATAAATTTTATTGAGTCCACACCAAAGAACAAAGGAGAGGGTTTAGGCTATACAAGTTCTACAAGATCAAATAGAAATAAACCCACTATCTTTGTAAAAGCAACTCATCAGATTTCTGATAATTTAGTATCAGAATCTGAATCTGAATCTGAATCTTGTAAAACAACCTGTTCTGAATATTCTTTTGAAAAGCCTAACTTCAAAACAAACAAGAGTGAATGCAGTCAAGAATCTGTAAAAACTCCAGAAGCAGTTCACTCATCTTTTCAAAATTATCCACTCATTCCATCACAAGAGGAAATATCAGAAAATTCTGATAACTCTTGTATGTGTGTTGACATACTCAAGCTTGTCCAACGCCATCTTCAAAAGAAAAATGTAAAATCTGTTAATGGCTCAGCATATAACAGAGTTTCTGATGAAAAACCAAGAAGAAGAAAAAATAAAGAAATTAATATTCCATCAGAAACAGTACCCAAGCATGCCTGGGTACCAAAAACCCTCCAATCATTTCATTTCAGGACCATCATGTGCTGCAGATCTGGTACTGCGACTCAGGAAGCTCCAAGCACATGACTGGGGACAGGAGCTTACTCAGCAACTTTGTTTCAAAGCTGGGTAGAATGGTAAATTTTGGAAATGGAGTGAAAGGGAGGATTATGGGATATGGTTGCATAAGATATGGATGTTTGACCATAGGGAAAGTAGCCTATGTTGAAGGCTTAAAATATAATTTGCTGAGTTGTGGTCAATTCTGTGACAAAGGTTTTCAGGTAACTTTTTTACCAGAAAAATGCTTGTTAATAGGAGTAGATGATAATAAAATCAATTTAAGTGGGAAAAGGATAAGAAAATCAATTTACTATTTTGACTTCAAAGAAGAAAGTGAACATCCAAAACTATGTTTATTTTTAAAACTCAACAAAGGTAGTAGTTGGTTATGGCACAAAAGGCTTGCCCATTTAAATTTCAAAAACCTAAGCAAACTAGCAAGCAAAGGTCTGGTAAAAGGATTACCTTTGATATCCTCAAAGAAGGATAAAATTTGTGAAGCATGTGAAATGGGAAAATCCAAGAGAAGCTCACACAAATCAATTTCTGAATCTTCTATTTCACAAAATTTGGAACTTTTACAGATGGATTTGCGTGGACCCATAAGTACAGAAAGTTTTTTCTGGAAAGAAATACATACTAGTAATAGTGGATGACTTTTCCAGGTACACATGGGTAGAATTTTTGAGAAAGAAAAGTGAGACTCCTGATCTGATCATTAATTTTATTAAGAAAATTGAAAATCTGTTAAAACTAACAGTAAGAAGGATCAGATCAGACAATGGAACAGAGTTTAAAAATGAAAAAAATGAGAATTTTCTTGTAAGTAAAGGAATCTCTCATGATTTTTCTGCTCCAAGAACACCCCAACAAAATGGGGTGGTTGAAAGAAGGAATAGGACCTTGGTAGAAGCTGCCAGAACCATGCTTGCTTATGCTAAATTGCCTGCTCATTTTTGGGCAGAAGCTATAGCAAATGCATGTTTTACCCAAAACCGATCCATAATCAACAAAAGGCACAACAAAACACCTTACAACATTATAAATGGAAGAATACCAAGTATAAAATTTTTGCACACATTTGGTTGTAGATGTTTTGTTTTTAACGATTTTGAAAGCCTTGAAAAATTTGACAGAAAAGAAGAAAAAGGTATTTTTCTTGGTTACTCTTTGTCCTCAAAAGCATACAGAGTTTTTATTTTCAACACCAGGACCATCAGAGAAAGTTTGTATGTCTCATTCGATGACTCATCAGAAACAGAGGTTTCTGATGCATACATGAAAGAAATAAACTTTTCTGATAAACAAGAAAATTATGAACATCTCTTTGAAATATTAACTGAAGATTTCCTAGAACATGATAATGCTTACAAAAATAAATCAAAAGATTATTCATGTACTAACTCTACAGAACAAGTATGTAGTACATCGGAAATCTAGAATTCTGATTCTTTTCACACAAATGAAGCACCTATTCAGGGGGAAATTTCAAATCCATCAGAACCAACCACATTTCACAACAAGTTAAGATGGATCAACGGACATGTTCATTCTGACATCATAGGCAATCCTATAGATGGTGTCAGAACAAGATCTGCAACTGCACATGAATGTGCATTTTCTGGGTTCTTAAGCAAGATAGAACCCAAATCTGTCAAGGAAGCTCTAAATGACCCAGACTGGATTCAAGCTATGCAAGAAGAGCTTGATCAATTTGAAAGGAGCAAGGTATGGGATCTGGTACCCAAACCAAAAGACAAATCTGTCATAGGCTCAAAATGGGTGTTCAGGAACAAATCTGATGAAAACGGCATAATCACCAGGAAAAAAGCAAGGTTAGTGGTCAAGGGTTACTGTCAACAAGAAGGTATTGATTATGAAGAAACCTTTGCACCAGTAGCTAGATTAGAAGCTGTAAGAATTTTTCTTGCTTATGCTGCATCAAAGTATTTAAAAGTTTATCAAATGGATGTAAAATCAGCTTTTCTAAATGGTAAAATTGAGGAAGAAGTCTATGTGCATCAACCAGAAGGCTTTGTTGATTCAAAATTTCAAAATCATGTTTATAGGTTAAACAAAGCTTTGTATGGGTTGAAGCAAGCTCCTAGAGCCTGGTATGAAACTTTATCAAACTTTTTACTTGAATCTGGGTTTACCAAAGGAACTATTGACACCACTCTTTTTCTCAAAACACACAAAGGTCATACTTTGCTGGTCCAGATATATGTTGATGACATTATATTTGGATCAACCAATGAAAAATTTTGTGACACATTTCAAAAATTGATGACCAGCCACTTTGAAATGAGTATGATGGGTGAGTTAACCTTTTTCTTAGGGTTGCAGGTAAAACAAAGAATTGATGGAATATTTTTGAGTCAATCAAAATATGTGAAAACAATTCTACAAAAATACTCACTTGAAAACTGCTCTGTTTCAAAAACTCCCATGGCAACAGGGAACAAGTTAGATTCTGATAAGAATGGTATAAGTGTTGATATTAAAACCTATAGAGGGATGATAGGATCACTGCTTTATTTAACTGCAAGCAGACCAGATATCATGTTTGCAACATGCTTTCTGGCCAGATATCAATGTGATCCCAAAGAATCCCATCTAAAAGCTGTAAAAAGAGTTTTTAAATATCTCAAAGGCACATCAGAAATTGGTCTCTGGTATCCTAAGGATACAAACCTTGAATTAATTGCATACACAGATGCAGATTATGCAGGGTGCAAAATTGACAGGAAAAGCACATCTGGTGCCTGTCAAATCTTGGGAGAAAAATTGGTTTGTTGGGCAAGCAAGAAACAAAACTGTGTTGCCACATCAACAGCAGAATCAGAATATGTAGCAGCAGCAAGTTGCTGTTCACAAGTGCTGTGGATGCAAACTCAACTAAAAGATTATGGAGTAACTCTGACAAGAATTACAATTCTATGTGACTCAAAGAGTGCCATTGCAATAACAGAAAATCCAGTTCATTACTCAAGAACCAAACATATAGATGTCAGATACCACTTCATAAAAGATCATGTGGAGAAAGGTAACATTGAAATGTATTTTGTTCCAACTGAAACTCAAATTGCTGATATCTTTACAAAACCTCTTGATGAAAAGAGACACAATTTTTTAATCAGCAAACTAGGCATGGTTAATCTAAATGATGAAGATTTCTCAGAAAACACAAAAACACAAATTGAAGTCCAACTTGTTGAAAATCAAAATTCTGATATTCATAGAACAAATCAACTACTTTCTGATAAAACAATCCATCAATCTGATGGAACACAAGAAAATCTGATGAACTATCAATAAATGATATTCTATCAGATAATTTGAAGAAATATCAGGATATCTGGTGAAATCACCAGAAGTTCTGATATAAAATCAGAAATTATGTTGAAACATCAGGATAATTTGTAAAAATACATCCTCATGCATATTCCACATATTGTAATTACTTATTTTCGTGTTTTTTTTTTTTTGTTTTGTTTTGTTTTATTTGTAATTAAAAAAAACAAAAAGGGGGGAAAAGTAACATGCATACCGATGAAGTTCCATACAACTGTGATAATCAACCGTCTCAAATTTTTTTATTGAATTTCTTGCATGCATGCAACGTCATTTTTTCATAAGGAACTTATGTGTGACATGTAGGCACTTATGTAAATAGCCGCCTAGTCATTTAATGCTCACTCACACATGGGGCTTAGTAGACTGTCATATTCACTGTTACATTCACTAGGACAGATATCTTCTTAATTGAAGAGAAAAAAGTTGGCTGTTAATATCACTTTCATTTATAAATATTAACAACTTGAAAAGAACATTTTTCACAAAAATCATCTCTTCAAAAGTCCTTTGACAGAACTTTCTTTCCTTATAAAAAATGGGTCGCCCAAAAATGATGAAAGCCACTCAATTTCCTCTTCCGTTTCACAGACTTCACAATCTTAGATTAAGATCCAACTTGGAAGGACCTGTATGGGAGGACTGCATGTTTGTGTACAACATGATCATGCGAAGTCCTCTAGGCTTTGCTGTATCATCAAATGTCACCATTTATCCAAAACTTCTCCAAGAGTTTTGGTGGAACTCTCAAATCATCTTTGGTGGTACTTCCATGTGGATTGAAAGTGAGGTTATGGGAGTAAAAATTACCCTGAAAGAGGAAACAATCAGAAATGTCCTCAAACTGGGTGATGATCATGAACTCAAACTTCTGGAAAAAGCAAATGTGTAACAAACCTTGACTGAAATGGGCTATCATACACTCAACTCGTCAAGGGCTGTTAGCAAATCTGGTTTTATACCACCTTTCCAGTTTTTGGTAATACAGCTAAGTGTCTGCTTCTCCAAGAAGATTGGACACTTCAATGAGCTGTCTAATAAGATGATGGAAGTGGTGCATGCTGTGATACAGGAAAAACCTTACAGTTATGCTAAGTTTCTCATGAGAGACCTAGTCAGCTGGACTTTGGAGGAGTGAGAAGCTGCTATCCAAGAGCCGAGCTAGTACTTCAAGAAAACATTAGTGAAGCCACCTTGACGCCATCAACAAACCACACTGGTCGGGTAACCAGCCTTTGGTTATATGTGAAGTGCATGTACAACGTATTAGAAGAGGAGGAATAGATGTTTTTGTTAATGTTTTATGTTTTGTTTCTCTTTTAACAAGTTTGTTTTAAATTTTTTTTTCTTATTTCTTTTTGGTAAATAGATCTAGGGGGAACTAACATAACATGACTGATAAAAACAAAGAAAATCTGATGGATCACACATGAGTACTGAGTGAAACCAAGAGAACTTAGAAATTCTGATAATCAATCAGAAAAACTGATCATTCATCAGAAAAATTGTAAAAATTCTGATAACAAATCAGAAAATCAATTTGTTTTAACCAGATTTAATGAAACTTATGAAAATCTAAAATTTTGAGAATAAGTTTCTTTCAAAATTTTTCTGAGGACTGGAACAAGCTATATGAAAAAAATATATACCTCCGGTATATCAGATCAAAGGTGTGGAGTTCAGAACAGCAAGACTACAATGTAAGTAAAATCTCATAACTCTACTAATTCCCTCTCATCTCAAAATATATATATATATATATATATATTGAGAAATACCTGGGGAGACACACAAAAGGTTTCGATTGGACCTTTTAAACAAAAAGGGGGTCCCACATAGAGAAAAGGTGCAAGTTGGAAACTAGTGTTTATCTGCAAAAACTTTGAAGTCTCTAAGTTTCTTTAAAAGGATATACATTAAATTAGAGATAAATCAGAGGTTTTTCAAAAACGGTTGTTTCATTTAAAAGATTAAAACATCATAAAGGTGTCATTAATCACCTTGAACTCAAACAACCCACGACAAACACTCAAAAATCTCTGCCTATACACCCTATAAACACCTCATTAAAAAACAGAGCCTTCCATCTCCAACCTTCAAATTCAAAACCCTAAAACCCTTTTCCAAAAACATAATCCAAATTCTCAATGACTGCTATCAACATCAACATACCACAAATTGAACACTCAGTTCCTTTCATCACTGAAGATGAATTTCTTCCATTAAAAAGCAACAATGAAGCAATGAATGATAACATCGAAGAGTATGATATGAAGTGTCAAATTCTTATTGAATTTCTAACCAGATGCCCGTTAGCTCAAGCTCTTACTAAGATCAGAGAGGTACCACAAGAACTCATACAACAAGTTGTAAAAACTCTCAAAATCTCAAGTCAAACTGAGCTAACAGCACATGTATGGGGAAATATCTTTATTAAAATTTCACCAGAAAATATAAGGGAATATTTGGAGCTACCCTTACATCATAACTTTGAAAAGTCACCAGAAAGAAAAGATATGTTTTCACAACTTGATGCTGTAATGGGTTACAAAACAAAGATTTCAAGAATAAATGAATTCAAGAGAAACAAGCTACCTGCCTTCTGGCAAGTTCTAATGGAAATTCTGAACAAGTGTCTATCGTCAAAAATTGGAGGTACAGATCAGATAAATATGAACATTCTAACAATCATGTTCAGTCTCACTAATGGATTGAACATTGATTATGGAGCAGAAATATTTATTCTGATCAGAAGATCAATTCTGACTAAAGTTGGAAGAATAGATTCACATCTATCCTTTCCAAGATTTCTATCTATCATAATTTCTGATGCATTTTTGAAAAGAAATATGGAAATTCCAGCATCAAGAAATATGTGGAAGACATAAATTATGAAACCTTGGAATGCTGCAGGGTCTTGGAAGTCAGATTATGATGTACCTGCTCTGACAGAAAATATGATGAATCTGATACCAGAAGAATCACCATACAGAGCAGAATACCTGAAAATGTTGAACAAAAAGTCAAATAGCAAAGGAGTTTTTGAACAAGTGTCCCCTATGGAGCATGATGCACGGGAGTCAAGCACACCAAGAATGGAACAGCAGGATGAATCTAATCCTCATTCAGCTGATAAAGATGTAAATATGAGTCCTGTGGCTGAAGAACATCATGCTGAAGACTCACACATTGGAGAAACAGGTGCACAACAGTCTAAAATAAACATATTTTATAATTCTGAGAATGATTCTGATGAATCAATTCAAGGAAAACATGAAATCTTACTTAGAGATACTATTTCTTCAAAACAAGATGTGAGTAAAACTAGAGACTCATTTTCTGAATCAGATTCTGAGGAGGAAAATGTGGTGACAACAGGTGGAGATCAGCCTGCTGATCAAGGAAACCTGGATGAGAAAACTAAGAGTTTCTCAACAGCTCATGGAGAACCTGAAAAGGTTCAAGGATATGAGGAAATCCAGAACTTGAATTTGTTTCAATTTTCTGGTGAGGATATAGGAAATTTGGATTCTTCCAATCCTCTTACCTCAGAACAGCAGAGAATGTGTTTTCTGCTGGAGTTAGAAGAGAAACATCTGTTGTTTTTCCAATTTCCCAAGAACATCAATCTATGTCACCTAAACAATTTCAAAAAGAACCTGAAGATAGAGCTGCTACTGAGAAAACAACAACAGAAGAAAAGCTTGATCTGATACTAGAAGAAATCAGAAATCAAAAGTCAGATATCAAGTTTTTGTCAGAAACTGTCAAAGCTGTGCAGAAGCAAACTGAAGACAATACTGCAGCCCTCAACAAATTGCAAAAGTCATCAGAAAACAAAGAAAGCTCATCAGAAATTGAGCAAGCTCTTAAGGAACTGCATGATATCAAGAAAAAGATGGCTGAGGTTGCAACTGCAGGAGAAAGCTCAAGATCAGGGAAGCTTCTTGAAGAAATACAGTTCCTCAGAGCTAACAACAGCAGCATGACTGAGGCTTTTGAGAAACTATTGATGGAATTAGCTACACAAAGAAATCAAGAAGATCAGGAGTTTCAGAAGATGAAGAAACAAGAGGAAACAAATACTCAAGCTCTTACTAATGTTCATCTGTTAGTTAAGAGATTAGAGTATAATGTTGCCAGACTAGCAAATATTGATCTTCATGAACTGAAAGCTCCAATTCCACCAGAACGACAAGCAAGAAGATCAGAAACTCCTCAACAACAATCAGAAATCATTCAACAAGGTCAAACCAAACAAACGGAAATCTCAATAGCTCAAAAACAGAAGCAATCCATGGGTCCACCTCAAGATAAACAAAAGATACTCATGGGTCCTCCACCAAATGTCTCAAAGCCAGACACGTCAAGGTTACAACAGAAAGATCATGTTCCAATACAACCATCTTCTACAACTATCACAGGATAAACAAAATTAAGTATAATGATGGATACAAAAGAAAAGAGAAGAATGGAACATGAAGTGACTTCCTCAAAAAGGCCAAGAAAAGAAATGATAGAAGATTCAGAAGGGAACATCAGAGAAATGGATGTGGTGAAAGGTGATTTACACACTATCATGTACCCTGAAGAACATCTAAAGAATTACTATTGGAAAGGTCCAGAAGACAACCCAAAGAGACCACTCTCTCCGCTAAGCAAAGGTATTATTGAAAACAGAAACAATGGAGGTTGGGAAATTTTACACAAGCACATGACCAATCCAATAATATCAATTGAAAGAATTGATACAATGACCACTAGAGGAGGCATCCTAGGCAATGAAGCACAAAACAAGTATACCTTGATCATAAAAAATAACAATCAACAAAAGGTTACTGATGCAGATCTGGCTGATAATATTCACCCATTGGGAATAGTCAAAATGAAGAATATTATTGATGAAATGAAAGGTAGTTCAGTTATAATCAGAAGAGCACTTGAAAGTCTCAAAAGAGCAGGAGCAAAATTATACAAAAGGGCTGCACTTGCAGACTTTGATCTATGTATCAATTTTGAGTACAGCAACAAAGTGCTAATACCTCCTCCGAACACTTCAATTCCAGCTGAAATTACTTCTAAACCAATAAGAACCTGAGCAATCTTTGATCAACCAGAAATGTGTGTAGTCTTCAAAGATGCTAATGAAGAGAAAGCTCTGTTCAGAATTAGTGAAATATGCAGGTATTCAAATCAAACACTAAAGTATATAAGGAACTGCATGAATGAAAAACAAGAGCAGCTCAAAAAGAAGGGAAAGAACAATGAAAAGCTGAGAAAAACAATTGAAGAGTGCATTGAAAATTGGATGGAAGCAAGAGGATGGTATAAAGAGATGTACAAAGTAACTCAAAAGACAATTGATCACAAGAAAAGACTGAAACTAGGAGACAAATACAGAAGTGGAGTGAAGATCAACTAATGAATTGATAAGATTAAATTCCTGTTTTTGAACAAAGCTTTAAATTTGTCTGATTTATGGTTAGTTTGACCATGGTCAATGTTTCTAAACTTAGTTGTTTTTGAATTTCTCTTTCAAAGAAAGTTGTTAATGTTTGATATAGAGGTAGTTTATTTTCTTACAATACTTAGGGGGAAACTGTTAGGAAACTTTATTTGTAAGTATTGAAGAAAATCACAATCAACTGGATCTATGAAGAGATCACAGTCCTGAAGATCACGAACTAGAAAAAGAAGATCAGATGGGACAACCGGAATACATAGCATCTACTTCAAAGAATCACAAGTTGATCAAGAGCTAAATTGGATTATCAGAAAAGGTCATTTATGATGGATCTGATGATATCAGTATCTGACAATTCTGATCATCAAAAACTTTCTGATGATTTGTTCATCAGAATTTCTGATGAAGTGGTTTATCAGAATTCTGATAAAATACCCACTTGTCTGAAATTGGCTCTGTCCTGCCACACTTACCGAAGCAAGTTGACATTAATTGATATCATGATGAAAAAGGCAACTTGAACGTTGGAATCAATGAATATGTCAATTGGCTACTTTTTGCAGGAATTATTGCATGAATAAACTATTGTTTATTCATGCACCAAGCCGTCTATAAATAGAAGGCTCAACCAGGAGAAGCAAAGTGAGTTTGAAGCTTAGCATTCATACATACATCCAAACTCCATTGCCCTCTCACCCACAGAATTCAAGATTCGTTTGTACTAGATAATAATCTTACAATCACCTTGTAAACCATTTTGTTTCAAAGTGATATAAACTTAATAATTCTGTAGGTCTTGTTTCTTGAAAGTCTGATTTCCATTTCCGCACATCTTTTTCACTTTTACTGAAATCACTTGCCATATTACGTGAAAAGAAGTTGTTTTGAGCCCGTACTGGGATCAACAGTACGTTTGCTAGGAATAATTTGTTGAGGTTCAACTGGATTTCGAGCAACAGCAAGGATTGCTGGAATAGCATTGGCTATTCCCTGAGCAACGATATTCTCGATATCTTGCCTATTTAGAAATTGATCCTCATTGTTTTTCTCGGATTGATTAACTTCGTTAACTTGTTCATTACCAGCGTGTGCCATCTGGTAATTAATTTATATATGTAATTAACAGAAAAAAATTAATAATCAAACATAACAAAACAAGCGCACATAATCATACCAACATGTATAGCCAAAATTGTTGATTCCTCGACTTCTATTTTTATATATTATAATAGGCTTCCGTACACACATGCTATCTTACAAAAGTTTTATTTTTAAGTTATTCCACATAATTATATTTTGATTTTTATATTATTATTAAACACATGCTTCCACCACCACATACTATCTCATCAGCTGGCATTTTCAGAAATGACGTTCCCTCTCGTCGTATTTCCAGGAGATTTGTTCTCCCACCTCCCGGATTCGTTTCCCTGCATTCATCAGCTCCTCGCCAAATTGGCAGAGTTCAGCCAGATTCTCGTTGCTCATCGGTGGATTAGGTGCAGGTTCTGGGTCAAATTGAGGGAAAAAGGTATATGGGTTATTTAAGAGATTCTGGAACTGCCAGTTATTGGTCCACCATTCTTCCATTTCTCCTAAAGGTCGGGTGTTGACAAGGGGATCTGGGATGGCTGGTTCCAAATTCATTGGAAGTTGGGTTTCAGAAGGATAAGTAAAGAGGTTTTCACTAATAGGTTTAAGGATATCACAGTCTGCCAGTTTGCGATCCAATTCCTCCCACAATGACATTTCCTGATCTGGCTTGGAACTTTCTACAATTTCTATTCCCTTCCCTTTGTCCATTGGGTCCTCTGTCTTGGTAACTTTTCGTGTTGCTGGTTTCCTCCTGCGCACACGCCTCTAGCCCACAATTCTTCTTCTTTTCTTTGGCTTGGGTTTCTCTGGAGGCTGGCCTTGAAATTCCATAGGTTCTTCAATATCAGCACAATAACCGGTAAAGTCTTTGGAAACTTCCACTTTAATAGAATAGAGATTGAGACTCTGAAGAGCTTCAGACAACTCATTCATGCTGTTTAGTAGATATGAAGAAACACACAAAATCCTAGGTTAAAATTTTATAAATTGAATTTTCATATAATCACAGAAAGGCAATCGGAAAATTAAGTATTTATACAACAGATTAATTTAAAATAAAATATTGCGAATATATATATCTATTACAAATTGCAACTGAAGATTAACATATACTAGGGATAATTTTATTTTAGTCTATCTTTTCTTATTAAGTTGTTTATTGAATGGGCAAAGTTTCTGGCTTATAGATGATATGGGTGCTGGTACTAGTTTGGTGACTTGATTAAAAGTTAGCATTTACTGCCATAGTGGCTAACATATAGAGATTTGCCCATTTTTCATCTAATTCATCTTCCCATGGTGGGTTATTTGTTGGTGCATGCGTCTGTCGACTTTGTCTTGTATCTAGTCTTGTTTGTATTTACATAGATCAGGGCACGTTATACGAGAAAAAAATGTCAAATATAGAGTGAAAGGCAACTTCAAACGGAATTAGAAGTTGTAATTCCGTTTGAATGCAACATGGCATGTTCAAACGAAATTGCTAATTCCGTTTGAAGGTAATCTCGCTTGAAATGTGATTCCGTTTGAGACATGTTCAAACGGAATTAACATGCCTATAAATACCTTGCATGCCTATTCATTTGTAATGATTCCGGTTTCAGTACCGAACTGCTGCCGAAGTGTCGTCTCGCTGTAAATTGTCATCAAATCAATAATATCGATAGTTAATGAGTATATCTTGCTGAATTGAACTTAATACGTCTGTTTCCGCCTTTCGTATTGAGAAAAACTCTTCTGATCGACTCGTTCGGGTCCAAAAATGATCCTACATTATTGCCTATTTCCGGAGTTTCCTTATTAGTCATTACTTCTTTTGGTTGTGACTTGTTTATTTTCTCTTGACTTTTTCTAATAATCCAACTTCTTTTATTAGGGGTAAGTTGTCACACCCTGGCTTTGCGGAAGCGTGGTTAGTTTTGGTGTGACTTCTTAATACCATAGCTTAATCATAACAAGCTATATGAATTTAAAAACCATGCAAGTCATCATTAAGCTTAAAAATCAACATACAATACCATTGTTTTAAACATACGACCATAACCATGTTCAGTAAACATTACAACTTATAACAAACATAAACGAGGGTTAAGGATTGTGTCTTGTCCAGGTAAGAGAACACAACCCCTAATCCTTGATGACTTCATGAAGATTGCAGCGGAAAACGTTCATACCGTGCCAGAATCCGTTTAATTTCCTGAAATACATGTGAGTTGAAAAATCAACAATAATGTTGAGCGGGTTCATGTGCAAGTGAGTAAGTAAAACACTTGTAAGTATAAAAGTTTCCTGGTATGTAGCAGTGTAAGAGGACTTGTGATCACCAATGGTTTGCAAGGCCATTAGCATGTCGTGAAATGCAAGTAGGAAGACACAACCCTAGCTGATTTTTGCGTTGGGCAACCAAGTCACTCCAGGTCCGTTTTGGTTAGCCTCAGCGAGGTCCGTTTGGCCTAGAGCTGGGCTCGCTACACCCAGATAGATCTACCGCTCGAGTCCCTCGGTGTTCTAACTACCCATTCACATGATCTAAACCTCCTTACGTAAATCATACCGTGTATAATAGTACTTGTAAACAAAGTAACATGTATTTCACCCCCGCAGTTAAGTAAACTGAAAACAGTTAGAGAAAAGGGGGACATGAACTCACTGTGAGGCGTCTCTACCAAGTATCCCTGAATCAGAAAGCTGCGCGACGACCTACAAGTGCTAATATCTATTAGACGAACGGCCGTGCCTTAGCTTTAGAGTTTTAATGTTCTGGGGAAATAGTTAGACAACTATTTCGTGTTTATATTTCTTGGTTAACGTATAAGTAGATTCCTTCCCAAGGATGGGGTATTCGTACAAGTATTATGTATGTGGTGACTTAACGTATAAAAAAAAATACATTTACAAGTCTCCTATCCAGCACTTTAAAGTTTTATGTCAAAACTCAAGGCGAGGTTTAATTATGAGATATAAAGTTTCACATACACGATAGAAAAATAATTTTTCTAAGTCTAGGTATTTTTAGAAAAATTCGCCAGAACTTCCCCTAATAACGGGAGTATCCGTGCTAATACGCACATCATTTTCTTTTCGAAATCAAACCAAGATCATCAACAATCAACCCTTACGTTTTAACACGCAAAATACTACTCTTGTCGTTTCAGTTTCAATTTGTGAAAACTGGACTGTTTTCGGGCGTGTAAATAAATTACTTAACTTATTCCAAAAATTCCCAAATTTTTGTGGAACGTCATAACCGACCCACAAATTATTGTGTAAAAGTTTCGGGGTCCAAATCATTACCAAAAATTTATAGAAAATCGTTTACCGAACTGTGATCAGATTTGTTACATTCTGATCACAGTTTACAGAATAATTCGCCAAAAATTCCTCGTAAGTCCGTTTGTCGAAAATCCAGTTCGAGGGTCACAAATACATCTGTGTTCATCTTTGATAAAAGTTTCAGGGGCTGGTTCGGTTCAGGTTTTAAGTGGTGATCGAAAACACACAGCCCAATTTTCTGCAGTAACAAACAGCCCTAGCTGCAGTCACGTAAACAGATTTTTAAAATAGTAACCGACATCAGAAAAATACGATTCCAGCGCCATTTTCTTCGTTTTTCGAAATGACACGATTTAGGCTTTTGAAATTCCGTTTTTCGAGTTTTTAAGGTCCGTTTACAGCCTGTTAAAGGAGGCTGAAACAGTGACTCAGCATGCTGTTTTGTGATATAGATGTTATTAAATCGCGTTATAAGTGTCCGATTAGCGGGTTAAACAAGAAAACGACTTTTAAATATCAAGTATGTGTTATCCAACCCTTAAACCGACAAGATTCCACTTCATAAATCATACACAAGTAAACTTTTATGTAGATTTTATGTTCATAACTCATGTTTTCACATTTTTCTAATATTCTTGTAATCTAGCGATTTAAACAACAATACTACATGTTAAATGCCATAATTTTCGAACAAGATGAGATCAAGTATGAAGAAGCTTACTACTAGCCTCTAGCTAGGGAAGAAATCTTGTGTCAAAATGATGAGAAAAAGATGTAGAAACAAGCAAGAACAATGCTCCCTTGCAATCCCTTCAAGTTGCACCTTCCATGGATGGTTTCTAGGCTTTGAATGGACAATAAAATGAAGAAGATGATGTTGTTTAGGGTGGTGATGGTGTGCTTGGTTGTGGGCAGCCGATCAAGAGAGAGGAGAGAGTGAAAATGTGTTGCAAAATCTTGTGAAGTGATGTACATTTATAAGGAACATTACTTATATTTACTTTCTCATATTTTGTATAGATAAGCAAGCAAAACAATAAATACTAGATCATTGAATCCAAGCAAGAAGATTGGAAGTATGATGTTATGACATGTGGGGTCCCACTTGGGGAAATGAATTCGTTGGGGGGGGGGGGGTATTATGTAAATATTGTGACTAGAATGTATAAGTGTAAGTAATGTAATATAGCTAGTTGATTTATTATAGGCGGGTGTTATGGCATACGGGGATCATGACTAGCCATAAATAATAAAATAAAGTATTTAACAAAAATTTAGTGCCCCGGGTAATGTCCGGTTATACGGTTAAGTACCGTTCCGTTAAAATGTTTAATTATACCGCAAAAGGCCCTTTATGTATATTTTTGTAACATAAATTATTCCTGGTACTTAGGAAAATATACGGGACCGTTATGCAATGTTTTTGCACTGTATTAGCAATTTAAAATGCTGAGTTCTATAATAAAGCGCAGAATTTTGTATTTAAAGTACGTTTTAGGCACCTCCAATCAGTGTATCTTATTCCTAGAGACGCGGTACCACAACCCTTATATCCCTACACTCACTACCAGTGTAGCAAAAATATATGAGGCTCTTAACAGGCCTTAGAGGCAGTGTCTGCCTGATGCTGGTTATTTCAGCATGTTCACTGTGTATCCGTTTAGTGCTACTGTGCTTTTTTTGTGCATCAAGTTTGCCACTAGGGTTCAGCATGTAAATAATGTAGTGACAGCAAATAAAGTATGATGCAAGTAAGTGCATGTATCAGTATGCAGGTAGCAGTTTATCAGCTAGTTTCAAGCAAGCACAGTAATTAAGCAGAAATTAATCATTAATTAAGTTGTACGGATACCTGGTTTAGTGCGGGTTGTCACATTCTCCCCCCGTTAAATAAATTTCGTCCCGAAATTTAAGTCCTGCTTGTAGATGCAGAGTTCTTAGGAAATAAGTGGGGGTATTTCTCTTTCATCCGGTCCTCACGTTCCCATGTGAATTCAGGACCATGTCTGGCATTCCAACGAACTTTGACGAGTTTGACACTGCTCCGGCGGGTCTTGTTAACTTTCCAATCCGTGACCTCAACAGGTTCTTCAACGAAGTGGAGCGTGTCGTCAATGTGAATCTCGTCGATAGGAATGGCAACGTCAACTTGAGTTGGACTTTTCTTTAGATTGGACACATGAAATGTATCGTGAACACCATTTAGTTCAGCAGGTAGGTCCAACTTGTATGCTACTGTCCCAATTCTTTCCAGAATTCTGAAAGGACCAATGTAGCGCGGATTTAACTTCCCACGCTTTCCAAAGCGTGCCACCCCCTTCCAGGGTGAAACTTTCAATAACACCATCTCTCCGACTTGGAAGTCCACGTGCTTCCGGTTTGGATCCGCGTAGGCCTTTTGTCTGTGGCGAGCGGCTTCGATGCGTTTAAGAATTTGCGCGATCTTATCTGTCGTTTCTTGGACGATCTCGGGACCAGCAAGCTGCCTATCACCTGCGTCAGACCAACATAGTGGTGTTCGGCACTTGCGTCCGTATAGGGCTTCAAATGGCGCGACACCAATGTTGGTGTGGTAGCTGTTGTTGTATGAAAATTCGACTAAAGGTAAGTGTTTATCCCAGCTACCTCCCAAATCCATAACACATGCCCTCAGCATGTCTTCCAACGTTTGTATTGTTCGCTCGCTCTGGCCATCAGTTTGCGGATGGAATGCGGTGCTCAGATTCAATTGTGAGCCAAAAGATTCTTGGAAGGATTGCCATATTCTTGACACAAACCTTCCGTCTCTATCAGAGATGATTGAGAGAGGCACTCCATGGCGTGCTACGATCTCTCTCAAGTAAATTTCCGCAAGTTTACTAGTACTGTCTTTCTCCTTAATTGGCAGAAAGTGTGCGGATTTTGTTAGGCGGTCAACAATCACCCAAATCATATCATGGCCTCTTGGCGTTCTTGGCAGTTTCGTAACAAAATCCATGGAGATTTGTTCCCACTTCCACTTGGGAATCTCAGGTTGTTGCAGAAGTCCCGAAGGCTTCTGGTATTCTGCCTTGACCTTAGCGCACGTTAAACATTTGTTCACGTAAACAGCAACGTCGCCTTTCATTCTAGGCCACCAATAGTAATCTTTGAGATCTTGGTACATCTTATCCGCCCCCGGATGGATAGAGTACCGTGACTTGTGCGCTTCGTCGAAATTAACTTTCCTTAGATCTCCAAACAGAGGAATCCAAATCCTTTTCTCGAGACATAACGTGCCTTCTTTGTTTGGTGCCAGTAACTTCTCCATCCCACGGAGATATTCATCCTCACGGTTTTCTTCCCTAAGGGCTTCTTTTTGTGCAGCACGAATGCGCAAGGAAAGATCGGTTCGTATAATCATTTCCAGAGCCCTAACCCTTATGGGCTTGATTCTTTCCTTTCGACTTAGGGCATCGGCGACCACATTCGCCTTCCCTGGATGATACTTGATCTCGCAGTCGTAATCGTTCAGTAATTCAACCCATCGTCTCTGCCTCATATTCAACTCCTTCTGGTTGAATATATGCTGTAAGCTTTTGTGATCTGTGAAGATTGTGCATTTCGTACCATATAGGTAGTGTCTCCAGATCTTTAGTGCAAAAACCACTGCGCCAAGCTCTAAATCGTGTGTGGTATAGTTCTTTTCATGCACCTTCAGTTGGCGTGATGCGTAAGCAATGACCTTCTGGCGTTGCATCAACACACAACCCAATCCCTGACGCGATGCGTCGCAGTATACCACAAAACCGTCGGTACCTTCCGGTAGAGCTAAGATTGGCGCGTTGCAGAGCTTATCTTTCAATATCTGAAACGCTTCGTCCTGTTTGATTCCCCAATCAAACGTCTTATCCTTCTGGGTCAGGAGCGTCAACGGTTGAGCGATTTTCGAAAAATCCTCGATGAACCTTCTATAGTAGCCAGCCAAACCCAAGAATTGTCGAATCTCAGTTGGCGTTGTAGGCGTTTCCCAATTCTTGATTGCCTCGATCTTTGTGGGATCAACATGAATTCCATCCCCATTAACCACATGTCCGAGAAACTGGACTTCGCGTAGCCAAAACTCGCACTTAGAGAACTTGGCGTACAGTTGTTCTTTCTTTAGCAGCTCCAATATGGTTCTAAGATGTTGTTCGTGTTCAGCCTTCGTCTTTGAGTAAATCAGGATGTCGTCGATGAATACAATCACGAACTTGTCTAAGTATGGCTTGCAAACTCTATTCATTAGATCCATGAAGACTGCAGGTGCGTTCGTCAAACCAAATGGGATAACGAGGAACTCGTAGTGTCCATAACGAGTTCGGAAGGCTGTTTTCGGGATACTTTCCTCCTGTATCCTTAGTTGATGGTATCCAGATCGAAGATCGATCTTAGAGTAACAGCTTGAACCTTGAAGTTGGTCAAACAGATCATCAATTCTTGGCAGAGGATACCTGTTCTTGATCGTCAGCTTGTTCAATTCTCTGTAGTCAATACACATGCGGAAACTTCCGTCCTTCTTCTTGACAAACAGGACCGGAGCTCCCCAAGGCGAGAAGCTTGGTCGGATAAAACCCTTGTCTAACAGCTCCTGAAGCTGTGTTGACAATTCCTGCATCTCAGACGGAGCAAGTCTGTATGGTGCCTTAGCCACAGGCGCTGCGCCTGGAACTAAGTCGATGTGAAACTCCACTTGCCTCTGAGGTGGCAGTCCGGGTAAGTCTTCCGGGAAGACTTCTGGATATTCCCTTACGACAGGGATGTCTTCGATTCTTGGTTCGGCAGCCTTCTTATCCACGATGTGTGCCAGGAAAGCAACACATCCATTCTGTAAACACTTCCTTGCTTTCAAGCAGCTGATAAATCTTAGCGGCGTGTCACGCTTCTCTCCGTGAACCACAATTGTCTCACCATCATCAGTTGGGATACGAACAACTTTCTCGTGACATACTATTTCAGCCTTGTTTCCGGATAACCAATCCATTCCTACCACCACGTCGAAACTTCCTAATTCGACTGGTAGTAGATCCAAAGTAAACTCGCGTTCTCCCAGTTCTATCGCACAGCCTCTGATTACTTCGTCGGCTTCAACTAACTTTCCATTAGCTAATTCGATCGAGTAGGGAATGTCTAACTTATTAGCAGCTAACCCAAGCATATTCTTAAATTCTAACGATACGAAGCTATAGTCGGCACCAGTATCAAATAAAACAGATGCATAGCGCTGATTGATAGGGAACGTACCCGTAACAACATTTGGATCCTGGCGTGCATCCCTAGCTTCGAGTTGGAACACTCTACCACGGGCCTGATTCAACGTTGGGCAATTCTTCTTAAAATGCCCGATTTCCCCGCAGTTATAGCATCCCAGTCTCTGCCCATTACCACCAGCTTGATCATTTCCCGGATTACGATTTACTGCGCCCGCTTGGTTAGCATTGTTGCCTTGATTTCTGTTATCTCCAAAATTTCCTTGTGGGCGGTTTCCGTTTCCACCACGGTTATCATTCCTATTTCCATATCCTCCCTGGCCTCCCCGGCCAGTACCAACCCAACAGGTGTCCTTCAAATGACCACGTTTCCCACATACTTCGCATACTTTTAGCCTACATTGACCCGAATGGTGACGCTGGCAGGCACTACACTTAGGCAGAGTGCCCATATATCCTCTTCCTCTCCTTCCCCTGCCAGCTGCTCCCTGAGCTGGCGTGCTTGGTGCTCCTCTCTTACCATCACCACTAACACTTTGTTTGAAGTTCGAAAACTTTCTTTTGTTACTTCCAGACGGCTCAACATGAGTCTCTTTCTCCTTTGCCTTAACATCACCAAACTTGTTCAGACGAATGGCCTCTTCGGTGAGAGCCACGCTCAAATCGATGGCTTCGGTGATAGTTGCTGGTTTGGAGGAGGTTACCATGCTTATTATTTGGGGAGCCAAACCCCAAATGAAGCGCTCGATTCGCTTGTATTCAGGCGTAACCATGTAAGGAACCACTTGAGATAAGTCGTGAAACCTCTGGACGTATTCCGCAATCTTTGGTCCATCCATCTTTAAGTGCCAAAATTCAGTCTCCAACCTTTGAATTTCTGCGCGTGAACAGTACTTTTTGCGCATCAGTTCTTTCAATTCGGCCCAAGTCAGGGCGTAGGCGGGAGCTTCGCCTAGAGTTTGTACTTGTAGGTTCCACCAGGATAGGGCTCCATCTAGAAACAGCCCTGAAATGTATGTGACTTGCTGATCCTCTGCACACTTGCTCATGCGTAGGACAGAATCGGTTTTCTCAGCCCAGCGGGTAAAGGCAACTGCACCTCCTGTGCCATTGAAGTTAACTGGTTTGCAGTCTAAGAACTGCTTGTAGGTGCATCCTGCACGTATGTTAAAACATGTGTTTGGCATTAGCATCATTGCTAAAATCTCCAATTAGTTCATGGTAGGTTCGAATGGCGTGGTATTACCGTGAGGTGGATTGTTATTGCCTTGGTTAACACTTCCGCTCCCTCCTGGCTGAGATGCTGCGTACTGTGCTATGGCAGCTGCAATGACTTGCTGTAGCTCTGCCTCGTTAGTAGGCATTGGCATGGGCGTAGGGCGTTTTGGCGGCATCTTCTAAAAGATGGTTTAAGTTGGTCAGGCCATAGTAAAATTCTCATGTTATAATACGTAAATCAGTTCGTAGTATAGCGTACGTATATAACGGTAGTAATAGTATAATCACACAACATCTCATGTTATCACACATCACAAATATCAATCACACAACACCCATGTCATAAAATATAAACAAGTAGTCAAGTGAATCAAAATATGGTGAGAACACTGCGATTGCCATATAAATGAGACCACATCGTAAGTGTATACATACAATCATCAATCACTAGGGGCTACATCACCCCTGTCAAAAGCTACATCAGTATCAATACAACATCAAGTACATAACAAAAGTCAAGTCATAACGTAGTCTCCCCAAAATGCTGTGCAGACAAAAAGCAATCGCCGCCTTCTCACCTCGCCTACCCTAGTGGCACCGATGAGCTCTAAGCCGATGGTGGTGGAGGAGGAAAATGGGTATAAAACAAACGGCGCAACTGTAACCAGTCCGCCTCCATCGCCTGCTGTGTACGAATAATGGAAGCAATCTGCTGCTCCAAAGTAGTAAGACGAGCAGCATAGTCAAGGGGTAATGGTCGTGATGGCTGTAACGGAGTGGGTACCCGGCCATGGCACTGACATGGCTGCAGATGGGCTCTCTCCAACTCCTGTAGTCGCTGCTCATGCGACTCATGCTGGTATACAAATGACATCAATACATCCTCAATGGTATGTCCCACGTGGAACCTGTGGTATGGATCAGTGGGTGGCATAGGGGAAAACGGTGCCCACAGCAGTGGCTCACGTGTGGGGTCAAAGGGTGCCACACGAAAAGGAGCAGTAGTAGGTGGAACAAACGGCATCTGAGGCATGAAAGGCATGGGCATCGGTACATGCCCTGATGGGTGGGCTGAAGAGCCCTCTCCAGGCCCTGCTGGAGGTATAAACATAGGAACCTGAAACGAAAAATCAGTATGTGGTGCAACAGGAATCTGTGGAGGGAATGGGGGAACGTCCTCGTCTGCCGGTATCCAGCCATGCTGGGCAGACTCGTCCGGTGGATCCATATGAGCCGCGAACGGTGCATGTCCGGGCTCTATGGGAACGGGATCAAATATGGGAGCAACAACAGGGTGAACGGGTGCCAAGTGCTCGAAAGGGGGGTCAACTGGTACAGCAACAATGGGTAAAGGACCAATGGGATCAACAGGAACATCTATGTGGTGATCATCAGCAATGGGCTCAAAAGGTACATCAGCATGCGCAGGGTCATGCTCTGGTAAAGGGTCAAGGGCGGCAGCCTGCTCCGGAGCAATGGCAGGCTCAAAGTCATCAAACGCCATGTCAAAATCAAAATCAGGATCAATCGGATCAAAAGGGTCAACAGGATCTGCTGGATCCTCCATCAACTCGTCCATCGGGACATACTCTAAATCACGGTCAGGATCAAATCCTGGTGGGAACATAGGATCTGAATCCTCCTCGACGTCATGGTCAAAAACAAGTCCAGGTATGGAAGCAACAGAAAAAGCCTGGTCAGAATCGGACCCATGGGAGAAGTGCTGCGCACTATGAGCATGTGTGGGTACAGAAGCCACAGACTCAAAGGAGTCCGCGACTGGAGAATGAGCAGGTGACTCCGCAGCCGGAGCATCTGCGATCAGTAAGGGAGCAACAGCAGGTAGGGCCTCACCCTGAGCATCCTCCAAAGGCTCCTCCTCAAACATATCGACGTCGTCCTCCTCGTCGTCGATGGGTAAAACATAAGCTGGGTATGCAGCCAGCGGTATGGGAGCAGGGATCAGTGCCAAGGGTAGATCCCCTGCTGGAAGATCAACTGGGAGCTCATCTACGCCGTCGGGTAAGGCGAATGGCTGAAAGTCGTCATCATCCGTGCTGGTGAAGTCTGACGTATAAACCTCGTGCTCCGATGACTCAATGTCGTCTGAAACGATAGGCCTCGGGCCAGTGGTGCCTGAACCACCAGTGTCTGCAGAATCCATGTGTCTGTAACATATACACAAACATGCACAAGTAGTCAATCATAAATCAAGTAATCACATAAGTCACCAAGTAAGGTATCACATAATTCTCCTAGTCTTACTAGTCAATTTCATCCAGTCTTCCAGACTGCTCTATCCTTCACTTAAACCAAACCTCGATCCTCCAGATCGATCCTCAGCCCTCCAAGCCGAGCCTTTTCTTCCTAGCCTTGCTAGCCCACTATCTTGGTCACCTAGACCAAGCCTCGATCCTCCAGATCGATCCTATAACAAACCAACGTGCTCAACTACCTTGACCATCTCGATCCTCCAGATCGATCCTCAGCCCTCCAAGCTGAACTTATAATTAATAAAATGTGCTCAACATTTGTTTGTAAAAAGTGTGGATCTGGACTTAAGTGGTATGCAGAAAAATGTTTTCGTGAGAGCCCTAGTGATCATAGTCTAGACTCGAGACAGAATCCTAGTTCGCTATGATCAGAGCTCTGATACCAAGCTGTCACACCCTGGCTTTGCGGAAGCGTGGTTAGTTTTGGTGTGACTTCTTAATACCATAGCTTAATCATAACAAGCTATATGAATTTAAAAACCATGCAAGTCATCATTAAGCTTAAAAATCAACATACAATACCATTGTTTTAAACATACGACCATAACCATGTTCAGTAAACATTACAACTTATAACAAACATAAACGAGGGTTAAGGATTGTGTCTTGTCCAGGTAAGAGAACACAACCCCTAATCCTTGATGACTTCATGAAGATTGCAGCGGAAAACGTTCATACCGTGCCAGAATCCGTTTAATTTCCTGAAATACATGTGAGTTGAAAAATCAACAATAATGTTGAGCGGGTTCATGTGCAAGTGAGTAAGTAAAACACTTGTAAGTATAAAAGTTTCCTGGTATGTAGCAGTGTAAGAGGACTTGTGATCACCAATGGTTTGCAAGGCCATTAGCATGTCGTGAAATGCAAGTAGGAAGACACAACCCTAGCTGATTTTTGCGTTGGGCAACCAAGTCACTCCAGGTCCGTTTTGGTTAGCCTCAGCGAGGTCCGTTTGGCCTAGAGCTGGGCTCGCTACACCCAGATAGATCTACCGCTCGAGTCCCTCGGTGTTCTAACTACCCATTCACATGATCTAAACCTCCTTACGTAAATCATACCGTGTATAATAGTACTTGTAAACAAAGTAACATGTATTTCACCCCCGCAGTTAAGTAAACTGAAAACAGTTAGAGAAAAGGGGGACATGAACTCACTGTGAGGCGTCTCTACCAAGTATCCCTGAATCAGAAAGCTGCGCGACGACCTACAAGTGCTAATATCTATTAGACGAACGGCCGTGCCTTAGCTTTAGAGTTTTAATGTTCTGGGGAAATAGTTAGACAACTATTTCGTGTTTATATTTCTTGGTTAACGTATAAGTAGATTCCTTCCCAAGGATGGGGTATTCGTACAAGTATTATGTATGTGGTGACTTAACGTATAAAAAAAAATACATTTACAAGTCTCCTATCCAGCACTTTAAAGTTTTATGTCAAAACTCAAGGCGAGGTTTAATTATGAGATATAAAGTTTCACATACACGATAGAAAAATAATTTTTCTAAGTCTAGGTATTTTTAGAAAAATTCGCCAGAACTTCCCCTAATAACGGGAGTATCCGTGCTAATACGCACATCATTTTCTTTTCGAAATCAAACCAAGATCATCAACAATCAACCCTTACGTTTTAACACGCAAAATACTACTCTTGTCGTTTCAGTTTCAATTTGTGAAAACTGGACTGTTTTCGGGCGTGTAAATAAATTACTTAACTTATTCCAAAAATTCCCAAATTTTTGTGGAACGTCATAACCGACCCACAAATTATTGTGTAAAAGTTTCGGGGTCCAAATCATTACCAAAAATTTATAGAAAATCGTTTACCGAACTGTGATCAGATTTGTTACATTCTGATCACAGTTTACAGAATAATTCGCCAAAAATTCCTCGTAAGTCCGTTTGTCGAAAATCCAGTTCGAGGGTCACAAATACATCTGTGTTCATCTTTGATAAAAGTTTCAGGGGCTGGTTCGGTTCAGGTTTTAAGTGGTGATCGAAAACACACAGCCCAATTTTCTGCAGTAACAAACAGCCCTAGCTGCAGTCACGTAAACAGATTTTTAAAATAGTAACCGACATCAGAAAAATACGATTCCAGCGCCATTTTCTTCGTTTTTCGAAATGACACGATTTAGGCTTTTGAAATTCCGTTTTTCGAGTTTTTAAGGTCCGTTTACAGCCTGTTAAAGGCGGCTGAAACAGTGACTCAGCATGCTGTTTTGTGATATAGATGTTATTAAATCGCGTTATAAGTGTCCGATTAGCGGGTTAAACAAGAAAACGACTTTTAAATATCAAGTATGTGTTATCCAACCCTTAAACCGACAAGATTCCACTTCATAAATCATACACAAGTAAACTTTTATGTAGATTTTATGTTCATAACTCATGTTTTCACATTTTTCTAATATTCTTGTAATCTAGCGATTTAAACAACAATACTACATGTTAAATGCCATAATTTTCGAACAAGATGAGATCAAGTATGAAGAAGCTTACTACTAGCCTCTAGCTAGGGAAGAAATCTTGTGTCAAAATGATGAGAAAAAGATGTAGAAACAAGCAAGAACAATGCTCCCTTGCAATCCCTTCAAGTTGCACCTTCCATGGATGGTTTCTAGGCTTTGAATGGACAATAAAATGAAGAAGATGATGTTGTTTAGGGTGGTGATGGTGTGCTTGGTTGTGGGCAGCCGATCAAGAGAGAGGAGAGAGTGAAAATGTGTTGCAAAATCTTGTGAAGTGATGTACATTTATAAGGAACATTACTTATATTTACTTTCTCATATTTTGTATAGATAAGCAAGCAAAACAATAAATACTAGATCATTGAATCCAAGCAAGAAGATTGGAAGTATGATGTTATGACATGTGGGGTCCCACTTGGGGAAATGAATTCGTTGGGGGGGGGGGTATTATGTAAATATTGTGACTAGAATGTATAAGTGTAAGTAATGTAATATAGCTAGTTGATTTATTATAGGCGGGTGTTATGGCATACGGGGATCATGACTAGCCATAAATAATAAAATAAAGTATTTAACAAAAATTTAGTGCCCCGGGTAATGTCCGGTTATACGGTTAAGTACCGTTCCGTTAAAATGTTTAATTATACCGCAAAAGGCCCTTTATGTATATTTTTGTAACATAAATTATTCCTGGTACTTAGGAAAATATACGGGACCGTTATGCAATGTTTTTGCACTGTATTAGCAATTTAAAATGCTGAGTTCTATAATAAAGCGCAGAATTTTGTATTTAAAGTACGTTTTAGGCACCTCCAATCAGTGTATCTTATTCCTAGAGACGCGGTACCACAACCCTTATATCCCTACACTCACTACCAGTGTAGCAAAAATATATGAGGCTCTTAACAGGCCTTAGAGGCAGTGTCTGCCTGATGCTGGTTATTTCAGCATGTTCACTGTGTATCCGTTTAGTGCTACTGTGCTTTTTTTGTGCATCAAGTTTGCCACTAGGGTTCAGCATGTAAATAATGTAGTGACAGCAAATAAAGTATGATGCAAGTAAGTGCATGTATCAGTATGCAGGTAGCAGTTTATCAGCTAGTTTCAAGCAAGCACAGTAATTAAGCAGAAATTAATCATTAATTAAGTTGTACGGATACCTGGTTTAGTGCGGGTTGTCACATAAGTGGTTTCTCAAATTGTGCCTTACGAACAAATATTCCTTCCTCAGTATTTGCTGAGTATCTTGAGGAATTTGATTGAAACAAAATTCCCTTATCTTTTGTTGAACTGTCTAATTGACGATAGATGTCCGAAATTCTTTGCTTACCCATACTGTAATCAAATATTCAAATAACACAAAACATGTAATCACAGGATGGTAATCAGGAAAATTAAGTATTTCTAAATACTTAATTGGCTTAAATCAATGGCTCTGATACCACCTTTTTCTGTCATGGCCCCCGTCCCGGTTTTACCCGGTCCAGGAGCCGCGGGACAGGAACCCGTGGTATTTATTAATTGAGTTGACAGCGGAAGATTTTACAGGATCTTTTAAAACTTGAAATGCCCGATTATTTTATTTCATAATTCGGAATAAAACCTCGTAATTTACATTAGAGGAATTTTACTAGGAAATTCCCTGGTTTACAAAACATGTTTATTTATTTAATTGAGCCACTACTTCAAGTTTGTTAGTGCTCCGTAGCACTTTTCCTTGGTTCACAGTAGTCACCTGAAACATGTTTTGAAAATATTTTATCAGCGGGGAAATACTGGCGAGTCATTCAAATTTGATAACACGACACATAGTTATAAATTACAGCATAAGAGCGATTACAATGGCTTCTATCTTATTTTTATCTGGCGCCGTGTCACCTCCTGGTGACGATGGTTATACCACTATTGGGTCCTTTCACCAAAGTAGTGATGATTATCACTGTTAGGATTTATTAGCCTAACCGTGAGAATTTAGTAATGTGCACAATACCCCACTAGCCAGTGATTTAAGATAACCACGACTTAATCCCTGTAATTATAACCTTTGAAAATAATTGGAGTATTGTAAAACACTTTTGATAAAAAGAGAATGACTCACATTGCAGATTTAAATGGGCAGAGTTTAGCCTACTGATTAGCCTTGTAACCTAATTTAAATAACAATGCACACGAACTAGGTTAGTAACTAATACAACATTTACGATAACTCACGAAATTAAAACTCTCACAACGAATGACAAAGTGAAACACTTAAACATCCATCAATTCACGACGAATGACAAAGTATAGCCCTAATTTGGGCAGCACTTAAACATCCATTGGATAGTTTAAATCGATCGGACATTGAATCGTAGCAGCGATCGAGTTAATACCCTGTATCGTAGCAGCGCCTTCCTAATGAAAATTATGTTTTTGAGCAGTGTATCTTCGTTTTTGTGAAAAGATTTCGACACAGAATGAAAGCTCGATGTCCAGGCAATTTATAGGTGAAAAATGGGTCTCACGCGGCCCGCGTGAACCTTCGCTCAACCCTTACGTGGCCCGCGTGACCACCTAGTCTATGTGTAGGTTTGCTGGTGCTGGTGCACTACATCTGTCGACTTCGTCTTGTATTGAGTCTTTGTCTTAGAATGTTAGATTAGGGCACGTTTTACGAGAAAATAGGATAGCATATGTGTCTTAGAGGGTTTCGCTTATAGAGACATGGTAGGGTTTCGCTTATGTGATCATTGAGGGGTTTCGCTCATATGGTAGTGTATGTTGGAGCGAAACCTCATGCACTATAAATAGGCACTCATAAGCGAAATCATGTAATTAGTCTTGTATTCCATACCGAGGTGCTGCCGGTGTGAGATTTGGATGTAATCTGTCAGATATCAATACATAAAGGTGTTTAAAGTGATTTGCTAGCTGTTTCTAAGTCAGCAGCTATTTCTACCTCTGTTTCTTGTTATTCCGCACCTGAAACAGAGTAGAGCTTCTCTGAACGACTCATTCGGGTCAGATCTCGATCCTACAAGTGGTATCAGAGCTTCAGGAGGAGGAGTTCTGCAGAGATTAGCTGGAATTCATCGAGATTTCTTACTTCTACACACTTCTTTCTTCAGTTCAGAAAGTTTTATCGGTCAAAATCAATTCAAAATTTCACAGATTGTGTGTAATTGGACATAGACAAATCCCTGTGAGTTTGGCATTGAAATAAGAATTAAAAATGGACTAAAATTGGATCCGATTAGGTTTCGCTTTTTCGTACATCTTGTAATTTCGCTTATTTGAACACCCTGTTTTCGCTCATAGCGACACTTAATCTGCTATTTCGCTCCAAAGGTCCATCAAATTTAGCTCATAGTGACATCATTCTTGGGATTTCGTTATTGTGTCACGATATTAGTGATTTCGCTCATTTGAACATAGTGATTTCGCTGATATGGTCATCAACAACATAGTTTCGCTTTTGTGAACACCTGGTTTCGCTCATAGGACCATCCAGAGTTCTGATTTCGCTTTTAAGGACTGTTGTGGGAAAATCTTTGAAATTGACAAATGGACGAGGAATTCTACAACGCATTTGCTACTCCAGTTACCCCGATCATTATTGCACAGAACACAATGCTCGAAAATGAAACAGGAACAACGCAAAAACCACCTAAGCTCATGAACATCGAGGAATATAAGGGTTGGGAAGGACGGTTCGAAAACTGGGTGCAAGCCAACTACTTGGATGCGTGGGAATGTGTCGAGACAAAATACATTCGACCGACGAATGATGATGAAGAAGTGGTTCCGATTAAAGATCTAAGCGCCGATGCTAGAAAGAAATACAAAGATGAGAAAATGATGCTGAGTCTTCTACAACAAGCTGTGAAAGAAGATATTTTGGTTCTATTGCAACATAACGGAACTTCATACTCAATTTGGAAAGCCTTAAGATCGAAATTTCATGGAAGTCAAGAGATGGTTAAGAACAAGAAATCACTTTTGAAGAAAGAGTTCGATTTATTTCGTAGGTTGAAAAATGAGAGCACAAGGCAAATCATTGAGAGATACTGCAATCTGCTAGCAAACATGAAGAGATTGAGTATTGAGAAAGACAATGAAGAATTGATCGAGAAGCTTGCTGATGCTTTGCCACACGAGACTTGGGGCACATATCTCATGATGCTTAGAAACAAGAAAGGTTTTAGCAGTTTGACACTCAGCAAGTTCATTGAGAAGTTGGAAGCTCAAGAGATGGAGCAACGAAAGATTATTCGAATGAAAGATTTTGATGGTGAACAGGATATTGGGTTGTATTACAAAACAGGGTTGAATGAGAAAACAACCAACTTGTCACCGAAAGTTGAAACCGCATACAATGCAAAGAATTCATCTGGTAGTTCATCAAAAGGATCAAACAGCAACACGAGTTTCTCATCATTTCTATCTTTTGATCCGAATGTTTTAACAACAAGAAATGGCAAAAGGCTTCAATGCAACATTGTGTTGAACATTGAAAATGATCAGGAATATTCTGAAGAGTTAGCAAAAAGCCATATGTCTTTATTGGGAACTGTTCTTGAATCTTATGGTAGTTTTGTTGCAGGTCGAATCGGGAATCCAATGCTGACAAAGGAAGATTACGACCAGATCGATGCTGAAGAGATGGAACTGATGGACATAAAATGGTGCTTGGCCAGCGTGTTGAGGAGAGTTGAGAAATTTAAGCAAATCACTGGAAGAGATGATCTTCGTGAGGTTGGTGTTTCTACTTTAGGTTTTGACAAATCTAAAGTCACTTGTTTTCGTGGCAGGGAGAAGGGTCACTTCAAGAGGGAGTGCACCAATCGCGAAGCAAGTGGAGCTCAGAATCCTTTTAACAACAACAATGATTACTACCGAAAAGCCATCTATCATCAAGTTGCTCAGCAACCATCTCAACAACATCAACATCAAGCACAAACTGCACATGGAAGGAATGTGATTGAAGACTCTGGAAAGAGAGCTTGTGTGGTTAATCAAGATTCTTCAAAGAGAGCTGATGGTAGTGCTTTGATAATAGACCAAGACGACGAAAAGTTACCTAAAGGGTTTAGCTGGGAAAATTTCACATGGGATAATTATGTTCCTGATCAAGCTCTAGCTCACATAGCTTTTGTTGCTAGAGTTGAAGAGGACAGTGAGTATTGGGCGAGAAAATTTGATGCTGATATGAAATTGATTGCTGAAAGTGATAGTGAAGATGAAAAGGTTAAAAAGAAGAAGAAAAAGGTAAAAACACCAGTGAGCAGTGATGACGAAGAAATACCAGTGATCAAAAGGAAAGTAAAGGTTGAAGTTCCAAAGTTCATGAAGAAGTTGATGCAAAGAAGATTCCAGTGAAGTGTGAAAACTGTGAAGCTGTGAAAAAGCAGAACAGTACACTGATCTATAACTTGAATAGTTTGAAAGAATCTTACGATGTACTGAACAAAGCAATGAACCAATACAATCAAACAAGTGAAGAACAAGCAACAGCAATGAAGACACTTCAAGGAGCTTTCATGATAAAGCAGAAAGTTGTGAACAACTACATTGAGAAGTGTGCTGTGCTTGAACAAAAGCTGGAGACACAAAGAATTGAGACTGAAAGAGTAAACCGATTGTTGAAAAGTTACTCATGTACTTCTTATGTCATTGACAGGATCTATCCAACTGCTGAAGGATTGAAGGCATTTGAAGAAGATGAGGTAACTAAAGAACATAAGATTTCTGAAGAAAAGACTCCTGAAAAGAAGAAAGCAAAGAAGAAGGATACTAAATTGAATGATTCTGGTAAGAAACAAAGTTTCGGTTACAACAAGTGTCCACCCCCGCTTGAAAATGGATATTCTCCAAGAAATCCAAATTCAGAAAGAGTCGAAAAGGCAACAAATTTACAGTGGGAGTTGGAGTCGTCAGTTAACTTGCCAGAAAATATTGATGTGACGTTTACATCATCTGACACTGATCATGAGTCCGAGTTAATAAAAAAGGTGGTCGATCAGGTGTTGGATAAAGATGAAACAGAGGAGTCAAAGTCAAAGTCTATGTCGGAGTCAAAGTTTGAGTCCAGCAATCCGAGTCAATCCGACAAACAGGGCAAAAGGGTTTACAACAAAGAATTCTTGTTATCAAAATCTAATTTGAGTGACGAAACATTCAAAGTTGCATATACATTAAATGATTTCGACAAATTATATTCTAATGAGGAATTTCCAATAAGAGGTGTAAAAACTGAGATGATAAAAAAGGTTTTCAAACTTACAGTAATTAACATTTCTGAAATAAAAGATTTAAATCTTACTGATAAACCTAAAAAATACACCTCAAGAGTACAACAAAGATTAAACAAGAAAAAAGGTTACAGTTCTGGTTCTGATTTTCACAAGAAATCAAACCCTAACCGTAATTTCAAAAAGAAAGGTCTTGGTTTTACTCCAACAGAAAAACAGAAAAATGAAAAATATGTTCGTGATTTTAAAGCAAAGATGACATTTGTTTCAGGTACATCAGCAGAAGAAGAAGAAGAAAAGAAAGAATTCTGGAGGCAGTCAAATAGTGAGTTCCTTGTAAAGAAGCAAGATGACATGAAGAAGATGGCTGAACAGAGGAAAGATACGAGAACCTGTTTCCAAGGCAACACTGTTGGACATATTGCCAGAGATTGTTCTAAGGCAATACCATCAAAACAGGGAGTTTCTCGTAAACAGAAAGAGAAAGAGGTTGTGTTTGAACCATCAATTGACAGAACAAAGTTATTCAAAAATTCTACATTTGAAATTGGTGAATGTTCAAACAAGTTTTACAAGAAAAGAGCTAAAAATGACAAACAAAAATGGGTGGTTAAGAAGTCTGGAGGTAGTTCTAGCGATGATTCTGATAGGTCAAAATCAGAGGAGCTATCTTCTGGCAATGAATCTGATTTCACAAAATCAGATGAGTCACAGGTTGAGGTAAAAGGAGAAAAATCAGTTCTGACTGTGGATGATGAAAATTTTCCATTACTTCGGACTGAAAATTATAAAAAAAAATTGGTAAAGTTGAGATTTCAAACCAATTTTATGATGACAAAAAGGTTTTCGATGTTGAAAAGGCCTTTAACCCTACTGTAAAACATATTTTTGGAAAAATGATTGATCGAAAAGTAAAAGGGGTTAAAGAGTTCTATGAGAAGAAGACGAAGAAAGATAAAGTTGAACCATCCCTGGTTTGTGACTGGGATGGTACATATTACGAACAGTAAGTCTGTGGACTTGCCGGAGATCCCAAGTTGGTAATCGTGGATCAGGAATTGGCATCTTTCATAAAATTGTTGTTTGTGGAAATTTTTAAAATGTTTAAATGTATACAGGTAATGGACTATGCCGAAACTCCCAGGTTGGTAAGTGTGGAGTAGGTATCGGCATTTATCTTGAAATTTACTTTGATAAGTTCATCGTACAAGTAGTACAGAGGTTTGTTTTGGCATTGTGATTACTCAAGGTCATTAATTTGAACTTGATGTAATCTTCATACAAGTGGTTGAAAGACAATATGATGAACCATGCCCCTACAAGTGGTAAAAACAAACTTATTTTCCGGAAAAATCATTTTGACTAAAACAAACTTAAGTGTTTTGAAATCTAAATGAGAAAATAGTTTGTTGAAAGGGGGAGTTCTGATGGTTTATGCCAAGTGAATGGCGAATTGATGCGATTTGATATCAGTTGTCAACTTTCTTGTACAGTTTGTTTTCAAATTTCCTAAATGTGTTTGCATTTTAGGGGGAGTAAGAAATTTTAGAAAATCCAAAAACATTTGAAAATTTGAAAAAACCAAAAATATGATAAAATGAAAATGAGTTTTGTTGTATAAAAGAGGAAATGATAGTACATCAGTGGACGATCACAGCATGCTAAAGAATTGGTAAGATAAAAAGTGATAAACGGTCTCACTGATGATGTGCCAGTAGATTTTTGCACATTTAGTAGATTGTGACGAGATATAAACCTAAATTTCAAACTTGCTTATATCGTGGGGAAACATCTCTCGGATATATGGGTAACCCCCGAAATCTCGTTTGAAAGATTCCTTTTTCTGATATACTAGGTTTTATACTCAGTGATGTCTGGGGTATTATTCCAGGACTTCTGCTGAATGGAAGTTCTGACCTAGTCCTCGAATAATACTTTCCGCAATGCTTGAAACATAGCATCACCCTCAGCATAAATGATAAGACAATAAAATTTCTTAGCAATGCTGTTGTAAAAAAAGATCCTCTAAAGGGGACACACCCAAAAGTTGAGTCATGATCTCTCTGCTGAATGGTAGTTCTGACCTGAGCTCTCATGATTCTTCATAATTTATTAACCCCTACAGATATCATTTGTGTCATAATTACCTGTAAGACTGAATATTGGGATCTGAATACGGGAGTATATTCTGAGGTGGGACACGCGATTGAGTTTAAGTACTTAAAATATTAATCTCGTATCTCGAAACAGTTGAACTTTGTGTGAGAATTTAAGTGGACCAGTATACTGACAATCTAAGTGAATCGTTTAGAACTTAAAATGAAATGAAGCTTAACGGTGTTGGTGATTTGTCTCATAAACTGATATGATCCTCTTACACAAACTCACAAAAATAGTGTCTGTAAATATTTCTTTACTGCATTTTATTTTTTTTTACAAAATCCAAAAAGATTTTTGATATGTTTTAGCATAAATTTTGAAAAAAAATTCAAAAAGTTTTTCGACGACTGATATTGAAAAGCTGATTTTCAAAATTCCAAGTGCTAAACATGATGAACAGATGGTTTGGGAGAGTGTGTTGTAAGTGGTTCATCAGAAACAAATTGATATGTTTGTTTGTGATAGGATTTTCTAATGATGTCTATATGCTTAAATGTTTATTATAAAACTTATGTTTGTGGTAGAGTTGTATGCAGGTTGAGTCAACATTTGAGGGGGAGTGCATGTTGATGATGATGAATTTACAGTTGTCAAAATCTAAGAGAAGAAGTTTGTTGGTGATTTAAGAGAAAGAGATGAAGATATAGAGAGAAGCCCAGAGACTGATCAAGACTGAAGAAGTGAAGACATAGCATTGTCGTGACTCGATAGTCGACTCGTAAACATCTGAGGGGGAGTCTGTTGGTGCACTACATCTGTCGACTTCGTCTTGTATCGAGTCTTAGTCTTAGAATGTTAGATTAGGGCACGTCTTACGAGAAAATAGGATAGCATATGTGTCTTAGAGGGTTTCGCTTATAGAGACATGGTAGGGTTTCGCTTATGTGATCATTGAGGGGTTTCGCTCATATGGTAGTGTATGTTGGAGTGAAACCTCATGCACTATAAATAGGTACTCATAAGCGAAATCATGTAATCAGCCTTGTATTCCATACCGAGGTGCTGCCGGTGTGAAGATTGAGCTGTAATCGTTGTCATATCAATACAATCAGTAGATTAAGTGAAGAATCAGCTATTTCTACCTCTGTTTCTTGTTATTCCGCACCTGAAACAGAGTAGAGCTTCTCTGAACGACTCATTCGGGTCAGATCGCGATCCTACAGCTGGGTCACGCGTAGGGTTTCCAGGTTGATGCCACGTGGCCTGGGAACGCTTATCCGGTCAAACACATGTTGACGCGGCCCGCGTGAGGTTATGCTTAACCCTTACGCGGCCCGCCTGAAGACCAGATTTCTTGTTTTCTTGGTTTTTCATGCACAGTAGGGTTTCAGGGGTCCGGGTTTCCACTTATGGGTCGTTTTGGGACATTTTTGAAGGTCCTTACAGAATTCCATTGTCATCCTTGACACACATAACTTGGTTAAGACACGACATCTTTTACACAAGACATAATACTCTATTTCAAAACATAACATATTTTATGCAATACATCTTCCATGAGAATATCGACCTCACGTCTATTGCGGAGCTTATAACAAACGTGGTTCCTGAGTGAGACCATAAAGCATTGATCCCGTGGAAGAATGGTTACATTCTCACAGATGCCGAGACACCTGACTTTAGTAGTGACGATGAGGCAGAGGTGGCAGCCTTAGACAACAACTCCATTAGTGGGATGAGGTCCCTGTGGCTCATACAAATCATGATTGACGAGACTCTTGTCTAGCTAAGGAAGATGAAGTACTCATCTTGAAGGTGCTCCTCCAGTTGTTATTTTTACAAATTCTCTCGATTGTTATTTCATCTAACGTCGTGCCATTCCGTGAGTAATGACAACGGACCTTGACACATGAACTATCATGAAGTTCCCTCCTGTGTTAAACATAGGCAATAGTGTCCTCCCTCTGACTGATCGTCTGCTTTGAATGAAAGAATGCTAGGGTGACCATGCAAGATAATTTATTATTACGAGGGCCCACGTAATAACAACTTGTAGTGCATGGAATTCCTGGTGGACTCTGCGGACAAAGCTAGTGATCACTATCAATTCAAAATTCTTAAGTTGTTCAAGTTTCTATCCAGTAAAACACTAACCGAGATGGTTACTATAACACCCTACAATACAATACAATACAATACAATACAATACAATACAATACAATACAATACAATACAATACAATACAATACAATACAATACAATACAATACAATACAATACAATACAATACAATACAATACAATACAATACAATACAATACAATACAATACAATACAATACAATACAGGAAGACGATACGTATTGCTCGCACCTAACATTCGACCTACAACACGAGTTGTTCGAGACTAGTCATCTAAACAAACAAAACTTGTTAACCACTCATGGAGGATCTTTCCTCAACATTCTAGAATTCTTGTACATGAGTTGGTTCTTTGGTGTCTATGACACCTTATCTTATTTATTGGAAATGAATACAATAAATTCCGTCATTTTGACATTTGTCTTATCCCAAGGGATAGTATGGCATGAGCCATGCTACAACTCCCTCATTGCATTCTATTCGACATCTATGAAGATCTTAATGATCTTGTTGGAGCTCGTGAAGCTCAAGCACTATTACCATATTCGTCACATGGGGAAGTACGACAAAGGAATTTCACTACTTCGGATGATCAAAGCCTATGTAGTATGGAATGCATACTATAGGGACGGAGGCCACTGGTTGGTTTCCCCTCCTCAACAAATTATTTCGTTTTCCACTTTGACATATGTCCAGTACACGCAAGAGGCGCTACGCATTTTGGTTGCGGTTATCCACATTATCATTTATTCAAACATGTATGAACAATACGATCTTGAGGATTTTATGACCAATTTCCTTCTTCATTCTTGGGCACATGATAGACTATATTTATCCAAAATATATGTCTAGATTCTTTTAATGTTGTATATTAAAAAGATCATGGCGCCAGGAGGATGGTCTACACCCAAAAAGGGGTTAACTAATCAACATCTCACAGTTAAACTAAAGTTCTTATGGAACAACACGAGGGTGCAGAAATTGCACAACATGAGGTTAATCAGGACGACACTAGTAACGGTACTGGTAGTTCAAGTGATTCAAATCCCGATGGATCGGGAATGAGTAGCAATGCCACACCAGAATATGCGACCACACAAGGCCTTAATTTTAAGTCTTTTCGGACTGTAAACGACAAGACCTCGTTAATATAAGAGGTGCGGTAGGTTCTGTCTGCCACATAAAGACAATGAAGTTGGTTAATCATACTAGGAAACACATTCCTGAGTAGACAATTAGATACACGGAGAGTCTCTTACTGAACGCAACCTTAACTTGGTGGAATCTCCAGGTACAAACACTAGGAAGGGATACAGTGAAGAGGTTGTCGGGGGAAGAACTCAAGGATCTTATACGAGAAGAGTATTGCTCGCTGATTTAAATTCAAAGGTTGGAAACAAAATTCTAGAACTCGATCATGATTAGAGCCAATGTTGTTGGTTACACTCGAGGCTTTCACGATATCTCAAGGGTTGTTCCATACTAGGTAACACCCAAATTCAAACACATTGAATGCTACCTTTAGGGTTTAGCCTCTGGGATCCGAGGCATGACCGCATCATCCCACCCTACCTCAATCACTCAAACAGTAGTTACCCGACACGTTTCTTACCAAATCTAACTCATGCATGCGAAATGAGTTTCATGGCTAGTGACAGGATTGTCCAAGCTATAATTAGGGACTGGATTATCCTACAACTAAACATAGGGAGTGGGCTATCCTACATCTAAACACATAGATTGGATTATCCTACCTCTAAACATATGGATTGGGTTATCCTACATCTGAACATATGGATTGGTTATCCGATAACCGAGCCGAAGTCGTCTGTCATGAGAAGACCATTCGCCTACCACTAGTGAGCGAAGAGACACTTGTTATTTATGGAGAGAAGCATGACACACCATTGCGGATCATCAATTGCATGAAGGCACAGAAGTTCTTATGGAAAGGTTGTATTGCCTTTCTGGTACATGTTGTCGACAAGAAGGCCGTTAGGCTGAAGCCGACAGATATTCCAGTGGTAAAAGGGTTTCCTGAAGTCTCTCCTGAAGACTTGACGGGACTATAACCATATCGACAAATCGAGTTTCATAACGACTTGGTACAGGGAACCTCACCCATAACCAAATCTCTATATCGATTAGCACCTTTTGAAATGCAAGAGTTATTCACACAACTTCAAGAGTTGTTGGATAAAGGAATCATTAGACCAAGCTTCTCGCCTTGGGGAGCTCCAGCTTTGTTTGTAAAGAAGAAGGATGAAACACTCAGAATGTGCATCGACTACAGAGAGTTGAATAAACTCACCATCAAGAATCGGTATCCACTATCGAGGATTGGTGATTTATTCGATCAATTGCAAGGTTCAAGCTTCTACTCCAAGATAGACTTACGATCGGGGTATCACCAATTACGAATTTAAGAGGAAAGCATACCAAGGACGGCTTTTCAAACTCGTTATGGTCATTACGAGTTTCTCGTTATACCTTTTAGTTTAACGAACACGCCTGCGGTCTTCATGGACTTAATGAACCGCGTGTGCAATCCATACTTCGACAAATTCATGATAGTGTTCATTGATGACATTTTGATATACTCACGATCGGCAGACGAGCACGAACAACGTTTGAGAACCATTTTATAACTACTCAAGAAGGAGACACTATACGCAAAATTTTCCAAATACGAGTTTTGGATTCGTGAAGTACAATTTCTCGGGCAGATAGTGAACGACAAAGGCATTCAAGTAGACACCTCGAAGATCGAAGCAATTAAGAACTGGGAAGCGCCCAAGACTCCAACTGAAGTCCGACAATTATTGGGATTAGCAGGGTACTATCGGAGATTTATAGAGAATTTTTCTAAAATTTTCTCAACCGCGAACCTCACTCACCCAATCGAGAAACAAGAAGAATCATTTCAACTTCTCAAGGATAAGTTGTGCGATGCACCAATCTTATCACTACCTGATGGTACCGATGACTTTGTAGTATATTGTGATGCTTTGCATCAAGGATTGGGTTGTGTGCTCATACAACGAGAAAAAGTTATTGCGTACGCGTCACATCAACTAAAAGTTCCCGAGAAGAACTATACCACTCACGACCCTGAGTTAGGCGCGGTGGTATTCGCTTTGAAAATATGGCGACATTATTTATATGATACTCAATGCACAATTTTCACGGATTATAAAAGTCTTCAACATATATTCAATCAAAAAGAACTAAAGATGCGTCAACGACGTTGGATTGAATTGCTGAACGACTATGATTGTGAAATAAAGTACCATCCGGGCAAGGCGAACGTTGTAGCGGACGCCTTGAGCCGCAAGGAACGAGATAGAACACTGAGAGTTCAAGCATTAGAGAAGATGATTCACAAGCGCTCAAAGAAGAGCATATTCAAGAAGAAACACTTCGAGGCATGAAGGAACAATTAGCGCCGAAAGAAGATGGAACTTTATACCTTATGGGTCGAAAATGGGTTCCATTCTTTGGCGGCCTTCGAGATTATATTTTGAGGAAACACATAGGCCTAATTATTGAAAGAATACTATTGGTGGCCTAACCTCAAAAAGTGATATCGCTACTTATGTCGGAGAATGCTTGACTTATGCGAAAGTCAAAGCCGAGTAGCAAAATCCCTCGGGATTGGTACAACAACACGAGATTCCCATTTGAAAATGGGAACAAATATCGATGTATATATATATATATAATCAAGAAGCAAAAATGGTTCCCTTTTATGACCATTTTCGGTTATGTACTAAAAACCGAAAAGGTAAGTTTTGTCCAAACAAACAAATCATCCATATGAAATAATTTTTCAAGATTCCCTTATGCATGTAAGAAAATAATCTTGAAAACAAAGGGATAACCATGTTAAAATTTTCAGCCATAGGGTTTTATTCGAACACGAAACCCGAAATTTTTAATCTATGGAAGCATGCACTCATATAAGCGGCTCTAGATGCCATTGATGGGATTTTAACATGTTTATCAAAGTAATTTCATCCATTTGAAATAAAAATGCAGCGGAAAAGGTATTTAAAACATGTTACTTTTAAGATATAAATTTCATTTATAAGCAAAATCCCAAAACTCGGATCCATATATGAATATGCATACTATCAAACACAACCATAGGATGTTTAGATTACTACCTTCTTGGAGTAATAGGATGATGAAACGCATGATGATTCTTGAATGGTTGCCTTCAAGAGTAGAAGACCTCAAGCTTGTATACCCCAAGCTTCCAACAAACACCTTGATTGTAGCTAGGATTTCAACACTTGAATGATACTTGAAAAAACCTTTGATACCACACAATGTTGGCCGAAATTTTTGAGACAGATCACAAGTCTTCTAAGTTCATCTACTTGTCATCTAAATATATATAAAACATGAGAGAAGATAACCTCCCTTTTGGCCAATCAACTCCCTTCTTACACATGCAAATGCATGAAGCCTTATTGGACCAAAATGGTCTTGGAAAGACCACCCAATCAAGACCCATCTTACACATGCAAATTGCATGAATTGTGATTGGACCACAAAGGTCTTGGGAAGACCATGTGGGGGCCGATTTTGGGAGGTTGTTTTTTTTAAAAAAAAAATTTCTTTTAACAATTTTAAGTCTTGTTGATTTTATAACTTTTATAAAATATAACACCATATGTTTACAAGACTTTTTCAACCTTTTAAAATGTTATTTAACCCATTAAATAACAAAATAAAATATTCTCTCAAAATAAATTATCCATATAATTTATTGGTTTCTCAAGTGTAATTATTTAGAAAACCAATTTCTAAATATTGTAAGTGTTAATATTTATTTGTTTGATCATATCACAAATAAATAATATAAGTGTTTGTCTAGCTTGTTATTGGGTATGACTCGACTTGGATCATAACGTACTAGTCACATCAATTTAATATTTGTCTTGGGCATACAGAGTCCAACAATCTCCCACTTGCACAAGATACATAGAAGATTGATGCAAGCAGTAAATGATGCCTAACTACGGTTTACTACCCCTAATACGTATGACTACATGTGCCATTCAATAACATCATCCCTTTCAAGTCCCTTACTTGAACATGATTTAGGTGAATCTATCACTTATCCTTTCGTTACATATGTCATGTTAAATCCAGAGACATAGAGTGATCACTCTCTGTTGATTTAACTTTAGCAGGCCTTAGACATCTTACTCTCAACGAATAAGAGGAACAAATCCCTTCTTGACTACATACATCTCTCACAATCACCTTGTACCACACCTGAGCTTAGCCTTATGTACTGTCATATTACTGACAGCGAAGAAAAAAGTCAAGGCATAATATTTGGTGAATATCAAGACCCAATATGTATCTGACCCAATATGTATCTCAGGTCAGAGGATACTATGATATTCGCCTTAGCTCAAATTTACTTATGATCAATCACAAATGATTCCATGTAGTAATATTTGAGAGCGAGTCAGTCCAATATTTGTATCCCACAAATATCTATGAACTTTGGCAGCAACACTTTGCTCTATATTCATATCTAATGAATATCCACCAATCCAAATTCATAATAGTCTTACATTCATATTTGTTCCCACAAGTATGATCGACTATGGACATTTAGAATAATTAACTTATTCACGGATTTAATCATGCTAATATGAAACGTAACTCAAAATACCATAAAAGAGTTAAATTAACAATTGTTTCAATATCCAAATACAAAATTGATCAAATCCAATCACTAGAATATCGAAGTCCTAAGGCACATGTATGACCCTCATGTTTTGCCCGGTCAAGGAGCTTCGTGAGTGGATCCGCAATGTTTTGATCGGTGTGAACTTGGCGGATACATATCTTTCCTTTTTCAACTTCATCCCTTATGTAGTTGAATCTCCGCTCGATATGTCTAGTCTTTTGGTGCGCACGAGGTTCCTTGATTTGAGCAATCGCACCCTCGTTATCACAAAAGATCTCTAGGGGGTCTTGAATGGTAGGGACCACCCCTAGATCGGCAATGAATTTCTTCAACCATGCAGCTTCCTGGGCTGCCAATGAAGCGGCGATGTATTCTGATTCTGTAGTGGACAATGCTACCACTTCTTGTTTTAAGCTCTTCCAAGAGACGACTCCACCATTTAAAATGAAGACATACCCCGATTGCGATCGAGAATCACTTCGATCGGTTTGGAAACTCGCGTCCGTGTAACCCTTTACAACGAGTTCCTCCTCACTAGATCCATATATTAAGAACATATCCTTAGTCCTCCTAAGGTATTTCAATATGCTTTTAACAGCCATCCAATGACTGTTACCTGGATTTTGCTGGTATCTACTCGTCATGCTCAAGGCGCATGAGACGTCCGGTCTGGTGCATATCATTGCATACATGATGGATCCTATAGCCGACGCATATGGGATTCGTTTCATTTTCTCTTGCTCATCCTTTGAGCTTTGACATTGAGATGTATTCAATATTGTCCCCTTTTGAATAGGTACAAAACCTCTCTTAGAGTTCTCCATCTGGAACCTATTCAAGACTTTGTCAATGTATGCACTTTGGTTTAAACCTATCAAGCGCCTTGATCTATCCCCATAGACCTTTATTCCCAGAATGTAGGCGACTTCACCAAGATCCTTAATGGAAAAACAACTTCCAAGCCAAGCTTTTACACCTTCCATGGTTGGAATGTCATTCCCAAATAGTAGAATGTCATCGACATACAGTACTAAGAAAGTGATGATGCTCCCACTAGCTTTCTTATACACACAAGCTTCATCGCCATTCTTGATGAATCCAAAATTCTTAATTTCTTCATTAAAACGGTGATTCCAACTTCTAGATGCTTGTTTCAATCCATAGATTGATTTCTTTAACTTGCATACTTTGTCAGGATGTTTTGGATCGACAAAACCTTCAGGCTGAACCATATAGACAACTTCATCAAGATATCCATTTAGAAAAGCCATTTTGACATCCAATTGCCAGATCTCATAGTCATAATATGCAGCTATGGCAAATAATATCCTGATTGACTTTAACATCACCACAGGCGAGAAGGTCTCATCATAATCAATCCCTTGAGTTTGAGTGAAACCTTTTGCTACAAGTCTTGCTTTATAAGTATCCAAGTTACCATGCATATATGTTTTCTTCTTGAAAACCCACTTACTTCCAACTACTTTGGAGTTAAGTGGTGGCAAAACCAATTCCCAAACTTGGTTGTCATACATTGATTGCATCTCTATGTTCGTCGCTTCAAGCCATTTGTCACAATCGGATTTTGATATTGCATCATGGTATGTGGTTGGTTCATCTGAATCTACCACAGAGCATCCATCCATGAAAAATCCATATCTTTCAGGTGGACAACTAATTCTACCAGATATGTGAACATTTTGTGTGTTTTGATCAACCTCTTGATCGTTTTCAACAACCTCTTGTTGAGCGCTAGTATCAACCAAACGTGCATCGTCTTGTGGTTCTTGATAATCCTCAAGTTCCATTGTTCTATCACTAGTTCCTTCCATAAGGAACTTAGCTTCTAAGAACTTACCCTTTTGAGCAACAAATACCTTTTGCTCGGTTGGGTCGTAGAAATAATATCCTATATCATCTTTAGGATATCCTACAAAGATACACTTAGTGGATCGGACTTCCAATTTATTTGGGGTGTATTGTTTAACATATGCTTCACAACCCCAAACCCTTAAGAATGATAATGATGGAGGGTTTCCATGCCATATTTCAAAAGGTGTCTTTTCCACTTTCTTGGTTGGGGACATATTTAGTATGCGAACTGCGGAGAGCAAAACGTAACCCCAAAACGATAGAGGTAATGTGCTTCTAGCCATCATAGATCGAACCATATCTAATAGAGTTCGATTTCTCCTTTCGGACACACCATTGTGTTGTGGTGTTCCAGGTGGAGTAAGTTGTGAGATAATCCCACAACTCCTAAGATGATCTTGAAAAGCACCACTAAGGTATTCACCTCCTCTATCGGTGTGAAGGACTTTAATTGTTTTCTTGAGTTGATTTTCTACTTCACTTTTGAAGTCTTTGAATATTTCAAATGCCTCATCCTTGTGTCTTAGTAGATACACATAACCATAATGACTATAGATGTCGGTAAAGGTAATGAAGTATCTTTCACCATTCCCAATCATCGGCTTAAAAGGACCACATACATCTGAATGTATGATACCTAGTAAGTCTTTAGCCCTTTCAAAAGTTCCACTAAAGGGTGTCTTGGTCATTTTGCCTTGTAAACAAGATTCGCATACATCAAATGAATTATCTTCATTTGTATTCAAAAGACCATTTTTCTGAAGTGTATGCATGCGATTCTTGCTTATATGTCAAAGGCGACAATGCCAAAGATAGGAATCACTCAAATCAATTTTTAGTTTCTTGTTGGTTACTTTGTACATTGAGCTATCATATGATGTGTTATCATGATCTAATTCATAAATACCATTTAAAGGCATAGCCTTAAAGTAAAACACATCATGCATAGAAACATAAATGTCTTGGTTAACAAATTTGAAATTAAAACCACATTGTCTTAAAAGGGAAACAGAAATTATGTTCCTAGTTAAACTAGGAGCATACAAAACATTCTTCAAAATAACTTCCAAACCACTTGGAAGTTCTAAAACGTAGTCTCCTTGAGCTTCGACTTCAACCTTTGCTCCGTTGCCCATAAAGAGACTAGCGTCTCCCTTCTTTTAATGTTTATTTCTTTTGAACCCCTGCAACAAATTGCAAATGTGAGTTCCACATCCGGTATCTAGTACCCATGTGTTAGAAGAAATAACATTAAGCTCAACATGTATCATAAAGATAGTACCTGAGGTTTGCCCTGCATCCCTCTTGTTTTTCAACTCTTTGAGATAGGTCGGATAATTTCTCTTCCAATGTCCTATCTCACCACATTCAAAACATGGGTCATTCGTAGCAACCTTTTGCTTCTTCTCTTTTGGTTTGGCGGGTTCTGCTTTAGCTTTTCCCTTTGCCTTTCCCTTGACGTGTCCCTTTCTTTTAGCATAGTTTGCTTTAGAGTCGGGGTGGGGCCTCTTCTTGTTGTTTCCTTCATTGATCGCTAGGACGGGTAAAGCCTTTTTGCCCATTCCTACTTCGGCCTTTTTGAGCATTGCATGAAGCTCACCAATGCTCTTGTCCCATCCATTCATGTTGTAATTCATTACAAAGCTTTCAAATTTCTTTGTTAAAGAGTTGAGGATCAAATCCGTAGCCAACTCTTTAGAGACGGGACAATTTAGCCTTTCGAGGTGATCAATGTGGCTTTTCATCTTATGATACCGATTGGGTTTCCTCCATTCGACATGCATGAAGCGCCCGAACAGTTTCGAAGCGTTCTACCCTTGCTTATTGTAGGAACATTTCCTTTAACTGGGTAATCATGTCGTATGCCCCGTGATGTTCAAAATCCTTTTGAATTTCAGGAATCATAGTTCCCAACATGAGGCATGAGGCTTGCATGGAGTCCTCGGTATACTTAACCCAATCATTGTAGGCTTCCACATCTTCCACGTTAGGTTCATCGGGAATCGGATCGTCCAACACATAGGATATCTTCTCTTGCATGAGAACGATTCTCAAGTTTCGAAACCAATCCATAAAGTTGTTATGGTTGAGACGATCCTTTTCAAGGATTGTTCTTAGTGATAGGTTTCGGACGGTTTGGTTAATCGTGTTTGCATTGTTAGTGGCCATCTACAAAATTTAACAAGTTCAATTTTAGTATTTTCGATATTATTATATTTTAATCATTAATACCCTTTTGTGTCTTGAAGACAATTAATAATTAAAATCTAGAATCCAACGTTACATTTAAATATTGGTTAGGTGACCTTTATCCCTCTATTTAAGTTAACAAGGTAGTCAACGTTTGACAATTGCAACTCTTTTCAATTTCTAGCCATATGGGATTGGTTAAACATCTTTATGTTTAGTTGGCATGTTTAATCCCATCAACACCTTTGTTCCCCATGCTTCGGTGACCCTAAGTTCATGGTTTCCAAATCAAGTCGTCCAACTTACCCACACGTGTGACTTTATATACATAAGTGGTTAGGTGACCTTTATCCCACAAACATGGTAAACCCACCTCGAACATACAAGTTCCCTCAAATGTGGTTAGGTGACCTTTATCCCACAATAAGAGTTCCCAAGTGTTTCGAGTGTTGTATAAAAGGATGGTGTTTGACTTCTTTTATAAAAGGGTTTTTAATATTTCAAAATTCTAGTTTAGAAAATATTATGTACCATACATTTGCATGCATTCAAATCCTTGGTACTTTAGTGAAAACAAGTTTTTCAAGGTTCTTTTTAATAAAACCTATTTTATTATAAAATCATCAATTTTTAATAAAACCCTTTATTAACCATTTTAATGATTTTGTAAAGAACCAATTTTATGCTTGTTGTTGATTATTAGTGTCACACCCTGACTTTTGCGGAAGCGTGGTTTATTTGGTGTGACTTCTTAATACCATAGCAACAATCATAACAATGCTATATGATAAAAACATGAGATATTCATCCATTAATAAGGTTTAGAAAAATCCCATTTTCAACAATCACAAAATAATTTACTAACCTTAACTTGATTTATTTGAGTTCATAAAGACTTAGCTAAAGACTTTAAACAAAACCAGGTTTAGGTATATATAACCCGTCCAGGAAGAGGTTACACATTCTAAACCCTGGATGACTTCTTTATTCAAACACAGCTTGAAAATACGTGCATACCGTGCCAGATCCGTTAGTTTCCTGAAATACATGTAATTTGAAAAGTCAACATAACGTTGAGCGAGTTCATGTGTAAGTGAGTAGGTATAAACCTTTGTAAAAATGTCTGTATGTATGAAAATCCCTGGTATGTAGCAATTAAGGAAAAAGAGACCACCATTGGGTTGCAAAGCCAATGATAAGTGTGAAGTGATGCAGGAAGACTCAAACCTAGCGGATTTGTGCGTCGGGCACTTACTCATCTCATGGTCCACTCAGCGGACTCAGGAGTGGGGCTCGCTACACCCAAATAGATCTATCACTAATGTCCCTCGGTCCTACAACGAGGATTGATGGCCTTAAGTGTTGTGCCCACCACTCACATGTTCGCGTAATAAAAACCCTCCTTAAGCTAACCATACCATGTAAATAAATGTCTGTAAATGTCTGTAACATGTATTTCACCCCCGATGTGTAAAACTGAAAATAGTTAAGAGAAAAGGGGGACATGAACTCACAATATTGCGTCTTCGGTACTCGTAACCCAAATCTCCTCAGCAACACGACTACCTACAATGGTCGAACGTCTATTAGACGAACGGGTCGTGCCTTGTCTTAGTATTGATTAGTGCCTTTGAGTTACGTTTTAAAGTGTCTTCAATATTTTAGTAATAATACTTCTTATACTTGTGTATTCGTATTTCCTTCCCAAGGATGGGATATTTTACATATGTCTATTCATATTGGAATTATATTTTTAAGTCCCATTTCAGAGAATACATACTTAACCATATTTCTGTATAAAACCAACCTCCGATACTCCGTATTTCGTTATAAAAATTATGGCGAGTTTTATGTTTGAAAAACATAGTCTAAAACATGCTAGTAACCACTTGTTTAGAAAAATGTTTACTAAGTGTTAGGATTTTCGGAAAATTTTGCCATAGTCTCCTTTGTAAATAGAGGTGTCCATGCTTAATAGCATATCATTTTCTTTTATATAAATCCCGTAGATGGTTCCCACATAGCCAACCCGACAATCGTACATGCAATACACTACTTATGTCATTTCAGCTTTATTAAACAAAACTGGACTGTTTTAGAGCATTTAAATAAAATAGTTATCCTTCTCCAAAAATTCCCAAATTTTTGCAGAATGTCATAATCGTTCCAAATTTTATTGTGTCAAAATATCGGGGTTCAGTTCATTACCAATATTATATAAAAATTTATTTACCCGACTGCAATCAGATTTGTTGCTTTCTGATCGCACTTTACGGAAAAATTCACTATAAATTAATCGTAAATCCGATCGATGAAATTCCAGTTGGAGGATCACGGAAACAACAGTAACCATCTACAGTAAAAATCCCATGAGCTGATTCTACTCAGGTTTCGAGTTTTGACTCTGAATACGAAACACTTTTTCAGCAGGAAAATTTCAGCTTGAGCTGCTGTCTTAAAACAATTCTTTAAAAATAGTAAACGACCTCAAAAAATTACGATTCTAGTGCCATTTGTTCGGTTATTCAAAAATACATAACTTAGACTCTAGAAATTCAGTTTTGCAAGTTAAAATGACCCAGTTACCGCCTGTTGAAGTTGGCTGGAAATTTCAATCAGCATGTTTATTTTTAGCGTTTTAGCTTTTGTGTGCCATGAACATTATACATATCATAACAAAGAACAATATGGAACAAGGGTGTGAATGGACTTACTACTAGCACAAGGCTAGGGTGGAAATCTTAGTGCAAGGATGATGAAGAAATGATAGTGATAAAGACTTGAACAAAGCCTTCTTGAGAGCCCTTTGTAACTTCTATGAATGATCTTCAAGACTTGAATGGACTTGGATGTGAAGAAGATGAAGATGGAGAGAGAGAGGGATGGGTATGGTTTGGGGAGAGGAGAGAGGAAGGAGGATTGAATGTTGTAATCTATGGAAGATCATGCAAGGATATGTAGGAGATATGAGGAGATATGGTGGAATGCATGCAAGCCACTTGTCCATACAAGATCAAATGTGATATTTGCAAATCCAAGGAAATATTTGGTAATGATGAGGGCTGAAATTCGGTTAGGGGGGGGGGTAATTTGTAAAATTTTGGTAATTAGTAGGTAAATAATTAGAAGGTTAAGGGTAATTTCTAGAATAGTGAGTGTATGTCATGTTTCTATAGTGTGTGGGGATTTTTGTGACCGTAAATAATTAAGAATGATAAAATAATATTTCTGACAATAGTTTGGTGTCCCGGGTAATGTCTGGTTGTTCGGTTACGTATCGTTCCGTTAAAGCGTTTAATTGTACCGCATAGTGTCTTTTATGCATCTTTTTGTAACGAAATCATTCCTGGCACTTAGGAAAGTATACAGGACCACTCTACCATATTTGTGTATTCTATTGGTATAATAAAATGCTGTATTTTATAAAAGAATGCAGAATTCTGTATTTAACGCATGTTTTGGGCACTTCCCGGCACTATATCTATCACCTAATGACATAGTCTTATGGTCCTCACTTCCCTACACTCCATACTAGTGTAGTACTCTATCACTGGCTCATACTGGCCATAAAAATGTTGTCTGTCTATGTGCTGGTATTGTCAGCACTATTTCTGAATCAACCGTTCAGTGTGTCAACTGTGCTGAGTGCATCAAGTATGTCACTAATGTAGGTGTGTAATGAATGGAGTGACTGTATGAAATGTGATGTATGTATATATAATATGGAATCATAGAGCAGTTTAAATTGTCAGTTGAAATCAAGCACATTCATTAAGCACGTAATTAAGATTAATTAATTTGTACAGTACCTGTAATTTTGAGGGTTGTCACATTCTCCCCCCGTTAAGAAAATTTCGTCCTCGAAATTTGTACTACCTTAATTCCTTAGGGTTTCGTTATGCATGTATGTATATGAATAGTACCGGGGTAGATAGTCTCTAAACCGAATCAAACCTTATTCACATTAAGTGAGTCCAAGAATCTATATACAAAATCACGAATCCAATGGTTAAAAGGTATGTGCTTTTAGTATTTGGTGTCGAGGGTACAAGACGTATCGTCGTATAGTCTAGTGTAACCTAGTTACAGGGGTTCCACAATAGAGGAGTCTTATCTATTAGGATACTTAGATAGTTGGTCACAACATGTCAACGAGTTTTCACAACCGTAGCATCCGCCATATGAACTCAAAATCAATAACTCAAAAGTAGTAGTAAAGTGATCTGTAAATCTCCCAACTAAATGAACGGCAAGGTTTAGTGTGTTGGCACTCTTAAGTTTCGAGGGTACACCGAATGGAATACAAGCGAATTTGGTGTATCACGATCTTGATTCGTAGTTGTATCAGAAATGTTTAAATGACAAGTCAACAAAAGTATATGTAGTTTTCGGGTGAAACAGTTGACCATGATTAGCACAAGATAATGACACCACAAGGTGTTGTAATGACGAGATTCAATAATAGTGGTGACCGAACAAGTTCACCGTGCCTGTAATCAAGTGAACGTGGACCGAGACAATCTGAAGATTTGATTTACGCAATGTCGTAAAGTTTCCAGTTGAATATGAAATATCAAAGAACCACTGTTTTTGATCGAAGGTGAAAAAGTATTAAATACCGCAAGGTATTCGATAGACAATGAAAGAATCGTTAAGAGGTACATTGTGCTATGGAACGAATCTATGTACCATTGCCTTAACACACAACTGTGTTGAGACCGCTTTAATCGTGATAAACGAGACGGATTTAGAGCAATTAAATAATTCAAATCCATGTATGAAATGAGTAACCAACTTAGTGCAAGCTCAATTCTGTGAAAATATCCCCACAAGGTATTGAAATCAATCAAACGATTTAGTGGAGTCGTAGACCAACCGAATCTACTACGACTCGTAATGAAAGAATCCTTGCAAAAATATTTGAATATGATGCTCCTAATACATCATATAGCATCTCAAATCAAACATGTGAAATGGATAAGTTCAAGCAATTGAACCTAGTTTCAGCGTAACCCGATAATAAACGTATGTATCAACAAAGGAAATCTCGGCATGGTAACCAAAAATAAACCATGAATGTGATGTGAGATCAAAAGAACTTTCAAGAGAGTGTGTTGACTTAATAGCAAAGAGTCAACAATTACAATAATGTAGGTCATTCAGATTACAGACCAGTAATTAGATTTAGCAACATAATATCTGAACTTCAATGAAATGTTTGGAATGAAACCGCATGCGTAGCAGATGGTGCATGCGTAACATGTGAGTTTTCAAGTAATGGAGCAATGAGTGATTGCAAAAATGGAGAAATGACCAAGTATACGAGGAAAATGTGTGTTCGCTCTTAGCGAAGAAAATCAACGCGATGCAACTACTTTAAGGGGAGTAGAGATGCAAACATCTACTCGTTAGAGACAAAGTGAATATTTCAACGAAAGAAATTTAAGTACTTTCTGTCTTGTTAACTGAAATGGTATGTATGTCAGGTTAATGGTGTTCGATCGAGTTAACAAGTATGGTTTCTAAGTAGCGACCTCTACAAGTTTGGACCTGGGTTCCCAAAGGTCCTAGCCTATGTTTTCTAGATCCTTAAGGTTTCATATTCGGTGTAACACTGTCTAGTTCATCGTGTGTGACACACCATTCGTGTGCCCGTTCACAACATGTCATTGTCCTACAACTTCCCTGGTATACTTCCTTCCTGAATTCACAGCTAACGACACTCGATCATCGATCAGTCATGAAATAGTAGTTGGGTCCTCACAGTTAGTTACATAAGTAATTCGTTAATCCTTAGCAAAAGCCACCGACTCTGGTTGGCTGGCCCGTCCGACTCCCGGTCCTTTAAAAGTCATCGTCCTTTCTTTTGATGAGCAGAACTGAGGTTATCCAACACAAAAGTTTTGGTCTGTCATCTTCCTTCTCTATCTACTACTGAAACTACACGGTCAATCCTTGCATTTTCGCAAATGCGGGTCGCTACGATGCATCGATTTCAGGTGCGGTGCCTGGAATGAAATCGATGTGAGATTCGACTAATTGTTGAGGAGATAATTCTGGTAAGTCTTCGGGAAGACTTCAGAATATTTCCTTATCACAGGAATATCTTCGAGTTTTGGCCCTTCGGCTCCCTTGTCCCCGACATGAGCCAAGAAAATAACACATCCTATACGTAACAATTCCTGTGCCTTTAAGAAATTGGTGATCTGTGGTGGTGGATCCTGCTTCGTGAGTCACGACCGTTCCTTCATTCGTCATCGAGGTGCGGGTACCACCCTCTGCTCGACCGCTTGGCAACTAATCCACCCCAATTACCTCGTCGAAGCTTCCCAGTTCAGCTGGCAGTAGGTCTATCGTAGACTCGTGACCTCCTAGTTCAATTACACATCCTCGGACAACTTCACTCGCTTCTACTAGCTTTCCCTTAGCCAGTTTGATTAAGTACGGGATATCTAACTTACTAGTAGTTAACCCGAATATATTCTTAAATTCCAATGATACAAAGCTATAGCCGGCACTGGTATCAAATAACATGGATGCAAAATTCAGTTTGATAGAGACGTACCAGTAATCATGTCTGGATCCTCGCATGCTTCCCGAGCTCCGATGTTGGATGTCCCTTCATGGTCTTTATTAATCTTCCTTGGGCAATTTTTCCTAAAGTGCCCCATGTTCCCGCATCGGTAGCAACCTGGAAATTTATTAGTATTTCCACCTTGGTTGTTGTCATTGTCACCTCCTTGTTTGGGACTCTTCGCCCCACAGGCATCCTTGTTGTATCCTCTCTTCCCACACCTATCGCACTTAGGCTTCTGACACCCACATTCGTGGTGATACTTGCATCCACCACGTTTAGGCTTAGCTCCTAAGTAAATCTTAACGTCGGCTTATTTGTTGTTAGGACAATATTTCTTGAAATGCCCTTTGTCCTCGCAGTCAAAACAATCCCGAACAGTTCTTTGTTCATCACTATCCGTTCGGAAATCTTCGGTGAGCTTCCTTTTGTTCTTTCCGGATGACTCAACCTGAGTCTCCTTCTTCTTGGTAGGGTTAGTAAGTTTTTCCAGTCTACGTGCTTCCGTAGCGAGTGCCAAACTCATCTTACTTGCAGTAATAGTTATTGATGGTGTTGATGTTGTCATCAAGCTCAAGGCTTGAGGCGCCAGTTCCCAAATGAATTGTCCCAATTCCTTCATTTCTGGTTTCACCAGGTACGGAACAACTCGTGACAAATCATGGAGTCTTTGTACGTACTCCAACACTTTTGGACCTTCCCTCATCAGGCTCCGGAATTCACCTTCCCACCCCTGGGTTTCCGTTTGGGAGCAATACTTCTTATGCATCATTCCTTTCAGTTCACCCCATGTTAACGCATATGCTGCAGTCGCGCCCATTATTCGAATCTGAAGGTTCCACCATAATCGAGCTTCATCCGCAAACAACTCGGAAACGTATGGGACTTGTTGTTCTGGCGTACAACCGCTCAATTGAAAGATGGAATCCATTCTTTCGATCCATTTCACAAAGGCTATGGCACCTCCAGTGCCGTCGAACTGCGGAGGCTCATAATTGAGGAAGTGCCAGTAGGTACAGCCATGACTTTCTAAGGTGCCCCTGCTAGATTCGGAGCGCAGGGCCTCGTGTTGTGCTATGGCTGCAGCAATGATTCCTTGAAGTTCCGCCTCGTTGGTGGGCATGCATACATCCCGTCTTGGAGGCATCTTCTAAATGATGATTGTATGGGTGAGGTCATAGTAAGTAATAACACACGTACGTAAAATCATTCATCGAGCACATAACATCTCATGTTATAAATTAATCAAGCACACAACATCTCATGTTACAAATTAACCAAGCACATAACATCACAGTGACTAAGGGTCACTTTTCCCTTGTCTGAACTAGCTAGTCCTATACAACAACCAAAGGCTAACTATCAAAACTCATGACGTCAAAATGCGGTCTCCAAACTGCCGTATAGTCGGCACAATCGAAATCTTGTCACCAAAAGTCTACCTGTATAACACCAAAAATATGCCTATGCTGATGGCGGCGGAGGAGGGAAATGAAAGAGAAGTAAGTGACGCATATGTGACCAGTCCTCCTCCTCCATAGCACGATAGGTGCGCAGCAATTTTTGCTATCTGTTGCTCAGAAGTCCATAAACGAGTGGCAGAATCGGGGGACAGTGGCCGTGGAAGGTGCGGTGCTGCAGACGGTGCCTGACAATGACAAAATGGACGTGGTGCACTCCCCAAAACCTACATACGACGCGTCAATGCATCCTGTTGTATCATCAAAGAAATGAGGGTATCCTTCGTAGCGTGCCCAACATGGTATGGGTGATATGGATCAGATAGTGGCCTTCGAAAAGTCTTCACACTCTCGGCTCATCATTAGTGTCTTTGCCCGATGGTGATGCAATCCGCATAGTCCAGAAATCAACCCTACTGGTGACTGAGGTGGTGGAGGAAAAAAGAGTAAATTGTTATTATGCGTGAAATCCTCCTCGAGTTCGTATATACGTCGAAGCAGTTAGCTGATCTGCCGCTTGGCCGTAAAGAAATGAGCATCAAATCATAAGCTTTTCAGAGAATATGCTGTCTTGTGATGTTGACACTCAAATCATGTTTTCGGTTGTGTAATGTTTTGCATTTGAAGTTGCCAATTGTGGTGTCAGCTAAAGCTCCAACATCCTGCGACTCATATCCTTATACTGTAGTTGGTGTTACTGGAGCAACTCATCTCGCGTGTCGCCTCCATTATGTGAGGATCTAACATTAGCGTAGTGTATGATAAGAACCATCAAAATGGCTCATCCAGTGCCGTAGGGGTGAAAGTAGCAAATGGTGCGGTCTGTGAGGTCGTAGAAAATGTTGCTGTAGCCGATGGGATCGTTACGCGGGTGCTGATCTGGAGTACCTTCTCGGGGTGTGGGTATATTTTGAAGGAAAGCGTTAGGCATCTTGGCGCAATGGACGTCGGTCTTCACAAGAGCAACATCAGCGGGTGAAGGCGCAGGGGCAAACATCTCAAGTGATAAGAAGGTCATTAGGTGTAGGTACTGGGTCGGGTATAAGGGATGCATTGTCTGGTAAGTCAAAAGTAATAGGGTCATGATCAAGTAAGGGTGAAGGATCAGTAGGTGCAACATCAAGCTGTCCCAAAAGGTGCAGAAGCTAATTCAGGAGCAGGCCCTGGGTCGTGTAACGGTGTGGTGCCTCGAGAAGGTGTTAGTGCAGCATTCATAATGGCGTCGTCGTCTGTGTTAGTAGTAGAAAGATGTGACCAGGCCGTCTAAAAGGCTGTAAATGTCACAGACTCGAGGGAGTCTGAAATCGAATATACGCTAGAGTCAGATGGTGGCCTATTAACAGGGGCATTAAGAAGTGAAATTTGTAGCAATGTTCTCATCTAACTTTCTATCACCATAGGCATCAGTAGAAGGACGGTCAATAATGTGACACTCTGGGTTTTCCCGAGCAACCACCTTGTATTGAACTTGCGTGTATATATTATTATATGAAAAATATGGTGTTGATCTTGATATGCTATGTGATCCTCATGCTAAGTTATGTGTTGACAATGTGTAAGTATGATATGAATAGTTATATATATAAATACATAGTAAACCGAGACCATGAACCCGACTCGAGACCACTTGGTCTCGAGTAAACAATGAAACAATTGGGCCGGTTGGGCCATGCCGCTCGGAAACCCATTAGGGTGCACCTACTTGGGTTTGTATATAACCTATGTTGATGGCCAACCTTGCCACTTTTCAATCATCATCTCTCCTACACACACACACACTCTCTCTCTCACTAAAACCTTAAACACAACCTCTCCTTTCCTTCTCTCTCGGATCAAGCCGGCGACAACCACAAGGGACTCATAGATCAGCTTGTGCACACCCATTTGGAAGCTTCATTCTTCACTACTTCACACCCTTATACCCACACTTGAATCAGTTAGTATCCCACCTCGCTTGTTTAGTGATGAATGCACTATGACCATTGTTTGTGTATGATTAAGGTGTTTATTTGATTAGGGGTGCACATGTTCATGTTTGATATGTAGGATGTGTATTAGAGGACATGAAAATGGTTGAATGTTGAGGATAAATCCTATACAAGCATGTATTGGTTGGATAGGTTGGATTTAAGAACTAATAAGGATGACTAGGTTATGTGATTATTGTGGTTTATGCTTATTTTGATTAATGAGGATATGTTCATGTTTGTGTATGTTATTGTGGTTTATTGTACCCAATGAAGAACATGATGAAAACCCTAAAAAGATGATGAACTGTTTGAATGTGTTATGAACATGTTATGAAGATTTGAATTGTGTGCTTTGATCCATTTTGAATATAGTTTAGACAATAAAACATGTTTGTGCAATTTCATTGGATAAGTACATAGTATCATGAAATGAAAATTCTATTAGATAGTACAATTAGACAGGTTCTGGAAGGTTTTCGGTCATCAGGTGTGCGAGTCGAGACCTCCTGTCTCGACTCGAGACCATCAAACTACAACTCGAGACTGCGGAGATTGCTACTCGAGACCACATAGTAACCACTTGAGACAGCCTTCAGGGACTTGAGACCATCAAGGTCTCTAGTCGAGACCCCATGATCTCGACTCGAGACTGAACCCGAGACATCTAAGGTTGCGAGTCGTACTTGCATGACTCGAGACCACCCCACTACAACCCGAGACCACTTGGTTGCGACTCGAGACCTCTCGGTCTCGACTCAAGACCACCTTGTCTCGAGTGGGCTACTGGTCACCATTATTGGGCCAAGGTGTATGGACTGTTCATGCGTAATTACTGTTTCACTGTTTAACTGGACTATGTGTTAACTGTTACTGTTTGACTGTGCAATTATTAGAGCAGGCCCAATACCCTCGTATGTTTTGTATGCTATGTGTTAAATACGTGTACCATATACGTGATTACTTGTGTCCGAGCCTGACCTATACTGGTAACCATTTAGGACGTGGTGACCAGCATACTTAACCAAGTAAACTAAACTGCCGAGCAACCCAAGGTGAGTTCACAACTAATAAAGCATGCGTTCCCGGTGGTTGGGAAACGGAAACTTAAACAACGCTATCCCCTCGTAAGGGATACAAACCTACTTCTCTCCCCTTAATTGGGACTTTTAGTTAATTAGTGTTTATACTGGATGCAACAAGCAACACTAAACAAAACTCTATTGCTCAAGTCCTCACTTCTTAATACCGATTAGTCGCCGGGGTCAGGCGAATGGGTTATTAGTTGATAGCGCTATTTAGGTCTCACCAACCTCACACCGTGCCCGCGTATGGGATCGAGCATGAACTAATGTACTCTGGCAACCGTCAATGATGATAGAACATTGACAAACGGGGCACTCTACGGAAACGTACGGATGAATAGTATTCGGTATTGTAAAAACAGTTTAGTGGCTTACTTATGGGGTAGCTCCCCATCGCATGTATAAACGGATAAATTAACTGGTGAAACAAGTTTTTGGTAATTAAAACTGGACAACTCGTGGACTCGCCAACATTTTTGTTGATACCCTACTGCATGCTTTGCAGGTACCCATTGACTCCGGAGCTTGCAGCTTGGGAACGTGTAGTGGTCGTCTAGCCCATGTGTTGGGTCCTAAATAATCTTGAACTATGAACTTTGTTTTGAAACTGTTTGGTTTATGCTTCCGCTGTTACTTAAACTGTATTTGAACCTAAACTTTTAAAAACTTCAAACTATAATGTTTACTAACTATTGTGGTTGGTGAACATCTTTACTATAGGCCAATGCTCAGTATAATTGGTGGCTGGATCCTGGTCAGTCACGCCTCCAAGCGGTGGTATTCCGCATGTGGATTTTGGGGGGGGGGGGTGACAGATTGGTATCAGAGCCATTGGTTATAGTGAACTTGGTTTTAAAAAGAAGGTCTTTTGAGAAAAAAACCAGACTATAACTCGTGACTCGTGACGACACTACACTCCAAGGGCAAGACTCAACATATTAGACCTCATAGCTCGGACTTGTGTTTACTTGCTTGTTTACCATATGTTATTACTCTACTATACGTACTAGTGTGCCTAATTAGATAGATGTGCATTCCTCTTCTACCTCATTCTCGATACATTACGACATCACATTCATACTGTGTTTTCTGGCTATGAAGACAATGAGTGGACGCGGAAGAGGAAACGTTAACATGACTCAGGCTCAGTTCACTAACTTGCTCAACACGGTGGCTGCAGCTTTCGCAGGTCACCCTGGAGGTAAACTCGTTACTTTAGGACGTTTAGATCCTACCCCCACATCGTCTTTCACCTCCAAGCCTATTCGATTTGCTTCTCACAACAGGACAGCAAGCGCCTGCGCAGCCACGTGTTTGTACTTTCAAAACCTTCATGGATGGCAAGCCTCTCCCTTTCAACGGCACTGAGGGTGCCATAGGCGTTCTGCACTGGATTGAAAAGGCCGAAGCTGTCTTTGCTGTCTGCGAGTGTCCCCCTGCTAACTGGGTTAAGTTCGCGACTGGTACGCTTGAAGGAAACGCGCTTTCATGGTGGAAAGCACAGATTCAGATGCTTGGTCTGGAAGCTGCTAATGCTACTGCATTGGAAGATTTCAAGGACATGATCAAAGAGGAGTACTGTCACAGGGATGACATCCACAAACTCGAGAACGAGTACTATGAGCTCAAGATGGTTGGGTCAGAGATTGAGACCTACACCAAGCAGTCCAACGACTATGCTGCACTTTGCCCGAACATGTCCCGACCTATGTATCGAAGGATCGAATTGTACATCAAAAGTTTGGTCCTAGAAATCCAGAGCCATGTAACCTCAGCCAACCTCAATACCATATAGCCCGTGGTCCGTCTTGCTCACAAACTCACCAATCAGGCTGTGGAGGAGGGCAAGTTGCCCAAGAGGATCAGTGCCACTGCTGGAACTTCTAGCGATAACAAACGAAAGTGGGATGGAAATTAGGGTAAGGATTCTAACCCCACACAGGCCTCGGTTCAACAAAGGAAGACTGAAAGCAACAAGGGCCCTCAGCCACAGGGTGGCTATCGAGGAAACCACCCCAAGTGTAACAAATGTAACCGGCACCACAGTGGGCCATGTGGCAAAAGTCAGTGTCAGCGATGCAACAAGATGGGGCATGAAGCCAAAGACTGTAGGAGCCAGCTCCCAGCTAGGCAGAATCAACAACAACCATAACAGCAACAAGGAAACAACCGTGGATGCTTCAAGTGTGGAGCAACGGGGCACATACGAAAGGATTGCCCTGAACTGAATCAGAACAACAACAATCAGGGTGCTGGGAACAATAACAACAATGCTGGAAATGGTGCAAGAGGAAGGGCTTTTGTGATTGGAGCTGGGGAAGCTAGGAATGATCCCAACGTGGTGGTGGGTAAGTTCCTACTTAATGACCGTTATGTTTCCATATTATTTGATTCTGGAGCAGATGCTAGTTATGTATCCCTACGTATTAGTAAGAAGCTTAAGTCCACTCTTACGCCGTTAAGCTCTAAGCACATCGTTGAAATAGCTAATGGTAGGAACCTCGAGGCCTCACACGTTATTCGTAACTGCAAACTAGAATTGTCTGGTCAGACCTTCCGTATCGATCTCTTCCCCATCATTCTCGGAAGCTTTGACGTCATCATTGGTATGGATTGGTTATCCAAGCATCGAGCTGAGATCCTCTGCCAAGAGAAAGCTGTCCGTATTCCCCGTCCTCCTGGCAAACCCCTTATCATCCAAGGCGACAAAAGCGGAGAAGTCACAGGCATCATTTCATTCTTAAAAGCCTAGAAGTGTCTACGAAAGGCGCACACCGCTATCTTAGCACTTGTTGCCGACACGCAGAAAAAGGAAAACAGGATTGAAGATTTTCCAGTTGTACGCGACTATCGTGAGGTATTTCCGGAAGAACTACCTGGACTCCCTCCTCACCGTCAGGTCGAATTTCAAATCGAACTAGCTCCCGGAGCAGCACCTATAGCTCGTGCACCTTATCGACTAGCTCCCGCAGAACTCAAGGAACTTTCTACTCAACTACAAGAACTACTGGACAAAGGTTTTATCCGTCCTAGCTCATCACCCTGGGGAGCCCCAGTGCTCTTTGTCAAAAAGAAGGATGGCACATTCCGAATGTGCATTGACTACCGCGAACTGAACAAGGTTACCATCAAGAATCGTTATCCACTTCCCCGTATCGACGATCTGTTCGACCAACTGCAAGGGTCGAGCTATTATTCTAAGATCGATCTGCGATCGGGCTATCACCAGCTGAGAGTCCGCGATGAGGACATCTCTAAGACTGCTTTCAGAACCCGCTATGGTCACTACGAATTCCTTGTTATGCCTTTCGGAATGACCAACGCACCTGCGATCTTCATGGATCTCATGAACCGAGTGTGCAAACCCTACCTCGACAAGTTCGTAATTGTGTTTATTGACGACATCCTAATCTACTCAAAAAGTCAAGAGGAGCATGAACAACACCTGCGTCTTATTCTCGAACTCCTTCGCAATGAGCAACTGTACGCCAAATTCTCGAAATGTGATTTCTGGCTTCGAGAAGTCCATTTCCTTGGGCACATAGTTAATCAGGATGGGATTCATGTCGACCCCGCTAAGATCGAATCCATTAAGAATTGGCCTATACCTAAGACTCCGACCGAAGTTCGCCAATTCTTGGGATTGGCAGGATACTATCGAAGGTTTATCAAGGGATTTTCTAAGATCGCTCAACCACTTACGACCCTCACTCAGAAGGGTGTTGCTTACAAATGGAGTGATGCTCAGGAAGCTGCCTTTCAGGAACTAAAGAAGAATCTCTGTAGTGCTCCTATTCTCTCCCTACCTGAAGGTATCGACGACTTCGTTGTTTGCTGCGACGCTTCTATTCAAGGACTTGGTTGCGTGTTGATGCAACGCGAGAAGGTCATTGCTTACGCTTCGCGACAACTCAAGATCCACGAACAGAACTACACGACGCATGACTTAGAATTCGGAGCTGTGGTCTTCGCGCTCAAGATTTGGAGACATTACTTGTACGGTACCAAGTGCACGATTTACACCGATCACAAGAGTCTCCAACACATAATGGAACAAAAGGAGTTGAATATGCGGCAACGCCGATGGGTCGAACTCCTAAACGATTACGAGTGTGCAATTAGATATCATCCAGGCAAGGCTAATGTGGTAGCCGATGCCCTCAGCAGAAAAGAAACCAAACCTAAGCGTGTTCGTGCCTTACAGCTCACCATCCACTCGAACCTCCCTAAGCAAATCCGAAACGCTCAGGCCGAAGCATTGAAAGCCGAGAATGTCAGGGCCGAGTCCCTGCGAGGATCAAGGAAACGGCTAGAACAAAAAGAAGATGGTGCTTACTACGTAAACGGACGTATATGGGTCCCACTTTATGGGAATCTGCACGAGCTTGTAATGGATGAAGCCCATAAGTCCCGTTACTCAGTACATCCTGGTTCGGATAAGATGTACCACGACTTAAGGACTACATATTGGTGGCCTAGCATGAAGGCCCACATAGCGACCTATGTCAGAAAATGTTTGATTTGTGCAAGAGTCAAGGCTGAGTATCAGAAACCATCGGGCCTACTCCAACAACCAGAGATCCCACAGTGGAAATGGGAGCAAATTTCCATGGATTTTGTTATTGGCTTGCAAAGGTCTCAACGCGGAAATGACACCATTTGGGTGATAGTGGACCGGTTAACTAAATCTGCCCACTTTTTGGCTATTAAAGAAACAGACAAGTGCTCTACCTTAGCAGAGGTATACTTAAAGGAAGTGGTTTCGAAGCACGGGGTGCCAACCTCTATTATTTCCGATCGAGACACGCGTTTTACTTCTGAATTGTGGCAAGCTATGCACAAATCCTTTGGCTCACGCTTAGACATGAGCACCGCCTATCATCAACAAACGGATGGGCAATCTGAACGCACCATCCAAACCCTAGAAGATATGCTTAGGGTATGTGTGATCGATTTTGGCAAGGGCTGGGAAAAACATCTGCCCTTAGTGGAATTCTCCTACAACAACAGCTACCACACCAGCATTCAGGCAGCACCCTTTGAGGCATTGTACGTTCGTAAATGCCGATCGCCTCTTTGCTGGGCGGAAGTTGGTGACAGCCAGATCACAGGTCTAGAACTTGTGGCAGACACTACGGAAAAGATTGCCCAGATTAGGCAGCGCATGGCGGCAGCTCGAGACCGTCAGAAGAGCTACGCTGATAAGGATAGGAAACCGCTAGAGTTCCAGGTTGGCGACCGGGCTCTACTCAAAGTCTCACCCTGGAAGGGTGTGGTTCGTTTTGGAAAACGGGGCAAGCTTAATCCGCGATATGTCGGACCATTCGAAATAACCGAAAAGATCGGTAAGGTCGCTTACAGATTGAATCTGCCTGAAGAACTGAGTGTTGTGCACAACGTCTTCCACTTGTCTAATCTGAAGAAGTGCCTGTCAGATGAAACACTCATCATTCCTTTCAAGGAACTCACTATTGGCGAACAGCTACACTTTATTGAGGAACCGATTGAGATCACGGATCGAGAGATCAAAACCCTCAAATGTAGCCAGATACCCCTCGTACGAGTTCGTTGGAACTCGCGCCGTGGTCCAGAGTTCACCTGGGAGCGGGAAGACCAGATGAAGCGCAAGTATTCCCAGTTGTTCCCAAATGAAACTCCCAGCACTAAATCTACAACCGAATTTTGGGACGAAATTCCAAACTAACGGGGGGATGATGTGACACCCCGTTGAAACGTTCTCACTTATACTAGCTTGACAGTGACTGCCTTAACTTTCGGGACGAAAGTTCTTAAAACTTGGGGATAATGTGACACTCTGGGTTTTCCCGAGCAACCACCTTGTATTGAACTTGCGTGTATATATTATTATATGAAAAATATGGTGTTGATCTTGATATGCTATGTGATCCTCATGCTAAGTTATGTGTTGACAATGTGTAAGTATGATATGAATAGTTATATATATAAATACATAGTAAACCGAGACCATGAACCCTACTCGAGACCACTTGGTCTCGAGTAAACAATGAAACAATTGGGCCGGTTGGGCCATGCCGCTCGGAAACCCATTAGGCTGCACCTACTTGGGTTTGTATATAACCTATGTTGATGGTCAACCTTGCCACTTTTCAATCATCATCTCTCCTACACACACACTCTCTCTCTCTCTCTCACTAAAACCTTAAACACAACCTCTCCTTTCCTTCTCTCTCGGATCAAGCCGGCGACAACCACAAGGGACTCACGGATCAGCTTGTGCACACCCATTTGGAAGCTTCATTCTTCACTACTTCACACCCTTATACCCACACTTGAATCGGTTAGTATCCCACCTCGCTTGTTTAGTGATGAATGCACTATGACCATTGTTTGTGTATGATTAAGGTGTTTATTTGATTAGGGGTGCACATGTTCATGTTTGATATGTAGGATGTGTATTAGAGGACATGAAAATGGTTGAATGTTGAGGATAAATCCTATACAAGCATGTATTGGTCGGATAGGTTGGATTTAAGAACTAATAAGGATGACTAGGTTATGTGATTATTGTGGTTTATGCTTATTTTGATTAATGAGGATATGATCATGTTTGTGTATGTTATTGTGGTTTATTGTACCCAATGAAGAACATGATGAAAACCCTAAAAAGATGATGAACTGTTTGAATGTGTTATGAACATGTTATGAAGATTTGAATTGTGTGCTTTGATTCGTTTTGAATATAGTTTAGACAATAAAACATGTTTGTGCAATTTCATTGGATAAGTACATAGTATCATGAAATGAAAATTCTATTGGATAGTACAATTAGATAGGTTCTGGAAGGTTTTCGGTCATCAGGTGTGCGAGTCGAGACCTCCTGTCTCGACTCGAGACCATCAAACTACAACTCGAGACTGCGGAGATTGCTACTCGAGACCACATAGTAACCACTCGAGACAGCCTTCAAGGACTTGAGACCATCAAGGTCTCGAGTTGAGACCCCATGATCTCGACTCGAGACTGAACCCGAGACATCTAAGGTTACGACTCGTACTTGCATGACTCGAGACCACCCCACTACAACCCGAGACCACTTGGTGGCGACTCGAGACCTCTCGGTCTCGACTCGAGACCACCTTGTCTCGAGTGGGCTACTGGTCACCATTATTGGGCCAAGGTGTATGGACTGTTCATGCGTAATTACTGTTTCACTGTTTAACTGGACTATGTGTTAACTGTTACTGTTTGACTGTGCAATTATTAGAGCAGGCCCAATACCCTCGTATGTTTTGTATGCTATGTGTTAAATACGTGTACCATATACGTGATTACTTGTGTCCGAGCCTGACCTATACTGGTAACCATTTAGGATGTGGGGACCAGCATACTTAACCAAGTAAACTAAACTGCCGAGCAACCCAAGGTGAGTTCACAACTAATAAAGCATGCGTTCCCGGTGGTTGGGAAACGGAAACTTAAACAACGCTATCCCCTCGTAAGGGATACAAACCTACTTCTCTCCCCTTAATTGGGACTTTTAGTTAATTACTGTTTATACTGGATGCAACAAGCAACACTAAACAAAACTCTATCGCTCAAGTCCTCACTTCTTAATACCGATTAGTCGCCGGGGTCAGGCGAATGGGTTATTAGTTGATAGCGCTATTTAGGTCTCACCAACCTCACACCGTGCCCGCATATGGGATCGGGCGTGAACTAATGTACTCTGGCAACCGTCAATGATGATAGAACATTGACAAACGGGGCACTCTACGGAAACGTACGGATGAATAGTATTCGGTATTGTAAAAACAGTTTAGTCGCTTACTTATGGGGTAGCTCCCCATCACATGTATAAACGGATAAATTAACTGGTGAAACAAGTTTTTGGTAATTAAAACTGGACAACTCGTGGACTCGCCAACATTTTTGTTGATACCCTACTGCATGCTTTGCAGGTACCCAGTGACTCAGGAGCTTGCAGCTTGGGAACGTGTAGTGGTCATCTAGCCCATGTGTTGGGTCCTAAATAATCTTGAACTATGAACTTTGTTTTGAAACTGTTTGGTTTATGCTTCCGCTGTTACTTAAACTGTATTTGAACCTAAACTTTTAAAAACTTCAAACTATAATGTTTACTAACTATTGTGGTTGGTGAACATCTTTACTATAGGCCAATGCTCAGTATAATTGGTGGCTGGATCCTGGTCAGTCACGCCTCCAAGCAGTGGTATTCCGCACGTGGATTTTGGGGGTGTGACAAATAAATATGTCTACGTCGTCATTAATTGCTTGTCACGTGGCCAACCTTCAGCAGGAAAGTCCATAGGAGACGCATCGTCGAGGATCGGGGTCATGGTGTGCTCACTATTGGGATGACCAGTGATGAAGTGGTCATGGACCAAAACAAGAGTGTCAGAAGGATTCTGGTCAGCGAAACCATCAGCAAGGGTAAAGTATCGCCCGAAACCTGGTCGCGCGGACAGTTGGAAGTTGTCCTCGTCCTTGGTCAGTATATCAGGATCGCTCTCTGTGTCTGACATAAATGTCTCTGGCGCAGATGCAGTCTCATTATCGGCGACGGTGGTCGTAGGGTTATCAATGTCTGATAACTCGCCTTCTAAATAGTGTGACACGTGTGCCGGTACGTAATAGTCATAACATGTATATCCATAGTAAGTACTAACAATCAGCGTATGCAAACAAGATAATTTGTCATGTAGTCATGTATCCACATTATTCTTCATGAAACCTACTATCCTTCCTAGTCTCTCAGACTAAGCCTCCCAGTCACTCAATTTCTCCCAGTCTCTAAGTCTAATTCCCTGGTCTCTAAGACCAATCCTCCCTCAGTCTCTAAGACTGATCCTCCCTCAGTCTCTAAGACTGATCCTCCCTCAGTCTCTAAGACTGAATTATAATCATAAATTTTGAAATGTGTATTTGTGCCCCTTTTGTTTGTAAAAATGTTTGTTCCCTGGATCTGGACGATTTGTGTATGCAATGTAAAAATGTTTGAAAACATTTTCGTGAGAGCCCTAATGATCATAGTCTAGACTCGAGAAGGAATCCTAGTTCGCTATGATCGAGGCTCTGATACCAAGTTGTCACACCCTGACTTTTGCGGAAGCGTGGTTTATTTGGTGTCACTTCTTAATACCATAGCAACAATCAAAACAATGCTATATGATAAAAACATGAGATATTCATCCATTAATAAGGTTTAGAAAAATCCCATTTTCAACAATCACAAAATAATTTACAAACCTTAACTTGATTTATTTGAGTTCATAAAGACTTAGCTAAAGACTTTAAACAAAACCAGGTTTAGGTATATATAACCCGTCCAGGAAGAGGTTACACCTTCTAAACCCTGGATGACTTCTTTATTCAAACACAGCTTGAAAATACATGCATACCGTGCCAGATCCGTTAGTTTCCTGAAATACATGTAATTTGAAAAGTCAACATAACGTTGAGCGAGTTCATGTGTAAGTGAGTAGGTATAAACCTTTGTAAAAATGTCTGTATGTATGAAAATCCCTGGTATGTAGCAATTAAGGAAAAAGAGACCACCATTGGGTTGCAAAGCCAATGATAAGTGTGAAGTGATGCAGGAAGACTCAAACCTAGCGGATTTGTGCATCGGGCACTTAGTCATCTCATGGTCCACTCAGCGGACTCAGGAGTGGGGCTCGCTACACCCAAATAGATCTATCACTAATGTCCCTCGGTCCTACAATAAGGATTGATGGCCTTAAGTGTTGTGCCCACCACTCACATGTTCGCGTAATAAAAACCCTCCTTAAGCTAACCATACCATGTAAATAAATGTCTGTAAATGTCTGTAAATGTCTGTAAATGTCTGTAACATGTATTTCACCCCCGAGGTGTAAAACTGAAAATAGTTAAGAGAAAAGGGGGACATGAACTCACAGTATTGCGTCTTCGGTAATCGTAACCCAAATCTCCTCAGCAACACGACTACCTACAATGGTCTAAGGTCTATTAGACGAACGGGTCGTGCCTTGTCTTAGTATTGATTAGTGCCTTTGAGTTACGTTTTAAAGTGTCTTCAACATTTTAGTAATAATACTTCTTATACTTGTGTATTCGTATTTCCTTCCCAAGGATGGGATATTTTACATATGTCTATTCGTATTGGAATTATATTTTTAACTCCCATTTCAGAGAATACATACTTAACCATATTTCTGTATAAAACCAACCTCCGATACTCCGTATTTCGTTATAAAAATTATGGCGAGTTTTATGTTTGAAAAACATAGTCTAAAACATGCTAGTAACCACTTGTTTAGAAAAATGTTTACTAAGTGTTAGGATTTTCGAAAAATTTCGCCATAGTCTCCTTTGTAAATAGAGGTGTCCATGCTTAATAGCATATCATTTTCTTTTATATAAATCCCATAGATGGTTCCCACATAGCCAACCCGACAATCGTACATGCAATACACTACTTATGTCATTTCAGCTTTATTAAACAAAACTGGACTGTTTTAGAGCATTTTAATAAAATAGTTATCCTTCTCCAAAAATTCCCAAATTTTTACAAAATGTCATAATTATTCCAAGTTTTATTGTGTAAAAATATCGGGGTTCAGTTCATTACCAATATTATATAAAAGTTTATTTACCAGACTGCAATCAGATTTGTTGCTTTCTGATCGCAGTTTACGGAAAAATTCACTATAAATTAATCGTAAATCCGATCGATGAAATTCCAGTTGGAGGATCACGGCAACAACAGTGAACATCTATAGTAAAAATCCCATGAGCTGATTCTACTCAGGTTTCGAGTTTTGACTCTGAATATGACACACTTTTTCAGCAGGAAAATTTCAGCTTGAGCTGCTGTCTTAAAACAATTCTTTAAAAATAGTAAACGACCTCAAAAAATTACGATTCCAGTGCCATTTGTTCGGTTATTCAAAAATACATAACTTAGACTCCAGAAATTCAGTTTTGCGAGTTTAAATGACCCAGTTACCGCCTGTTGAAGTTGGCTGGAAATTTCAATCAGCATGTTTATTTTTTGCGTTTTAGCTTTTGTGTGCCATGAACATTATACATATCATAACAAAGAACAATATGGAACAAGGGTGTGAATGGACTTACTACTAGCACAAGGCTAGGGTGGAAATCTTAGTGCAAGGATGATGAAGAAATGATAGTGATAAAGACTTGAACAAAGCCTTCTTGAGAGCCCTTCAACTTGTAACTTCTATGAATGATCTTCAAGACTTGAATGGACTTGGATGTGAAGAAGATGAAGATGGAGAGAGAGAGGGATGGGTACGGTTTGGGGAGAGGAGAGAGGAAGGAGGATTGAGTGTTGTAATCTATGGAAGATCATGCAAGGATATGTAGGAGATATGAGGAGATATGGTGGAATGCATGCAAGCCACTTGTCCATACAAGATCAAATGTGATATTTGCAAATCCAAGGAAATATTTGGTAAGGATGAGGGCTGAAATTCGGTTAGGGGGGGGGGGGGTAATTTGTAAAATTTTGGTAATTAGTAGGTAAATAATTAGAAGGTTAAGGGTAATTTCTAGAATAGTGAGTGTATGTCATGTTTCTATAGTGTGTGGGGATTTTTGTGACCGTAAATAATTAAGAATGATAAAATAATATTTCTGACAATAGTTTGGTGTCCCGGGTAATGTCTGGTTGTTCGGTTACGTATCGTTCCGTTAAAGCGTTTAATTGTACCGCATAGTGTCTTTTATGCATCTTTTTGTAACGAAATCATTCCAGGCACTTAGGAAAGTATACAAGACCACTCTGCCATATTTGTGTATTCTATTGGTATAATAAAATGCTGGATTTTATAAAAGAATGCAGAATTCTGTATTTAACGCATGTTTTGGGCACTTCCCGGCACTATATCTATCACCTAATGACATAGTCTTATGGTCCTCACTTCCCTACACTCCATACTAGTGTAGTACTCTATCCCTGGCTCATACTGGCCATAAAAATATTGTCTGTGTATGTTCTGGTATTGTCAGCACTATTTCTGAATCAACCGTTCAGTGTGTCAACTGTGCTGAGTGCATCAAGTATGTCACTAATGTAGGTGTGTAATGAATGGAGTGACTGTATGAAATGTGATGCATGTATATATAATATGGAATCATAGAGCAGTTTAAATTGTCAGTTGAAATCAAGCACAGTCATTAAGCACGTAATTAAGATTAATTAATTTGTACAGTACCTGTAATTTTGAGGGTTGTCACAATTAGTTTGTTAAGTCATGCATATCTACATATCATCTAAACAAAATAAGCAACCAAACAAGAACATCATACATAACAATAGATGCATAACCATAGCCAACTAATTTGACAACACTTGTTAGCCGAAACAAGTGTGCCAAAAGGTCCTTCCTAAGGGGTGAAAAATGACACAAGCGATGTGTCATTGAACTCCCACTTGATACCGAATCCAAATGCTTCAAGTCTCCTTCTTGTGTTGTGATTTCTCCACCTTCTTTGAGCTTCCAAAAGTCTTTTATATTCAGCTCCAAACCTTTTGGACTTCAAAAAATGCGTTTTGGTTTTCGGGTTAAAATCCCGTTGAGAACCATGAAGTTCTTTGGACCGGAAATTATGGTCCAAACCTAAACCGCATTTTTGTGTGCATCTTCTTTTACAAAATATATCCTAATACATTTTTTCCAGTAAAATAAAATGCACCTAATCTATTTATTTTACCTACCAAATGGAAATAAATAAATTACATGTCTTACAAATGGAATAACAAAAATAATAATTATTACAACCCTTTGAATAATTAATAAAATAAATCACAACACAATCATTCAACACAAGGTCATGGCTAGGTTATATGCACCAAAATATATATCCACATATATATAAAATCAAGAAGCAAAAATGGTTCCCTTTTATGACTATTTTCGGTTATGTACTAAAAACCGAAAAGGTAAGTTTTGTCCAAACAAACAAATCATCCATATGAAATAATTTTTCAAGATTCCCTTATGCATGTAAGAAAATAATCTTGAAAAACAAAGGGATAACCATGTTAAAATTTTCGGCCATAGGATTTTATTCAAACACGAAACCCGAAATTTTTAATCTATTGAAGCATGCACTCATATAAGTGGCTCTAGATGTCATTGATGAGATTTTAACATGTTTATCAAAGTAATTTCATCCATATGAAATAAAAACGCAGCGGAAAAGGTATTTAAAACATGTTACTTTTAAGATATAAATTTCATTTATAAGCCAAATCCCAAAACCCGGATCCATATATGAATATGCATACTATCAAACACAACCATAGGATGTTTAGATTACTACATTCTTGGAGTAATAGGATGATGAAACGGGTGATGATTCTTGAATGGTTGCCTTCAAGAGTAGAAGACCTCAAGATTGTATACCCCAAGCTTCCAACAAACACCTTGATTGTAGCTAGGATTTCAACACTTGAATGATACTTGAAAAAACCTTTGAACACCACACAATGTTGGCCAAAATTTTTGAGAGAGATCACAAGTCTTCTAAGTTCATCTACTTGTCATCTAAATATATATAAAACATGAGAGAAGATAACCTCCCTTTTAGCCAATCAACTCCCTTCTTACACATGCAAATGCATGAAGCCTTATTGGACCAAAATGGTCTTGGAAAGACCACCCAATCAAGACCCATCTTACACATGCAAATTGCATGAATTGTGATTGGACCACAAAGGTCTTGGGAAGACCATGCGGGGGCCGATTTTGGGAGGTTGTTTTAAAAAAAAAATTGCTTTTAACAATTTTAAGTCTTGTTTATTTTATAACTTTTATAAAATATAACACCATATGTTTACAAGACTTTTTCAACCTTTTAAAATGTTATTTAACCCATTAAATAACAAAATAAAATATTCTCTCAAAATAAATTATCCATATAATTTATTGGTTTCTCAAGTGTAATTATTTAGAAAACCAATTTCTAAATATTGTAAGTATTAATATTTATTTGTTTGATCATATCACAAATAAATAATATAAGTGTTTGTCTAGCTTGTTATTGGGTATGACTCGACTTGGATCATAACGTACTAGCCACATCAATTTAATATGTGTCTTGGGCATATAGAGTCCAACAGAAGATCCAGAAAACACGGAGAAGTCATATCAAATTGGTAAAAGTTCTTTGGAACTCTCGACACGGACCCGAGTATACTTGGGAACATGAAGATCGAATAAAGGCAAAATATCCTCACCTGTTCGCGAAGACTCATGCAAAGGATGACTCAGCTAGAATTTCGGGACTAAATTCTTAATAACAGGGGGAGAATGTGACAACTGCCACTTTACGGTAACTTTCTTACACTTAAAATACTCATTTTTAGCTACATTTTTATGCATTTTGAACACCCGAACTGCGTATTTCGTGGCATACACTTAGAATACCCCTGGAATACTTATTTAGAATGCATATGATTCATTTTTATTAAGTACATTTGAAACTGTTTAAACAATGCATCGAAACTACTAGAAAAGCACCTAGTAAACTAGTATTCTGATGAAAACGCAGGATCCGCAGAAATCATCTAAACGACATCTTTAGGACTCAGACGAAAGTCCAACATCTAATATATATTAAAATCTAACTAGGAATGCAAGGGTTTGATTTAAAACCTTTCCGAAGTCCTATAACACTAAAAAAAAAATTGCCCGAAAAGCACTAAAAGCGACGATTTCAACACTTTTCTGCAGAAATTCTGCAGAAATCAGCTTTCTAAAATTTTTACGACATGTAAAAATGTTATTTAACATAGAATTCATGTGAGGATACATTCGGGTATCATCCGAGCCAATAACTACATCAATTCTCACAAGTTACACAACTTAGCGTTCAAATATCGTCTAACCGAAACAATTCGAAACGAATATCCGAACAATATCAAATCTTTTTTTTAATGGTCATCTAGTGTTAATTGGATCTTTATGGTATAGTAATGATTATTTAACACCCTTTAAACACTTAAACACTTATACTTATAAATTTCCTAAACAACTACCTAAAGGTTCTAACACTTTTACTAAGTAAATCAAGAAGCAAAAACAAAGGGACCCCCCCCCATTCACGGTTGCAACATCTCCTTGTGGGACCCACTTTTTCAACTTGTTACCATAATATCTAGATATTTTTACAAGTTGGCAAGTAGTAACTTCAAGTGGTGAAAAGTGATGATTGATAACACCTTGTGAAACACAAGTTTACTAGCACATTTCTCACACTTTACACCATAACCTTCACTCACAAACTCTCTCAAACATACCCCCATTTTCGGCCCATATACACCATCACAACATCTTCATTTTTGAAGCCACTTTCATGATGATCAAGATGCATTTTCATGGAACTTGAGAAGATCTAAGGCATACACAAGTTGAAGCAAGCTTTCTCATCCATCTAAGAGCTCACAAGCATCAAGATCATCATTTTTTCTTTTCTTAATCATCATCAAGATCATCCCTAGCCATTAGTGCTAGAAGTAAGCTTCAAAAATCCCTTTTTCATACTTATTTATGTATTTATTGTTTAAAGAACAAGTTATAACTAAAACAATCATACAAAATAATATGAAAATACAAAGAAGAAAAATAATAATCATGATATAAAAGTGTGTTTATGTTGTTATTTAAAGATGATTACTTGCATATTTGATCTAGTTTTGATGATTAGCATACAAATAACTTGTTAGATGATGTTTAAAAACATAATCTAACAAGTGTACATGAAAATGTTTAAGGATTTTGTTAAACATAAATGTTTAAATGGATGATCATAATCTTTGATTTTGTTAAAGTATGTAAGGTTTTTAACAAAAAATAATACTTTTACAAAGTTATAAAAAGAAACATACAAGATGGGTAAAAAGCTTGTTAAAACTAGAAGTAAAGTATGATTTTTGAACTAGTAAACATATGTAAAGATCATACCAAAACCCTACATGATTATGAGTTCATCTTGTTAAGTTTATGTTATAAATCTCATATGTTTTTATTAGGAAAAATATGAGAAGATTATTGGTGATTTTATAAGAAAACGATATGTTTTATTAAACATGGCAAAGTCCATATTTCTAATAAAATATGGCCAAGTTTTCTTAAAAATCATAAGTTATAAAAACTATTATTTTTGACAAAATCTGTATAAGATTAAAAAGATTTTAAAGAATAGTTTTTTATAAAAGCAAAGTTTGATATAAATATATATTTTTGAGAAAATATATATTTAGTTAACTTAACAACTTATGTTATATGTATTATTTGTTTGTATTAGTTATATTTATGATAACTAGGAACTTGAATACAATGGTACAAATGAACAAAATGTACATTTCGACTAAAGTCTTACCAGACTACAGTTAAATACGCCTTAAAAACAACTTACGGACATTCCGAGCCTTCGGACACAACTTATGGTCAAAACGGACGACGGGCGAATCTATAAACATATCGCCATTCCGAGGAGTTACTACGATGCTTAGGCGATCTTTCGACGCGGATACATAGATATATATTACTTTAAGGACCTTCAAAAATGTCCCAAAACGACCCATAAGTGGAAACCCGGACCCCTGAAACCCTACTATGCATGAAAAACCAAGAAAACAAGAAATCTGGTCTTCAGGCGGGCCGCGTAAGGGTTAAGCATAACCTCACGCGGGCCAGGTCAACATGTGTTTGACCGGATAAGCGTTCCCAGGCCACGTGGCATCCACCTGGCAACCCTACGCGTGACCCAGCAAACCTACACATAGACTAGGTGGTCACGCGGGCCGCGTAAGGGTCGAGCGAAGGTTCACGCGGGCCGTGTGAGACCCATTTTTCACCTATAAATTGCATGGACATCGAGCTTTCATTCTGTGTTGAAATCTTTTCACAAAAACGAAGATATACTGCTCAAAAACATAATTTTCATTAGGAAGGCGCTGCTACGATACAGGGTATTAACTCGATCGCTGCTACGATTCAATGTCCGATCGATTTAAACAATCCAATGGATGTTTAAGTGCTGCCCAAATTAGGGCTATACTTTGTCATTCGTCGTGAATTGATGGATGTTTAAGTGTTGCACTTTGTCATTCATTGTGAGGGTTTTAATCTCGTGAGTTATCGTAAATGATGTATTAGTTACTAACCTATTTCGTGTGCATTGTTATTTAAATTAGGTTACAAGGCTAATCAGTAGGCTAAACTCTGCCCATTTAATTCTGCAATGTGAGTCATTCTCTTTTTATCAAAAGTGTTTTACAATACTCCAATTATTTTCAAAGGTTATAATTACAGGGATTAAGTCTTGGTTATCTTAAATCACTGGCTAGTGGGGTATTGTGCACATTACTAAATTCTCACGGTTAGGCTAATAAATCCTAACAGTGATAATCATCACTACTTGGGTGAAAGGACCCAATAGTGGTATGACCATCGTCACCAGGAGGTGACACGGCGCCAGATAAAAATAAGATAGAAGCTATTGTAATCGCTCTTATGTTGTAATTTATAACTATGTGTTGTTTTATCAAATTTGAATGACTCGCCAGTATTTCCCCGCTGATAAAATATTTTCAAAACATGTTTCAGGTGACTACTGTGAACCAAAGAAAAGTGCTACGGAGCACTAACAAGCTTGAAGTAGTGGCTCAATTAAATAAATAAACATGTTTTGTAAACTAGGGAATTTCCTAGTAAAATTCCTCTAATGTAAATTACGGGGTTTTATCCCGAATTATGAAATAAAATAATCGGGCATTTCAAGTTTTAAAGATCCTGTAAAATCTTCCCGTGTCAACTCAATTAATAAATACCACAGGTTTCTGTCCCGCGGCTCCTGGACCGGGTAAAACCGGGACGGGGGCCGTGACAGAAAAAGGTGGTATCAGAGCCACTGATTTAAGCCAATTAAGTATTTAGAAATACTTAATTTTCCTGATTACCATCCTGTGATTATGTGTTTTGTGTTATTTGACTATTTGATTACAGTATGTGTAAGCAAAGAATTTCGGACATCTATCGTCAATTAGATAGTTCACCAGAAGATAAGGGAATTTTGTTTCAATCAAATTCCTCAAGATACTCAGCAAATACTGAGGAAGGAATATTTGTTCGTAAGGCACAATTTGAGAAACCACTTACCCCTAATAAAAGAAGTTGGATTATTAGAAAAAGTTAAGAGAAAATAAAGATGTCACAACCAAAAGAAGTAATGACTAATAAGGAAACTCCGGAAATAGGCAATAACCCACCATGGGAAGATGAATTAGATGAAAAATGGGTAAATCTCTATATGTTAGCCACTATGGCAGTAAATGCTAACTTTTAATCAAGTCACCAAACTATTACCAGCACCCATATCATCTATAAGCAAGAAACTTTGCACATTCAATAAACAACTTAATAAGAAAATATAGACTAAAATAAAATTATCCCTAGTATATGTTAATCTTCAGTTGTAATTTGTAATAGATATATATATTCGCAATATTTTATTTTAAATTAATCTGTTGTATAAATACTTAATTTTCCGATTGCCTTTCTGTGATTATATGAAAATTCAATTTACAAAATTTTAACCTAGAATTTTGTGTGTTTCTTCATATCTACTAAACATCATGAATGAGTTGTCTAAAGCTCTTCAGAATCTCAATCTCTATTCTGTTAAAGTGGAAGTTTCCAAAGACTTTACCGGTTATTGTGCTGATATTGAAGAACCTATAGAATTTCAAGCCCAGCCTCCGGAGAAACCCAAGCCAAAGAAAAGAAGAAGAATTGTGGGCTGGAGGCGTGTGCGCAGGAGGAAACCAGCAACACGAAAAGTTGCCAAGACAGAGGACCCAATGGACAAAGGGAAGGGAATAGAAATTGGAGAAAGTTCCAAGCCAGATCAGGAAATGTCATTGTGGGAGGAATTGGATCGCAAACTGGCAGACTGTGATATCCTTAAACCTATTAATGAAAACCTCTTTACTTATCCTGCTGAAACCCAACTTCCAATGAATTTGGAACCAGCCATCCCATATCCCCTCTTCAACACCCGACCTTTAGGAGAAATGGAAGAATGGTGGACCAATGACTGGCAGTTCCAGAATCTCTTAAATAACCCATATACCTTTTTCCCTCAATTTGACCCAGAACCTACACCTAATCCACCGATGAGCAACGAGAATCTGGCTGAACTCCGCCATTTTGGTGAGGAGCTGATGGATGCAGGGAATCGAATCCGAGAGGTGGGAGAACAGATCTCCTGGAAATACGACGAGAGGGAACGTCGTTTCTGAAAATGCCAGCTGATGAGATAGTATGTGGTGGTGGAAGCATGTGTTTAATAATAATATAATAATCAAAATATAATTATGTGGAATAACTTAAAAATAAAACTTTTGAAAGATAGCATGTGTGTACGGAAGCCTATTATAATATATAAAAATGGAAGTCGAGGAATCGACAATTTTGGCTATACATGTTGGTATGATTATGTGCGATTGTTTTGTTATGTTTGATTATTAATTATTTTCTGTTAATTACTTATATAAATTAATTACCAGATGGCACACGCCGGTAATGAACAAGTTAACGAAGTTAATCAATCCAAGCAAAACAATGAGGATCAATTTCTGAATAGGCAAGATATCGAGAATATAGTTGTTCAGGGAATAGCCAATGCTATTCCAGCAATCCTTGTTGCTGCTCGAAATCCAGTTGAACCTCAACAAATTATTCCTAGTAAACGTATACGCGGCGACAATTTCAGTAATAGTGTAAACGGAGGCGGCAACCATACTAATAACGACAACGATGGGATGCAAGCCCCACTCCTTAAGAAAATGAAAGCTGCAACGCCTGGTTGCACCTATAAGGAGTTTCTTGCTTGTAAACCAGTTGAATTTGCAGGCAACGAAGGGGCGACTGTTGCACTGCGTTGGTTAGAGAAAACCGAGGCGGTGATTAAAATAAGTAAGTGTGCTGAGGAAGACAAGGTCATGTACGCGTTACATCTTTTTAAAGAAGGGGCGCTAGAATGGTGGAATACGGTACTTCAAGCTAAGGGAAGCGATGTAGCCTATGCCATGAGTTGGGAAGAATTTAAGCGACTGGTGGAAAGAAAATTTTGTCCCGAATATGAGAAAGAACAAATGGTGAATAAATTCCTGAACCACCGGATGGTGGATGTTGATTGTCGAGGGTATACTTCTACATTCTTCGAGTATGCTAGAGTTGTACCTACCCTGGCTTCGCCAGAACCGGTACTTATTTCTCTCTACATTTGGGGTTTAATTGGCAAGATTCGTGATATCGTTAAAGCTGCGAGACCTCGCACTATTGACGATGCTGTGGAATTAGCTAACACCCTAACTGACGGGTTGATACGCACGAGAGAAGGAAACAGGAAAAAAGAAGTGGCCCAAAAGATTACCCAGGGATTCCGTGTGGGTAACCGTGGCAATTTCAAGAAAAAGGGAACTGGGCAATCTTCCACTGTTCCATTTTGCAATACCTGCAAAAGAAAGAATTTTGGAAGATGCAAAGGATATTGCAATTTCTGCAAAATTCCCAGCCATCAATAGGAAGATTGCAGGAAGAAGAAAGCAACAATCTGCTACAACTGCGGAGAAGATAGACATTTTAGGCCAGACTGCCCGAAATTGGTCAAACCAGCTGATAACAAAGCCAAACCTACCGATGGAACTACCAAGAGAAACGTAAGAGCCTTCCAGTTAACTACTCAGGAAGCAGAGCTAATCCCTGACGTGATAGCTGGTACGTTCCTAGTTCACGACGTTTATGCAAAAGTATTATTTGACTCTGGTGTAAACCAAAGTTTTATAAATACTTCATTATGCCAAGCTCTTAACTTACCCTTAACCAACCTTAGGTAGATTTTTACAGTCGAAACGGCAGATGGGAATTCTGTTAACATAGATAAGGTTTTGCGAGAAGAAAAGATAGAACTCTTAGGTCATAAATTTTCTGCAAACCTGTTACCTATGAATTTAGCTGGATTCGATATAGTATTAGGAATGGATTGGTTAGTAGCCAACCATGCCCGAATTCTTTGTGATAAGAATTCCATAGAAATTCATACACCTACAGGAGAATTTGTGGTAATTACAGGAGATAAGCCGCGAAAGCCACTGAAATTCATTTCAGTAATGAAGTTGGCCAGTTATTCAAGAAAACAAGAAGTAGTGTATATGATTTCTGTAATCAGTACCATGAAAGGTAAGGAACTTAAAGAAATTCCCATAGTAACTAAATACCCAGATGTATTCCTAGAAGAACTACCGGGATTACCACCCAATAGGGAAGTTGAATTTAGGATTCATCTAATTCCTGGAACTACACTAATAGCCAAGGCACCTTATCGGTTAGCACCCACCAAAATGCTAGAATTGAAAAAGCAATTAGATGAATTATTAAGCAAAGGATTCATACAACCTAGTTCATCCCTATGGGGAGCTCCAGTGTTGTTTGTAAAGAAGAAAGATGGTTTGATGAGAATGTGTATCGATTATAGGGAATTAAATAAGGTTACAATTAAGAATCGATACCCATTACCTAGGATTGATGATCTTTTTATCAACTTCAAGGAGCTAGATACTTTTCTAAGATACATTTACGCTCCGGATATCATCAGTTGAAGGTACAAGAAGAAGACATACCTAAAACTGCTTTCAGAACTAGGTATGGTCATTATGAGTTTACAGTCATGCCATTTGGGTTAACAAATGCTCCTGCAGCATTTATGGACATGATGAATAGAATCTGTAAACCGTATTTGGATAAATTTGTAATTGTCTTCATCGATGATATACTTATTTATTCCAAAAGCCAGGACGAACACTGTCAGCACCTGCATGCACTCTTAACTTTGTTAAGAAAGGAGAAGCTTTACGCTAAATTCTCGAAGTGTGACTTTTGGCTACAAGAGGTACAATTTTTAGGACATATGGTGAATCACGAAGGTATTCACGTAGATCCCTCCAAAATAGAAGCAATCACCAAGTGGAAGGTCCTGCAAACAGCTATGGAAATTAGAAGCTTTCTAGGTTTAGCTGGATATTATAGACGATTTATTAAGGATTTTTCTAAAATAGCTGTGCCATTAACTAAGCTAACATGTAAAGCAGCTAAGTTTGAATGGGGACCTAGGCAAGAAGAGGCCTTTAGGATTTTGAAGCAAAAGCTAACAAACGCCCCAATTCTAGCCTTGCCAGAAGGAACAGAAAATTTTGAAGTTTACTGTGATGCTTCTAAGCTAGGATTAGGATGTGTGCTAATGCAACGCAAGAAAGTAATTGCGTACGCTTCAAGGCAATTGAAAAAGCACGAAGAAAACTGTACGACTCATGACTTAGAATTAGGAGCCATAATTTTTACCCTTAAAATTTGGAGACACTATCTATATGGAAGCAAGTTTACTGTTTGTATAGATCATAAGAGCTTAAGGTACATATTTGGGCAAAAAGAATTAAATATGAGGCAAAGAAGATGGATGGAAATTCTAAGTGACTACGACTGTGATATTCAATATCACGAATGAAAGGCGAATGTAGTTGCAGATGCCTTAAGTCGTAAGTATCATGAAAAGCAAAAACGAGTTCGTGCTCTCAGATTAAATCTACAGTTAGATTTAACGGAACAACTGAAAAATATTCAAGAAACAGCAATCAAGGATGGTGCTGAAGGAATGAAGGGACGAATAAAGGAATTAGAGAAAGGAAGTGATGGAATTTGGAGATTCCATAAGAAAAGAATTTGGGTACCTAAGCAAGGAGAATTAAGAAATAAGATTTTAGAGGAAGCCCATAAATCTAGATATACCATGCATCCTGGTAACAATAAGATGTACCAAGATTTAAGAAATAATTTCTGGTGGATAGGAATGAAAAAGGACATAGCTAGGTATGTTTCTAAATGTCTTACTTGTTCACAAGTTAAGGCAGAACACCAGAAGCCCTCAGGTCTACTACAACAATTAAAAATGCCAGTATGGAAATGGGAACTCATAACAATGGATTTTGTTACTAAGTTGCCCAAAACCCGAAAAGGTAATGACGCGATTTGGGTAATTGTGGATCGATTAACCAAATCAGCTCATTTTCTACCCATGAAAGAAACGTTTAGCATGGAAAGGTTAGCAAAGTTGTATGTAGACGAGGTAGTATCCTTACATGGAATTCCGCTCTCCATTGTATCAGATAGGGATAGTCGTTTCACTTCCCACTTCTGGACAAGTTTCCAGGAAGCAATGGGAACCCGACTCAATCTAAGGACTGCATACCATCCGCAAACAGACGGACAAAGTGAAAGGACAATTCAAACCCTGGAAGACATGCTTAGGGCATGTGTGATAGATTTTGGTGGAAACTGGGACGACCACCTACCCTTAATCGAATTCTCCTATAATAATAGTTATCATGCAAGCATTGAAGCTGCCCCATTCGAAGCACTATATGGACGAAAGTGCAGAACTCCAGTTTGTTGGGCAGAAATAGGAGAAAGTCAACTATCAGGTCCTGAAATAGTGCAAGAAACTACCGACAAGATCACTCAAATCAAGGAAAAAACTGAAAACGGCTCGAGATCGCCAGAAAAGTTATGCTGACAATAGACGCAAGTTGTTAAAATTCCAAGTCGGAGATAAAGTACTTTTAAAAGTTTCTCCTTGGAAAGGAGTAGTACGATTCGGTAAGAAAGGAAAGCTAAGTCCAAGGTACGTCGGACCCTTTCCAATAATCCAACGCATAGGACCAGTAGCCTATCGCTTACAACTACCAGAAGAGTTAGCTGGAGTACATGACGTATTTCATGTATCCAATCTCAAGAAATGTCTATCAGACGAATCTTTGGTAGTATCTCTTCAAGATGTAGAGGTAAATGAAAAGTTAAAATTTGTTGAGAAGCCATTGCAAATAGAAGACAGAAAAGTCAAGTTTCTCAAACACAAAAGACTCGTACTAGTTAAAGTCAAATGGGATTCGAAAAGAGGACCCGAGTACACCTGGGAGCTGGAATCGGAGATGAAGCGAAAGTATCCTCACTTATTCCAGTAAATCTCGATGACGAGATTTTAAATAAGGTGGGGAGGATGTAAGGACCTTAAAAAAATGTCCCAAAACGACCCATAAGTGGAAACCCGGACCCCTGAAACCCTACTGTGCATGAAAAACCAAGAAAACAAGAAATCTGGTCTTCAGGCGGGACGCGTAAGGGTTAACATAACCTCACGCGGGCCGCGTCAACATGTGTTTGACCGGATAAGCGTTTGCAGGCCACGTGGCATCCACCTGGCAACCCTACGCGTGACCCAGCAAGCCTACACGTAGACTAGGCGGTCACGCGGGCCGAGTAAGGGTCGAGCGAAGGTTCACGCAGGCCGCGTGAGACCCATTTTTCACCTATAAATTGCCTGGACATCGAGCTTTCATTCTGTGTCGAAATCTTTTCACAAAAACGAAGATACACTGCTCAAAAACATAATTTTCATTAGGAAGGCGCTGCTACGATACAGGGTATTAACTCGATCGCTGCTACGATTCAATGTCCGATCGATTTAAACTATCCAATGGATGTTTAAGTGCTGCCCAAATTAGGGCTATACTTTGTCATTCGTCGTGAATTGATGTATGTTTAAGTGTTGCACTTTGTCATTCGTTGTGAGGGTTTTAATCTCGTGAGTTATCGTAAATGTTGTATTAGTTACTAACCTAGTTCGTGTGCATTGTTATTTAAATTAGGTTACAAGGCTAATCAGTAGGCTAAACTCTGCCCATTTAAATCTGCAATGTGAGTCATTATCTTTTTATCAAAAGTGTTTTACAATACTCCAATTATTTTCAAAGGTTATAATTACAGGGATTAAGTCGTAGTTATCTTAAATCACTGGCTAGTGGGGTATTGTGCACATTACTAAATTCTCACGGTTAGGCTAATAAATCCTAACAGTGATAATCATCAAAAAAAAGAAATTTTTTTTTTGGTTGTACTGCACATGTGCACTAATACATAAAGCTTAAACCACTTAACCCACCCCCCACCGACACCCCCCAAAAACCTAAACCCCCACCCCCCAAAAACCTAAATTCACCCTCCCACCAAAAGCCTAACCCCCCCACCCCCCCCCCCCCAAAAAAAACCTAAACCCCCCACCCTCCCAAAAACCTAAAACTAAACCCTAAACATAAACCCGAAAAAAACCTAAACCCCCCACCCCCACCCCCCAAAAACCTAAACCCCCTCCCCCCACACCCAAAAACCTAATCCTAATCCTAAACCTCCAAAAAAACTAACCCTAAAAGCTAAATTAGACTCAAAAAGCTAATTTTAAGCATGTAATGCAATTGTAGTACATGTTATATTGCACATGTGCACTACTATAATGATTGTATTGAAAATAAGACGACACCATAAATCTTTTTTTATGTCATGAAAAATATGCTCGAATATACTTGAATGAAAGATACAAAAATTTGTGATCTTATGGTGCCATTTTTGTTTTAAAATGATAACGTATGGAGAAATGGGAAATGTTTGAAAAGTTATATATTTTTTTCCAATTTTACCCCTCCTTCATTAAAAGTCCCCCCCCCCCTCCTCATTAAAAGTCCCCCCCCCCCACATTTTTAGTGGATTTTAGTTAGTTTTCTAGTTTTCTCATTTATATCTAGTTTTCTCATGATCCTCTCCCTATATATATATATATATATATATATATATATATATATATATATAACAGTTTAACAAATCATACATCTAATACACAGTTCAACGAAAAACAAAGACATAGAAGTCTTACACACATTCAAGACACAAGACTTGTACTCAAGTCATCTATAAAGACCGAAGTGTCTAACAAATATAGGAACATTTGTAGGTCGCAACACTATTCAGGACGATCGCACGTGAGATCATAGTTACTTCTATTCACGGACGCGATTATGTGAGTTCATGTCCCCTATTCATCTTAAATGCTTTACAACTTTATAACTATCAGGGAAAATACATGTTCAATTGTATGTTAAGTCATGGAATGAAACACCTTAGATCATGTGCGATTAGGGTCATACATCTAAGCACCATTAATCCAGTTTGGACCTAGGTACAAGGGGTTAGATCTAATGGGTTTTGGCGAGCCCCACTCTTGGTCGTGGACCCATATAGAAGAGTGCGTTTGTGTCCCAGTCGATAGTAGTCGACACGAAATCGTCTAGGTTTGGATTGCTTCCTAGTTCGTCACACATATTAATGTCCTCGCGAAACATTAATGATCAATGATTTCATTGACGCTTTACATACTATATCATTACATACATATACATTTTATACAACTCACATTTTATGGACACATTTTATACAACTCACATTTTAAAGATACATTTTATACAACTCACATTTTACAGATACATCTCATACAACTAAACTGCATGAACTCGCCAACTTTTGTTGATGTTTTCAAACTTAACATGTATTTCAGGAAATTTGTAGACCATGCAGACATTTCAGTCAAGGAAAGCAAGTATTAAGACTCCATGCCACCATTTAAAGGGTTTGCCCCTTATATACCGCCTCTTTGCGGTGATATAGTGGTCAAAGCCTTGACATTTTCAGACTTACATTTTGATGTATAAAACAATAACAACTTATTTTCATTTGATGGTTTGTAACCAATACATTTAACTTATGTTGCGTTGTTTTGAAACGATTATGACAATGGCATTGGAGCTTGTTTTTATTCATTTAGTATGTTCACTTATATTGTTATGCAATGGGAACCGATCGGATCACACCTCGCGCTTCCGCTATGAGCGGGTGTGACATTACTAAATGTTTACAAACAATTACAAATGGTATGGTTAGCTAAGGAAAATACTATTAGATCATGTGAATGGGTAGGCGCACTCTTAAGACTATTAATCCTCGTTTTAGGACCGAGGGACATGAGTGATAGATCTATTTGGGTGTAGCGAGCCCACACCCATGTGGACCGGGGTTTTGGCTCATGAGGTGACTATGTCTTACAGCCGGAGGCCCGGTACAAATTTGCTAGCTTTGAGCCTTCCTACGCCGTTTCACACATGTTAATGTATTAGCTACAAATTAATTGATCTGTTCCTTATTGCTTTATACCAGCTTACAAATACATACATACATACATACATACATGCATACATGCATACACGCATACACGCATACACGCATACATGCATACACACATACATACATACACACATACATACATACACACATACATACATACACACATACATACATACACACATACATACATACACACATACATACATACACACATACATACATACACACATACATACATACATACATACATACATACATACATACATACATACATACATACATACATACATACATACATACATACATACATACATACATACATACATACATACATACATACATACATACATACATACTTACAAATGTTTACAAGGATGATTCGCGCACACATACAAATCACATGAACTCGCTCAACTTTTGTTGATGTTTTTAAACTACATATATTTCTGGAAATTAAGCATGGATCTGGCAGGCGTTGAAGTTTCAAGTGTTGTTTGGAATAAAAGATGTCATCTGGTGTCGTATGGTTTGGGAGAATGTACCCTATCCTGGATAGGATACATATTCCAAAGCCTAGTTTTCATTAGTGTCTTTTGAGAAATCTTTATGGAATTCTAAATCAAATTGCATGGTTTTGTAATACAGATTTGAAGTTTGTGTTTGGTTTCTAAAACAATGTTGTTATTATGTTTTAAAACTTAAATTAATGGATGGTCATCTTTGGTTTATTCATTTAGATGTTTGTTATGGTTGAATGAAATGATATTAAGCAAGTCACACCAAATCACGCTTCCGCAAAAGTTAGGGTGTGACACATTCCACTGCTTAGGCTCTAGCAGTGCTTTGGTCTTCAGCTGTACTTGAGACATAACAGTTCATTGAGCATCAGCATTTAGTCTTCATCAGTCTTTTGGGTCAGCAGTAGTTAGGAAGGGCAGTATTTGAATCCATCAGATGTTAGAGCCACTGTCAAGGGGAAAGATCAAATACAAACATCTGCTTATTCTGAATCCACTGATCTGATCCATTTTTGGCTTTAATCAACTGTTCCTCTGTAGGGTTCAATCCCAACAATCTCCCCCTGGTACAGATGATGCCAAAACTCTTCATTATTCTTGGATTTTTATTGCGTGATCAATAATTCCCTGACTTCTCCTTTAAATTGTAATTCAAATGCCAAGTGCTTGTTCCCTTGATATGTGCTTCACCTCACCACTGGATTTGAGCAAAGTCAATATGTGGGCCTGTTTGTCAGATTTCCACTTTAATATTTTTGAATTCAGTGGGTTTCTTGGGAGAGGTTTTATTGATGATGAGCTTGGAGATGGAGGCCTGGTAATGACTGCTTGGGCAGTGTTTGTAGCTTTTGCCAATGCATGATTTTCTTCTATCATTTGCTGAAGGACCATTTTTGTAATGTAATCCCCTTGTGCTTTATCTGCTTCTGTTCCTGCATCCATCTGCTTTTGTTTCCTTCTTTGATAAAGGATGGCAGCAGGTGGAGCAGTGGATCTTTTGATAGGCAGTTTTTGTTGTCTAACTGGAACCACTGCTTCAGGATAAATAGGCTTTTGAGGAGCAGTGGGATCTTTCTTCCTCAATTCTTCCAACCTTTTGTAGGTATCTATCACTTTTTCTTCTTTCCACCTGCTAACCTGATTCCTTGACCCATAACCAGCATCAATAAGCTCTTCTTTCATTCTCTTCAGCTTTAAAGCCCTTTCTAGTACATTTTTCTTGTACTTGGACCAAATAGGAGGAGTGTATTTTACTTTGTCTTTGTTCATCTTTTGCACTCTTTCTAACTCCTCTTTAAGCTCACTAATGGTCCATTCTTTGTATTGATATTTCTCTGCCTTGTATTTCTTGAAAGCCATGATGTGATCAATGTAATCTTTTCTCAGACTTTCATCATCTCTTTCTGATAGTTTCTGACAAGGATCTTTTGAAAACTGCTCCAAAGTTCTGACTTGAGTTAGCAGATATTGGTAGTATCTTTGAATCTCTTTATCAGACTTTCCTTCTGTATTTCTTTTAGAGATATCCTCTGCTTGTTGAGCCTTTAACTTCAAATATTCTTCTATGTTATTAGGCCTAGGATAACCTTGAAGAGATGGCAGATTCCTTTTTGTAGGGTCATCTTAAGAGTAAAAGGATTTGATTTCCTCCCTTACTGCTGGAAGATCTAATGGATACAGGACTCCTGCAGGAGCAATGGCAGTATTTGGATTAAGAGCTTGTACTGAAGATAGTGGAACAGGGTTTGGAATGGTAACAAGGGTCAGTGGTTGTGAATATGTTGGAGGTGGTGAAGAGTCATCATCCAGTATTATCCTTCTTCTTTTGGGTTTTGGAGAGGTTGGTGGTGGATTTGTGGGTTGAGTGGTAGTGATTGAAATGGTAGGTGGCTGACTAACAACTGTTGAAACAACTGATGTTTCAACCACTGTTGCCATTACAGCTGCAGATGTGTCATCAGTTGTCTTCTGCTTTTTGGCAGGTGGTTTTTGTGATGGTGATGATGTTTTGGTGTAGCAGTGGTTGTAACAACATCTGCTGGTTTGGAGGTTTGATGAGGGGAAGTTTTGGGGATTTGAGGAGTATGTTTTGTGGTTTTGGAAGGTATGGTTTTGGGTTGCCTTACTTTTCTAGTAGGCTATCATCTTTTTGGTACAGGAATTTCTTGCTCTTCCCTGGGTTTAGAAGTACCCTGCTCTTCCTTTTCCATCAAAGCTTGTTGGTGCACTAGTGTCTGTTAACTTCGTCTTAATCGAGTCTTATGTCTAGATAGGATAAATGTGCACACAACAGGGTTGAAATTAGGGTTTGTTCATGTGAAAGTGGGTAATTCCGCTTGAAAGTGTCAGTGACCAGTTCAAGCGAAATTAACCAAGTTAATTCCGCTTGAAATGAGCAATGGCAGCTTCAAGTGAAATTACTAATTCCGCTTGTAATCCATGTCACGTTCAAGCGAAATCAGAACTCTATATATAGGTGTGTGCTGAGTTCATTTAAAACAAAATTAGAAGTCATTGTTTGAGAGCCGAGGTGCTGCCGAATTATAATCAGATCTGTAAAAGCTCAGGAAATCAGTAATAGATAAAGATTAGAAAGTATCAAGCTTTGTTGACATCATTTACATTGATTCCGCCTTTGTTTTTGATGATGAACTACTCAGATTGACTCATTAGGGTCACACGACGATCCAACCAGTGGTATCAGAGCACAGGACGAGGAGTTCATACCAATTCAGCTTGATTTCATCGGATTATCACACTTCTACTCCTTCTTTTCTAATTTGAACAAAATTTAACGGTTGAAATGGCTTAAAACTCACACATATCAAGCGAAACATAGTTTTAACTAATCCTTGAAAGTATTGGACCTTAATTCGAACAAAATTTGATAAAAACTGATAATTCCGCTTGAAAAACTGTTCGATCATGCTGACATCATTCTAATTCCGTTTGAACTAGCACGTGTAATTTCAAATGAAATTAGTTTCTTTTGTTAATTCCGCTTGAAACTTCTGACATCATTCTAATTCCGTTTGAACTAGCACGTGTAATTTCAAATGAAATTAGTTTCTTTTGTTAATTCCGCTTGAAACTTCTGTTGATTTCAAGTGAAATAAGAGATTCCATTTCAAAACCTGATTCCGTTTAAAAGTTTCAAACGAAATTAGCTATTCCGCTTGAAAAAGTCTTATTCCGCTTGAAAAGCAATCTCGCTTGAAAGCTGATTTCATTTGAGATAATTCCGTTTGAAACTGTCTTTTTCAAAATAAAAAATTTTCTAAGTGTTTGTTGATCATTTCAGATACTTGAAGATGGATGAGTTCATGAATCCGTTCTGTGATGTTTTTGCTTTTGCTGGAAATGGTGGAGATGATGTTTCAACTGACACATCAAACAACACAAATGAGAAAGCTCCGAATGCGAGAAAGACTCTTTCTGATGCATTAAGTGTTGAGAGTGCTTATGGGACGTACAACAAACCTCCCAAGTTGATGGCAATTGAAGATTATAATAGGTGGGCTACAAGGTTTGATGAGTGGCTTCAAGATTTTGCATATCCAAGCTGGAAAAGTTTAAAGAATGGTTACATTAGAGGAGCACGGTTTGGTGAAAGTTTGACAGATACTGATGAAATTGAAAGTTATGTTGCTGAACAAAAGTGCATCGCATTGATTCATCAGTCTGTGAGAGATGACATAATTTCGTTGATAGAATATGTTAATTCGACAGATCTTTGGGAGAAACTGAGGGTAAAATGTGTAGGTAGTGCTGAGATAGTAAAAAACAAAAAGAAACTGTTAAGAAAAGAGTTTGATTTATTTGGTTGTTTAAAGAACGAGTCTGTTTCCAAGATGATTGAGAGATTCGGACATCTGAAGTTGGAGCTGGCAAGACACAAAATTGTATGTACTCAAGAAGAGTTGGTTGACAAACTGTTCGACTCACTGCCGAATGAACAAGATTGGCAGTACTTTGCATTAATGATGAAGAATACAGTCAAGTCTGAAGAGTTGACAGTGGATCTGCTTATCGAAAGACTGGAGAGTCACGAGTTGGAGATCAAGAAATCTAGCAAAGTCAACAACTCATCTTATCAGCAGAATGTGGAGTTGTACTACAGAGGAAATCTACCAAAGACTGGTTCTCCAAGAACAACATTTTCTGCAGAGAGTTCACATAATGTGAATCAAGAAACTCCTCACAGTGGTTTTCATAGTGGATCTTCTTCAACAACTCCAATCCAATATGCATCAAAGAATCTGTTCCAATGTAATATTGCTGTGGATCTGAAGAACACTCAAAATTTCAGTGAAGGGTCAGCAAAACAACAGATGGTGTTCTTAGCGTCGGTGTTAGAATCGTACGAGAGCCTAGTGGCAGGCAAGATTGGAAACACCAACCTGACTAAGGAGGACTATAATCAAATAGATCCTGAAGAAATGGAACTGATCGATATCAGGTGGTGTATGGCCAGTGCAGTCCGGAGAGCGCAACGGTTCATGGAGATTACTGGGAGACATTCTATCGGTGGGCCGTCCACAAAACTTGGCTTTGACAAATCAAAAGTCACGTGCTTCAGGTGTAAACAAAAAGGACATTTCAAACGTGAATGTCGTAACGCTCTTGCTGATGATACAGCAAATCCATTCCGCGAGGATTACTATAAAAGAGCGATCTATCATCAGAATAAAACAGAACCGCCCAGAATGAAGCAGCTTGAGGATGCCCCCAAAGAAAAATCAAGAGCTCTTGTAGTTATTCATGATGACGATGGTTTTGATTGGAGTGAATTGCTACCAGAGGAAGATGCAGTAGGATATGCTTTCGTAGCAGAAAAGATTATTCCTTACAAAGACACCAGAACTGAAGAAGAAAAATACCTCAGTAGAAAGAGTAGAGCAGAATACAAGATGATCAGATTATCTAAGGTGTTCAGTGAAGCCAAGAGAGCAAAGAGTTGGGATGCTGATAGAGAATGTTACCTTGTTCCTCAAGGAAACATTGCTATTGATACGAAAACTCTTAGTCTACAAGCTTTCATTGAGGAATTTGCTGAAGAAGAAGAAGCCTTACAGAGAGAATGGTGGGGAGGTGGAGAAGAGAAAGAAAAAAAGAAAGAGAATGAGTCGCAGTCTAAGAAGATTGATGATGGGATTATTGATACTTCACAAGAATTCACCACTGAAAACTTGGGGAAGATGGCTGACAAAGTGCTTGCTGCAAAGGAACTTGAGGTAGACTCTAAGTCTGAAACTGAGTCTAAAAGCAAGGTCAGTCCAAACATTTCAACAAGAGAGTCAGGTAAGAAAGTCAAAGGTGATAGTGACTGCAAAAGTTGCATGAAAAACTACAAGTTTTATAGTACACTCACTTACCTTAGTGATACAAAGGTTGAAGAACTGACAACAAGAGTCAGAAAGGTTGAAGATCAGATTCTAGACCGTGATAAAATGCTAAAAGCTTCAAATGATCGAGCTATAAATTTAACTGAGAAAATTGAAAATGATTGTGACACCTGTGTCACTTCAACCATCAAAAAAATACCAAGCCAATGAAATATTGTATTTCATACTTGGGATCTGTATAAATATGTGTATCGTTTACACATATCAATTCATGTTCGATTCCAAACTCTAAATCGCTTTCTGGAAGGTTATACGCGCACTGATGCGTAAATATAACAAGTTTAATGCAACGAACACTCCGGAATAGAGAAATAGGCTTAACATACCTTTAATAACCTTTACATAACATAGAAATAAGTTTTGAAGGCTTTGGTATGGCAAAATCAAGTTAAATCGCTTACAGGGACTAAAGTTGACAAACTGCGAAAGTATGCCAATTTAAACTGTAACAGACATTCCGGAACATGACCATAAGTTAAACACACCTTAAATATCCTCTACATAGCTTAGAAATAGGCTTTGAGGGGTTCGGTGTGCTAAAATAAACTTTTGGGTCATTCAGGGACTAAAAGTGTCAAAAAGTGCACAAGTTTGCATTTTCTCACATAACTTACGTTCTGAATACATCTGGACATCCAAAAATTTATGTAAGCACTAAAATATTTTATTTTAGTGTTCGGCATAAGAAAAATCCATTCGTCGCGTCATTTGGATCGTTTTTCGCGCTTATGCGTATTCCGTCGTAATTAAGCGAACATCGCGATCATACGGCCAAACGAACCGACATCCGAGATATTTTTTAGCACATTTTAAGTTCCCTATAATTTAACTTCATTGTAGAGCTTTGAAATGGGGTTAACGGGCCTTAAACGTGTCGAAAATGGGCTGAATGCATGACAGGGACCAAAATTGTAAATCTGCCAAACTAAGGCCTAGCGCACCTCTACACATATTATGTAACGGTGCGCTAGCCTGGGTCAGACAGCAGAATTTGCAGAAACATTGGATCTGGTCCTTGCCACACTTGCACATGGTATTCCTTGAATCTATGGGCTGGTATTGAGGGCACATGGTATTATAAAACCATGTGTGCACATGTATGGACAAGATCGAAGCACGATATTCGAGAAACGATCTTAACGGTTCTCCGAAAACTATAAATACCCCACCCCACAACTTCAAAACCCACTAGAATTTTGATCTTAGAAACTCTAAGTTGAAACCATTGTTTCATACCTGAGATTCTTGGATCGAGATTAGCATTCGGGGACCCTTCGTAAGTATTCTTTCGTTCTTTTATTGCTTTTCGAGTCTTTCGAGTCTGAAAGTCAAACTTCGTTTGAACTTCGCAACGTGAGTGTAATCACGTTGGTTATAGTCCCTTGGGACTATGCCTACTGATTACCACGTTGTCTAGTGTCGTAGGGTAAGCGATCTAATAAATCGCTTATACCTTCGAACCCGACCCAGTTTGGTCGATCATTAGGATCCGACCAAATACATTAGGTGACCATAGTATATAGGGAATAACCTTCCGAGGTTATACCTTATGGTCACATCGTTTAAGTAGTTGTATGATAGGTAGTTTATATGCCTTAGGTAAATTACCAGAATACCCTTTTCATGTATAATTGGTAATTAAGCATATGTAACCTAAATTTTTGTCACATGACTGGTTATGTAACATGTTTAGGCATATAACACTTGTCATAGGACTAGTTAAGCGGTCCGAACGCGTTTCACACGAACGACGCGTTAAAGTAGCATAAGCTACCTAAACGGGTCGTAATCTATTAGGTTAGGTTTCATTTAGCATGTAGGCTTTGATAAACCATATGACACGAGTCTCTATACTCGTTTGGTTTACAAACCCCCAGTCTATCTAAATCCTCTGATTTAGGTCCGGTTTATTAATGTAGTTACCTATATTAGGTGCCGTTTAATATCCGCGATCTCTAGCATTATTTGGTTGTTACCCAAGGACTTCTGAGCAATCTCAAGTGAGTACATAGACCCCTCTTTTACTGTTTTCCAAATTGTTTTGGGGTGGAACACATGTGCCTACTTGTTACTTTCGTGCTTTCCTGTTTTCACATCATATACCTGCTATGTTCGTTAGTACATTATAGTACATGATTTTCATTACATTTCATACTAGGTGTGGCCATTGTGTGCATTACTTAGTACATCGTTTTACATTACATTTCATGCTAGGTGTGCCCATTGTGTGCATTACTTAGTACATCATTTTACATTACATTTCACGCTACGTATGTTCATTTGATTACATACTTAGTGCATCGTTTTTCACATGCTTACATTTTGGATGCATATTACATGATTTACATTGATCATGCATTTCCACAGGACATAACTTTGATTTAAACCAAGTTTTACTTCAATATTATGTTCTTGTGCATATGGTTTAGTTGATGCATTTCACTAGCCATACATATCATTTTGGTTACACATTACATGGTTTGGTTTGGTTTGAGTTAGTGATTAAGTAACGAGGCGTGTGTAATATGATACAAGCATGGTGGATACGCCGTTGGTACTTCCTATAAATAAGTGTTTGTATGGTATTACATATCGTAGCGTTATTTGAATCATTTCAATTTGAGACATAGAATATTTTATACAAATAACATACTTTTCACAAGACATTGATTTACAAACAACTTATCTTATACAAACTCATTTTACATGGTTATTCATTTAACCTCACATTTATTTATACATATCAACTGGTCTTATCGTTTTTCAAATGATTTACAAAACAAAGCAAATTACAAGGTTCATGACTAAACATTTTCTCAAACATAAGTCATGAAACCTATTTTCACAAAACTTATGTATCTCACAGGCATTTTTATGCTGACGTACCTATTTTCACATGTGTTTTTCAGGAGCTGTTGCATAAGATGATCAAGATACACATAGGCAGACTTGGGCTTTAGTGACAATAAAAGATGCAAGACTAGTTAATTATGTTGTATTTCTTTGTTTGTTAAGACATTGTAACACTTTTAATCAATAAAACGAAACTTCAATTGCCATGGATTTGAAACAATTAATTCTGTTACAACACTCCCCGACATTTCCGCCACGTTTTGTATGTTCTACGTTGTCGGGGTGTGACAGAAAAGATGGTATCAGAGCTCATGGTTATAGGGAATTAGGTTATTAGTAATACTTTGACCTAGTCTATAACCTTCCTAGGACCCTAACGCAAGTTTACTTGTGTTTAGTCATAAAACAATACTGTCACCTATCCTTAGGCGATAACCACAACAAGAACATAAATTTCAAAACCGCTTTGAAAACTAATCATCTGTTCTAGGATGATTGATTACTAGGTTTTGAACCCTCTGTTATATGGTTTTGAACCCCTTTGAGTTTTCAAAATCTCGTCAAGGTTCTGGGTTTTAAATAATGTGAACACGTGCAAACTGGAAGGGTGAATGCCTGTATTCTGGGTTTTCTGTCTAGGCATGCACTTCGTATACATCTCATCAGACGCGAGACCAGTTGTGCTTACCTGGGAATTCTTGGGATGAGTGTTCACTTATAGGCGAGCATGTCTTCGCGATACATTATTTTTGACCCATTTACTTTGATTAGTCACGGTGTGTCGTTTGTTTACCTTGTGGTAACAAACAAATGACCACTATCCTTGCTTTCATCAGATTTGTTTCATCTCATTCTTTTCGTCTAATTCTCTCACTCGTTTCCTTTCATGTTTTCCTCTTTTAGAATGCCTCCTCGACGCGAGAACCAGATAGCGACTGCCGAACTGGCAGAAATCATCGCGCAGCAAATGGCTGCTGCCTTCCCAAATCTTTATGCTCAAATGATGCAAGCCATCAACAACAACAATGCTCCATGCAACTTCAAGAGTTTCAACTCGGCTAAACCGCTCAAGTTTAGTGGTTCTGAGGGAGCGACTGGGCTTCTTCAATGGTTCGAGAGCATTGAGAATACGTTCCGTCACGTTCAGTGTCCTGAAAATCGCAAGGTCGAGTTTTCTTCGAGTGTGTTTCAGAAGAGGGCTCTTACGTGGTGGAACGGGATTATGAGAGACCGGGGTGCTGAAGTTGCACTAGCACAGACTTGGGCCGAGCTTAGAGCTCTTATGATGAGGGAGTTCTGTCCACGTCATGAACTGCGAGCGTTGGAGAAAGAATTTGATGATTTGAAGCAAGACAGTGGTGAACATCGAGCCTATACTGACCGTGTTGAAGAATTGAGCCTGTTGTGTCCTGCTATGGTTACTCCTGTGGATAAGGCGATCGAGAAATATACTGATGGTCTTCCTGACCTAGTTCAGGATATTGTTACTGGCAGTAACCCTACTACTGTCAGACAAGCCATTGAACTGTCTGCCACCCTAACTGAATCCCACATCAGAAAGAAAAAGCTTTTTCGAAAAGGCGACCCAAGACCATTCGACAAGACTGCTCAAATGGAACCAAAGGAAGAACATGCTGAGGTGTCCAAGAATAAGAAGCGTAAGGCTTCGCAGAATTTTGCGATTGCTGCTCAACCTAACCAAAACACCCGAAACCAACCAGCGCAGCCTCCTGCAAGGAAACCTTATGCCGGTACTGCACCGATATGCGACAAATGTAATGCACACCACTTAGCTCACCTACAGTGTCGTTTGTGTGCATCATGTGGGCGACTCGGTCACCTGGAAAATGCTTATCGTTTTACCCCGAACCAAGCTAGTCCAAACCAATCTCGGGTCAATGCTGCTCAAGCTCGTCTTCCACGAGGTCCTTGCTTCAACTGTGGCGAGATGAGCCATTTCCAAAGAAATTGCCCAAAGATTGCTAATGCTAATCCAGCGCAGGGATGAGCATCGGACCAACTAGAAGACAATGTTGTTTGGAAATAATCAAGCCTTATGTATTATTTTCTTTTGTTGTCAAGGTCCATGAAACAGTTGTTGTTGTTTATAAATAAATCTTTTTATTTTGCATTGCAATGTACAAATATGATGGCATGTATAAACAACGCATTCCCTACAATATCGAAAATCAAGGAACCGTATTCCTTGAAGAACAGACTACCCCGTAATTTCTTTCATTTTATTTTCTCTTGCGTTTTCCACGGAAATCCAAAGTACCCGTTTCTTCCAAGGAAACGAAGTACAAGGCGAAAGTTACAACTCTGTACGAATACCCAAAGTACCACTATAAATTCTTAATAGGGTACCTAAGGGTATTTCCGTATATTCAAAAATTATTGTACCTTAATTCGAATATTGCGTTTTCTTGAAAACGAAATCGAATTTTTGGAAGATATTTCTATCTTCATAGTTAGATTCTTGTTAATGTTTAAAGTGCCGAATGAAATCCATGAAATGGATTCCTAGTGTGCTTTAAATGCATGTGCATAATTAACAAAACAAAACTTACAAATTAAAGATCTAGATAAACAATTTTATGGTTATATGACTATGTGTTTATGCATTTTTGTGTTTTTGTATACTCTGGATATTCGTTATCCAAATCCTCATAAAATCTTTCTTACCTTCATATGAAGGATTCGTAGTAGGATATTCAAAAAGGTACTATCTTAAATCCTTAAGGGACTTCTACTTTGTAGTTAAGTTCCTTGGATTATAAAGCACTATTCCAAAGTTTAAGGACAACATGTGTTGATAAAGTTAAATACATCCTACGTCGATGTAGTTAAATTTTCCCCGTAGGTAGTTTAGTTAAAGAGATCCTACGTCGATCTAAGTTAAATAGATTGGTCCGACAATCTAGTTAAATACATCCTACGTCGATGTAGTTAAATTTTCCCCGTAGGTAGTTTAGTTAAAGAGATCCTACGTCGATCTAAGTTAAATAGATTGGTCCGACAATCTAGTTAAATACATCCTACGTCGATGTAGTTAAATTTTCCCCGTAGGTAGTTTAGTTAAAAGAGATCCTACGTCGATCTAAGTTAAATAGATTGGTCCGACAATCTAGTTAAATACATCCTACGTCGATGTAGTTAAATTTTCCCCATAGGTAGTTTAGTTAAAAGAGATCCTACGTCGATCTAAGTTAAATAGATTGGTCCGACAATCTAGTTAAATACATCCTACGTCGATGTAGTTAAATTTTTCCCCGTGGGTAGTTTAGTTAAATAGATCCTACGTCGATCTAAGTTAAATAGATTGGTTCGACAATCTAGTTAAATATATCATGTATTTATGTAGTTAAATAGGCCCTCAGGTGGTCTAAATCAAGAGATTGTTCGTTAATCTAATCCTTTGTTGACCTAGTTAAAGAGACTCAATTGCAGTCAAGTTAATTCACCACAGGATTATTCGTTTGATTTTTCCCCATACGCATTATGAAATGAACTGTGCGGACTGTGCAAGGAACTACGTAATTATGGAGGCCTACATAATTATGGAATTCAGTGCATAGGAACCACAGGAAGTTTTGTCATGTGTTAAGACCAACAGTGACAAGTGTAATGATACGGGAGAAGTCTTGGACTTTGACCAATGTCATTTATTCTCACACTACCCAATTCTGATCTCAATCACACACACAATTTCCTATGATGAGTCTTCATAAGAAACGTTCTTCTGTCCGTAGTTCAAAACTCCATGTTTTGTTACTACAATGACTTCACTTTGAGGGATGACATTTTCGCTAAGAATCCTAACATGGCCCAGAGTTCTACTTAGGGTTCAAGGGGTTCATTCAAAGCGAAAACATCACCGTCGTCCCCACAAGTTTCTCCAAAAATTAAATTTCGGGACGAAATTTCCTAAAGTAGGGGAGACTGTGACACCTGTGTCACTTCAACCATCAAACAAATACCAAGCCAATGAAATATTGTATTTCATACTTGGGATCTGTATAAATATGTGTATCGTTTACACATATCAATTCATGTTCGATTCCAAACTCTAAATCGCTTTCTGGAAGGTTATACGCGCACTGATGCGTAAATATAACCAGTTTAATGCAACGAACACTCCGGAATAGTGAAATAGGCTTAACATACCTTAAATAACCTTTACATAACTTAGAAATAAGTTTTGAAGGCTTTGGTATGGCAAAATCAAGTTAAATCGCTTACAGGGACTAAAGTTGACAAACTGCGAAAGTATGCCAATTTAAACTGTAACAGACATTCCGGAACATGACCATAAGTTAAACACACCTTAAATATCCTCTACATAGATTAGAAATAGGCTTTGAGGGGTTCGGTGTGCTAAAACAAACTTTTGGGTCATTCAGGGACTAAAAGTGTCAAAAAGTGCACAAGTTTGCATTTTCGCACATAACTTACGTTCTGAATACATCTGGACATCCAAAAATTTATGTAAGCACTAAAATATTTTATTTTAGTGTTCGGCATAAGAAAAATCCATTCGTCGCGTCATTTGGATCGTTTTTCGCGCTTATGCGCATTCCGTCGTAATTAAGCGAACATCGCGATCATACGGCCAAACGAACCGACATCCGAGATATTTTTGAGCAAATTTTAAGTTCCCTATACTTTAACTTCATTTTAGAGCTTTGAAATGGGGTTAACGGGCCTTAAACGTGTCGAAAATGGGCTGAATGCATGACAGGGACCAAAATTGTAAATCTGCCAAACTAAGGCCTAGCGCACCTCTACACTTATTATGTAACGGTGCACTAGCCTGGGTCAGACAACAGAATTTGCAGAAACATTGGATCTGGTCCTTGCCACACTTGCACATGGTATTCCTTGAATCTATGGGCTGGTATTGAGGGCACATGGTATTACAAAACCATGTGTGCACATGTATGGACAAGATCGAAGCACGATATTCGAGAAACGATCTTAACGGTTCTCCGAAAACTATAAATACCCCACCCCACAACTTCAAAACCCACTAGAATTTTGATCTTAGAAACTCTAAGTTGAAACCATTGTTTCATACATGAGATTCTTGGATCGAGATTAGCATTCGGGGACCCTTCGTAAGTATTCTTTCGTTCTTTTATTGCTTTTCGAGTCTTTCGAGTCTGAAAGTCAAACTTTGTTTGACTTTCTGCGTTGACCAGTAATGGTCAATGCGAAGTTCATTTGAACTTCGCAACGTGAGTGTAATCACGTTGGTTATAGTCCCTTGGGACTATGCCTACTGATAACCACGTAGTCTAGGGTCGTAGGGTAAGCGATCTAATAAATCGCTTATACCTTCGAACCCGACCCAGTTTGGTCGATCATTAGGATCCGACCAAATACATTAGGTGACCATAGTATATAGGGAATAACCTTCCGAGGTTATACCTTATGGTCACATCGTTTAAGTAGTTGTATAATAGGTAGTTTATATGCCTTAGGTAAATTACCAGAATACCCTTTTCATGTATAATTGGTAATTAAGCATATGTAACCTAAACTTTTGTCACATGACTGATTATGTAACATGTTTAGGCATATAACACTTGTCATAGGACTAGTTAAGCGGTCCGAACGCGTTTCACGCGAACGACGCGTTAAAGTAGCATAAGCTACCTAAACGGGTTTGTAATGGGTCGTAAGCTATTAGGTTAGGTTTCATTTAACATGTAGGCTTTGATAAACCATATGACACGAGTCTCTATACTCGTTTGGTTTACAAACCCTCAGTCTATCTAAATCCTCTGATTTAGGTCCGGTTTATTAATGTAGTTACCTATATTAGGTGCCGTTTAATATCCGCGATCTCTAGCATTATTTGGTTGTTACTCAAGGACTTCTGAGCAATCTCAAGTGAGTACATAGACCCCTCTTTTACTGTTTTCCAAACTGTTTTGGGGTGGAACACATGTGCCTACTTGTTACTTTCGTGCTTTCCTGTTTTCACTTCATATACCTGCTATGTTCGTTAGTACATTATAGTACATGATTTTCATTACATTTCATACTAGGTGTGGCCATTGTGTGCATTACTTAGTACATCGTTTTACATTACATTTCATGCTAGGTGTGCCCATTGTGTGCATTACTTAGTACATCATTTTACATTACATTTCACGCTACGTATGTTCATTTGATTACATACTTAGTGCATCGTTTTTCACATGCTTACATTTTGGATGCATATTACATGATTTACATTGATCATGCATTTCCACAGGACATAACTTTGATTTAAACCAAGTTTTACTTCAATATTATGTTCTTGTGCATATGGTTTAGTTGATGCATTTCACTAGCCATACATATCATTTTGGTTACACATTACATGGTTTGGTTTGGTTTGAGTTAGTGATTAAGTAACGGGGTGTGTGTAATATGATACAAGCATGGTGGATACGCCGCTGGTACTTCCTATAAATAAGTGTTTGTATGGTATTACATATCGTAGCGTTATTTGAATCATTTCAATTTGAGACATAGAACATTTTATACAAATAACATACTTTTCACAAGACATTGATTTACAAACAACTTATCTTATACAAACTCATTTTACATGGTTATTCATTTAACCTTACATTTATTTATACATATCAACTGGTCTTATCGTTTTTCAAATGATTTACAAAACAAAGCAAATTACAAGGTTCATGACTAAACATTTTCTCAAACATAAGTCATGAAACCTATTTTCACAAAACTTATGTATCTCACAGGCATTTTTATGCTGACGTACCTATTTTCACATGTGTTTTTCAGGAGCTGTTGCATAAGATGATCAAGATACACATAGGCAGACTTGGGCTTTAGTGACAATAAAAGATGCAAGACTAGTTAATTATGTTGTATTTCTTTGTTTGTTAAGACATTGTAACACTTTTAATCAATAAAACGAAACTTCAATTGCCATGGATTTGAAACAATTAATTCTGTTACAACACTCCCCGACATTTCCGCCACGTTTTGTATGTTCTACGTGGTCGGGGTGTGACAATGATAAAATTGAAGTAGAAAGAATTAGGAAAGAGAATGAAAAGCTAATTCTCGAAAATCGTCAACTCTCAGAAAATTTTGACAAACTAAAACGAACGGTAAAAGATTCTGATGAAAGAAACGGTAAAACCAATAAAGAAAATGAGCATTTAACTGTAGTTCTTAGACACAAAGAAGAGCAAATCAACCAACAACTGGATGAGATTGCTAAATTGAAGCTTCAGTTTGAAGAAGCTAAGATTGAGAATGAGCATATCAATCTGAAATTACCCAGTTACAACTCCGCAAGCTTTGTTTTACAACACATTGTTCCTAAACCCATTGGGAAAAACAAAGCAGGCGAAGATGCTTACTCGGATGGAACTGGGGTTGGGTATCATCAGGTTCCACCGCCAGTGTTAAACAATTTTTCAAAGAAATCATCCGGGTTGGTTAATGATAAAGATGAAACAAATGTAATAAAACTTCCAGAGTCAATTGATGTTACATTTTCTTCATCTGATGATAGTGTTCAAACTGAGTTTGTGAAAGGCATGGCTGAAAGTGTTTTGAAGGTTGATAGTGATTCAATTAAGGATGAAGAGTGTTTTCTGAACAATTACATTCCGAAACCAAAATCCAAAAACAACTTAAATGAAGAACCTACTCTTGTCATGTACAAGATGTCGGGATCGGATAAGTTGTATTCGGATTCTGATTTTCCACTAGAGAATGTTAATGTTGCTAAATTGACAAATGTGTGTAATTGGTTGAAATTGATCTGTCTGAGATTGAAGGTCTAAAACAGACGAAGAGGCAAATGAATTTTGAAAAAGATAAAGCTTACTACAAGAAACCTGCTGTTCCACCACGTTTTTATAACAACAATCGAAACAGATGGTCGGGTGGTTATCAGGGTGGTAAGAATTATCAGAAAAAGAATGTTCAAAACAAGAAGTTTACTGAGAAAAAGGTGTTTGTGAATAGTTCAAGTTCACTTTCTGATGAAGAATCTGAGCTTTTTTCAAAAACAAACAAAGAGTTCTTTGAGAAGAAAGCATCGCAGCCTCAGTCTGAAGGCACAAGTCGAGTAGTTGACACCCGAACATGCTCCAAATGCAATCAAGTTGGACATATTGCACGAAAGTGTACCAACTTGAAGCCTAAGACTGAAGTTGTGATGAATTCAAGAAAGAAAGATGATGTGAAGGGAAAAGCTCCATTGGTTGTTGAGAAAAAGGTTTTGAAAAATGACAACACCAAGATCAAAATTGAACCTGTTAAGAATATGGTAACTAAAAATGATAAGTTTAACAAACGGGTTGCATCGTCTCAACAAACATGGAAGCCAAAAGTGGTTGAAAATAAATCAAGTGTTCCAAAACCAAAGGTGTCTGAGACTGAAAAACAATCATCTTCTACTACACTGGTAAAGATGAATGTTCCTTTGGATCATTATGAGAAACTTGAAAAACAAATGATTTCTGAAAAGAAAGATGTTCAAAAGAAAGATCAATCATCTGGTCAATCTCCAAAAAATGATTTCCTTTTTATACAAAGAGGTAGAGATTGGGTCTGAAGAAAATTTAAAGATGAATGACAAGAATTTTCCACCACTTTACATTGTAAAAACTCATTTAAATGTCAAGTTACCCGAGTCAAAAGAGGCTTGGGTGGCATCAACTTCTAACTAATTGTTTTTGAAATGTGAAGGAGCTTCCAAGATCCGTTTCGTGATGGATTATGGATAGTGGAGCTTCTCGGCACATGACGGGGAAAACAGCCCTGTTGTACGATGTTAGAAATTTCAATGGAGGTTATGTAGGTTTTGCAGGTAATCAAGGTGGTAGAATAGTTGTTGAAGGAACTCTATCTAATGGCATTGTCACGTTTGAAATAGTGAACTACATCGCCAAGCTTGTAAACAATCTTCTAAGCATATCTCAGATTAGTGATCGCATGTATACGACACACTTTACAGATAAAGAATGTTTGATCCTGAAACCAGGATTTGTTGTTCCCGAAGAGTGGATTATCATGAGGGCACCTAGAGTGAATGATCTGTACGTGTTGGACAGGAGTGTAGCAACTACAACCACGAGTCAGGCTCATTGTTTTGTGTCAAGAGCAACGGACAAGGAATCGCAATTGTGGCACCGGAAGATGGGTCATATACATCTGAGGAAAATGAATCATCTGGTATATAACGACTTAGTTACTGGTGTTCATGTGAAAGGTTTTCATCTGGAAGGAGAGTGTATTAGTTGCGTCAAAGGCAAGCAAAAGAAGAAATCACATCCTAAAAAGAATGTCAACTAAGTCTCAAGACCTTTAGAGAGACTTCATATGGATCTTTTTGGTCCAGTGAACGTCAAAAGTATAACTGGGGATCTCTACTGTCTTGTAGTAACTGATGATTATTCCAGATTTTCGTGGGTATCATTTCTGAAGTCTAAAGATGAGACGTTTGATAGTTTGATGGCGTTGTTCAGAAAAATTGAAAACTTGTAACAAAGGTGTATCAAAAGAATCAGAAGTGATAATGGTACTGAGTTCAAGAACAACAGGATGGAAGAATATTGTGATAAGAGAGGTATATTGCATGAATTTAGCACGCCTTACACTCCGCAGCAGAATGGAGTAGCTGAAAGATAGAACAGGACGTTAATTGAAACAGCCAGGACGATGCTTGCTGATTCGAAATTACCAGTAAATTTTTGGGCAGAAGCAGTGTCAGCTGCTTGCTATACACTCAACTGGGTTCTTACTGTCAAGAAATTCAACAAGACATGCTTTGAGTTGATCAATAACCGCAAACCAAACCTGAAGTATTTAGAACCATTTGGGTCTCCCTGCACAGTTCTAGAGCCTTTTGGAAAGTTTGGTCCGAAGAGTATTGAGGGAATATTCATCGGTTTTGCAAGTCCTCAGAAATGAGTCTTTGTTCCAAGCTTGAAGCGGATTATTGAGGCACATAATGTTGAATATCAAGGCTACACAATGCCACCGCAGAATCCTGGAGATTCATGGCGTTTTCATTATGACACTTTGTGGGATTCGTTTGACATGGAAGAAGAAAAGGAAGAAGAAGAAGAAGAAGATTTCTTTGGCGAGTTGGATATTCAGAGAGAGTATGAGTCTTCGCAGGACAGGTTCCCAGCTGAGTATTCAAGACATCCGCAACAAACTTCAAATGATAATGATAATGAAGCTGGTCTGAGCAATGCTGGAGAACATGATGATATTCAACAAAATGAAGTTGCTCCTGATAATCAAATGGCAGACAATGACAATCAAGAATCTGATAACATGCCTGTATTTGATCATGGTGATTCAGATTCTGAGGGGGAGCAAATTCAGATTTCGAGTCAAACAATTCCAGTCGATGAACAAGGTGCAAATCAAAATGTCTCAAATTTGGAAGGCGAGGTAGATGTTCCAGGCGAGGTGATGCCAAGAACTCTTTCATACCATCCAGAGGAGTTGATAATTGGAGAATTGCAGACAGGCGTTCGCACAAGATGACAAATTGACCAAGGGCTTACTTGTTTTTATTCTACAGTTGCTCCTTTACAAACTGAGTTTTCACTTAGTTGTTTTTTTTCGCAGATTGAACCGTGAACTTATAAAGAGGCGCTAACTGAAGATTCTTGGGTCAATGCTATGCAAGAAGAGTTGAGTCAATTCGAGAAGTTAGGTGTGCGGAAATTGGTAGATTTGCCTGATGGACAGAGGAAGATAAACACCAAGTGGGTGTTCAAGTGCAAGAGGGATGATCGTGGGGTTGTTTTTCGTAACAAAGCTCGACTCGTAGTCCAGGGTTTCAGTCAGCAGGGGGGGATAGATTTCACCGAATTGTATGCTCCAGTGGCTTGACTAGAAGCAATCAGAATCTTCCTAGCATTTGCATCTTGGAAAAACTTTAAAGTTTATCAGCTACATGTGAAATCGGCGTTTCTCTATGGGAAGGTAAAAGAGGAGGTATATGTCGGTCAGCCACCGGGTTTCACCGATCCAATCCCCAAAGACAAGGTCTATTTACTAGATAAAGCGTTGTATGGTTTACACCAGGCCCTAAGATCTTGGTACGAGACATTGTCTCAACACCTGCTAGCCAACAGCTTCATCCGTGGAAAAGTGGATGCCACTCTCTTCACCAAAGAGGTCGACATACATCTTCTGATCGTTCAGATATACGTGGATGGAATCATATTTGGGTCTACAAATGAAAATCTGTGCAAAGATTTCGAACGAGTTATGAAGCAGAAATTTGAAATGTCATCGATGGGTGAGATGAAATTCTTTTTGGGACTACAGGTTGATCAACTACCCAAAGGAATTTTCATACATCAAACGAAGTACGTTCATGATATCTTGGAGAAATTCGGGATGTCAGGTTCTACTCCAGCTTCCACCCCATTAGCGACGACTCATGGGATAAACCCTGATCTCACCGGAGAGAAGGTAGATGAAACGTTGTATCGTTCTATGATTGGTTCGTTAATGTACTTGACTGCTTCAAGACCCGATATAATGTACCCAACGTGCCTCGCAGCAAGATTTCAATCTAACCCGGGAGCTTCGCATATGGTGATTGTGAAAAGGATATTACGCTACCTGAAAGGAACTCCATCATTAGGGTTGTGGTATTCAAGAAAAGGCGATTTCACGCTTGAAGGGTATTCCGATTCTGATTTCGGATGCTGCAAAATTAACGCTGAATCAACAACAGTGGGGTGCCAGTTTTTCAGACCACGATTGGTCACCTGGCAATGCAAAAAGCAAACCTCTGTAGCTTTATCCACATGTGAAGCTGTATATGTATCTGCTAGCAGTTGCTGTTCTCAGATCTTGTGGATCCAGCAACAGATGCGCGACTACGGTTTGCAATTTCTTAACACCTCTATCTTTGTTGATAATGAGGCCGCAATAAACATTACAAAAAATCCTGTTCATCACGCTAAAACCAAACACATTGAAATTCGTCATCACTTCATTCGCGATTGTTTCGAGAAGAAGTTGATACGAATTGAGAAAATCCACACTGACGAGCAAAAAGCTGATTTACATACCAAAGCATTTGATAAAACTCGTTTTCAATATTTGCTAAAACTGAATGGTATGAAGCTTTTATCGGTGTTGGAAGAGATTCTTGGCGTTGATGAAGGAGACATTGTAGATGATGTTGAAAAGCAATCTGCAATGGTTTGTCGATTTTTTTATCTGTTTTGGTATCTAGGGGGAGAGTATAGGGTAATATTTTTTTGAAAATACAAAAACAGTAAAAATTTCAGAAATACAAAAACATGAGATATTTCAAAATCCAAAAACAATAGAAAACCATAAAAGAGCTTGTGTAAAAAGGGAAAATGATAGTACATCGGCTTGACAGTTACGGTATGCTAAAGATTTGTAAAGTTTAAAAAATCTTAAACAATCTCGCTGATGATGTGCCGGTAGGTTTTTACACATTTAGTAGGTTTGTTCGGGATATAAACCTAAATCTTTACTTACTTATTTCGTGGGGAACACTACTTGGATATATAGGTAACCCCTGAAATTTCGTTTGAAAGATCCCTCTTTCTGAGATACTAGGTCTTTATACTCAGTGATATCTGGGGTATTATCCCGGGAGTTCTGATTTTGCAGAAGCAATGGCCTAGTCCCCGGAGAATACTTTACCGCTTGCTTGAAATATAACACCGCCCTCAGCATAAAAATGATAAAACATTAAAAAAATATGTAAATCATGTGCTGTTGTAAAAAAGATCCTCCAAAGGGGACCCACCTAAAGTCGAACCGTCATCTCTCTGCTGAACGGAAGTTCTGACCTGAGCTCTCACGGTTTCGCAATTTAACCCCTTACAGATATCATCTATGGTATACTCACCTGTAAGACGGGATATCGGGATCTGGATACGAGAGTATATTCAAGAGGTGGGACACACGTATAAGTTTAAGTCTCTAATTCACCTAAATCCGTATCCTGGACAGATTGAAATGTGTGTGAGAATTTAAGTGGATCAGTATATCGACAATCTAAGTGAATTGTTTAATTCTGAGTATGCAATTAAAGCTTAATGGTACTTGTGACTTGTCGAATAGCTGATATGATTCCCTAACACGCTCACCAAAAATATGTTTGTAAATAGTTTACATTTACTGCATTTTATTTCTGTTATTCATTTCTAACATATAAACTTTATTAAAAATCCAAAAAGATTTTACACTTCTGCTTTATTTTCTGACAAACCAAAGTGGAAAGTTGATCTTCAGATTCGAATTGAAGCAAATACAGGAAGTTTCTGGGCTGGTTGATGAGTTTGGAGCTTAATATGTTAAAATCTTGAGAATTGAAAAGTCAATATAAGTTCATTAATTTGAAACTTGTAAATTTTCAGAAAATTGTTTAAATATATTGAACAATAGTCAGTGTGTTTTATCTCAGGTCAACCACGGTCATTAAGTTGGACTTGGTAGACAAATTTCAGTAATCAGGGTCATTAATTTGGACCTGAATACTTAAGTGGATTTCTAATTCTGATAAGATCATCAAATTGAAGGTGAATAGTAAGTATTGGATTGAATCTGTTATTGTCATATATCTTATATTTAGGAAGAGATTGTGCAGGTAACAGGTATGAATTTAAGAAAGCAGCTAAGCAAGATCCCAGCCTATTGATAGGGGGAGTCTGAAGACTTAAAAGTCAGATGCAGTTCCTGGATCTACATTCAAGGGGGAGCTTGAAGGTGTTAAAGATTCAGATTCTATGATTCATGCTAGTTGTTGATAGAAGAGAAGAATTAAAGGAAGCTTTTACAATGTCAAGACAATTTGGAAAGAGACAAAGACTAAATACTCGACGCCGAAGACTTCGTCAACATCCAAGGGGGAGTCTGTTGGTGCACTAGTGTCTGTTAACTTCGTCTTAATCGAGTCTTATGTCTAGATAGGATAAACGTGCACACAACATGGTTGAAATTAGGGGTTGTTCATGTGAAAGTGGGTAATTCCGCTTGAAAGTGTCAATGACCAGTTCAAGCGAAATTAACCAAGTTAATTCCGCTTGAAATGAGCAATGGCAGCTTCAAGCGAAATTACTAATTCCACTTGTAATCCATGTCACGTTCAAGTGAAATCAAAACTTTATATATAGGTGTGTGCTGAGTTCATTTAAAACAAAATTAGAAGTCAATATTTGAGAGCCGAGGTGCTGCCGAATTGTAATCAGATCTGTAAAAGCTCAGGAAATCAGTAATAGATAAAGATTAGAAAGTATCAAGCTGTGTTGACATCATTTACATTGATTCCGCCTTTGTTTTTGATGATGAACTACTCAGATTGACTCATTAGGGTCACACGACGATCCAACAAAGCTTTCTTCTCCTTTTCAAATCTTTTAGAACACTTTGTTTACTAATCCCTTTTTTGTTTTGCTTTTTCATCTGCAAGTGCATTTTGGGTTACATCAACCTTTTTTGAACCATCTGGCCTTGGGATTTCCATAGTAGGTTTAGACAGTTTATCAGGTGGTAAGTACAAACCTTCTTTTCCCATTTTGCCTTTCTCCCCCTTTTTGGCAGCATCAGGGTTTTCAACATAAGTGATTGAAGGAGGAGCAGTGCCAGTGGTTTGCAGCAAATGAGCCTTGATTGCCTTGATACCTTCTTGTGCATCTTTATACCTAGCTTCCATTGCATTTCTGACCATTTGAAGTTGAATCTCATGTTGATGATCAGCATATTGTCTTTGTTGATGAAGCATAGGTTGAAATAGATTCCAAAGCTCAGTGGGAGTAGGAGCAGATGATGGAGCAGATGTTGCAGGTGTTGCAGCAGTGGGTGATGCCTTTTGTGCTTGTAACAACTGTTGCCGCATAGTTTTGATTTCTGCAACAGATGTGTTAATCTTGTCAACCCTCTCCGTCAATTCTCTATATTTTAAACCATCACCCAACTTAATGGGATCATCTGATTTCCCACTGGCAGTGGTAGTATCAGCAGTTGACTTAGGGAAAGTGTCCCAAAAGTCATCCACTGATGCCCCTTGTTCTTGGTACTGGGGTCTTCTTTCTTCAAAAGAGGCTACCATTCTAAGCGCACCAGTGAATATTGAATACCCACCAGTGGGCATTATGGTTCCCAAAGAAGAAATTGCCTTCAAGGAAGTCTTATGTAAACCAGTGGGTTCAACACTTGTAGTAGCTGCTTCACTTGAACTACTGACAGGAAGTACTTGTACCTCTTGCAGTTTAACCTCCTTAGTTGTTGGTGGGTTAGCAGAGATAGGGAGCTCAGACTCGGTCACTTGTTGAGGCTTATTCTCAGTTATAGGTGGTTGAGAAGAACTGATTTCTGTCTGAGCTATATCAAGTGCATCCAACAAAGGCAGCATGGATGGTGGAAGTTGGGCAGTGAGTATGGGTGTAAAAAGAGAATTTGCCCCGGGAGCTGGGCTGTGGATTATGGAATCAAGTGATTCCAGAGCATTATAATGTGGTGTCCCTGTTGATACAACCTGATCTTTTTTAGAAGAAGCAGGAGGAGTTTGAGGCTCAGGTTGAGATCTTTCATCCAACTGCTGTGAGGAAGTAGCAGCAGTGGTTATTGGTGATGTTTGTGTTGTCAAAAGGTATAATCTCTGGGATCTCATCTTCCAGAGTTACCTTTTTAGTGGGTTTGGGGGATTTTTGGATATTTTTCTTTTTGGGTCTTTTGGTGGTTTTAGGTGTGGGTTTCACAGCAGTGGTTTTGCTGCTGTGATCACCTTGAGCAGTGGGCTCAACAGCAGGGACCTGAGGAGAAGTTGTTGCTGCTAAATTCTGCTCAGGCTCCTCTGTTTGTGTTTTGGAAGGTTTTGACAGCCTAGTAAAAGTTTCAGAAGAAAGGCTGTTTTTGACAAGGATTTCCTTGGATTAGGACATGTGCATTATCCTTGGAAAATTTCTTTTGAAAATAAAAACTTAGAAACCTTGGAAACAAGAGAAATGGTTTCTTATTATCTTTAATATTATTAATATTTTTAACCATGTCATTGAAAATTTCCTAGGAGTAGTTAAAATTTTCTTCATTCAAAATCGCATAACCCAGATATTGAATTTTCAATGGTATCTCATTGAAAGCAGTTGTTTTATTTGACACACACATGAGGAGGGTATGGAGCAAAAACCTCATGGCAGGAGGAAAACTGCCTTTTTGTAAAGTGTCCTTTTTCATTTCCTCTTCATACCCTCTCTCAAGAAAATCAGTTTGATGCTCTGTTTTCGGAAAAGAGTTTTTACCTTGAATATCATTGAGTTCAAAAACCTCTGACAGAGTTTGTAGTGTGATAGTAACAAAAATACCCAGATTGATGAATTTATTGCTAAGGGCTTTTTGTCCTTAACATCAAGTTTAGCATTTTTTCCAGAATTCTCGTTGAGTTTCCAGGAAGATAGGAGCATTACAAGTCAACAAAGTTTTGTACTTTGTGGTTGAAAGAGCATCAATGACGGAGTTGAAGGTTATGCTGTCACTTGGTTTTTCAAGTATGCACAGGTAGTTATGAGGAGTTTTGTGTGGAAGGGTCATGGCGATTTGTGTGTGCTAGTGAGAGAAAGAAAACGATGATAGATTTGAGAGAAATGGATGGTAACTACTTTGAGAAAGGAATTTTGAGTTCGATTCGACAGTGAAAACCCTGTTTGGGGTTTTGATCAGGGTTTTATAAAGGGAAAAAGTGAATGCTGACGTGGAAGCGGTTACAAAAGATCTAACAGATAAGTACTGTCCACGTGCCAACCTCTGATGAGTAACGGAAGACAGTTGTTTAGGAAACCACTGATGGATCAATTATCAGTGGTTTGCAGTGGTAAAATGAAAACAGTGGCTGATTTTTAACTATCAGTGGATAGCCATCAGAGGGTTAAAACACTGATTTTGAACAACAGTGATTAACAAGGAAATGAGAAAACAGAGGTTGACTTTCAGCAGTGGACAATAATCATCAGAACAGATGTTTGAACCAAAACAGTGGTTATGGCAGACTTTTAAGGATTTAATGAAAATTTTCATTTTTAGCTATTTTTAAGGATGAAATTTTGATTTTCTGAAAACATTTTAATGCTTTTATTCATAGAAAAACATGATTTTTCCTGTTATTCCATGTTCAGCATGCCAATCCTAGAGATCCAGCTTTCAAAGGTGGATGCGTCTAATGCTTTTATTAGCACATCTGCCAGCTGATCTTTAGTTGGAACATGGTGCAGAGAAATCAAACCTTTTTCATAGCAATCCCTCACAAAGTGATGTCTGATATCAATGTGCTTGGTGGTTGAATGGGATACTGGATTTTTGATGATATTTTCTGCTGCCTGACTGTCCAACATGAGAGGTGTCTTTATGGCAGTGATACCAAAATACAGCATTTGATTTTGAAGCCATAACAGTTGGGCTGTACAGCTTGCAGCAGCTATATACTCTGCCTCAGCAGTGGATGTTGAAACAACTGCTTGCTTTTTGCTTTGCCAAGACACTAAGCAACTGCCTAGGAATTGGCACCCTCCTGATATGGACTTCCTTGTTGTGTTACATCCAGCAAAGTCACTATCTGAGAAACCTGAAAGCTTGATATTTCCATCAGCTGGATACTAGATACCAAGTATGGGAGCACCTTTTAGGTATCTGAATATCCTTTTTATAGCTATAAGGTTTGACTTTCTAGGGGCTGATTGGGATCTTGCACAAACACATGTTGCAAACATGATGTCTGGCCTAGATGCAGTTAGGTACAATAAAGACCCAATCATGCTTCTATAAAGAGTTTGATCAACCAAATCATCCTTTTCATCAGACATTACTATTTTTGTGGTTGCTATGGGTGTACTACATGGTTTACAATCATCCATCTCAAATTTCTTTAAAAGTTCTTTGGCATATTTGCCTTGATGGATGAAAGTACCATTTTGCATTTGCCTTACTTGGAGACAAAGAAAGCACTGGAGTTCACCTATTGCACTCATCTCAAACTCAGCTGTCATGAGTTGCATGAACTCTTCACACATTTTAGAACATGTGCTTCCAAAAATGATGTCATCCACATAAACCTTTACAATCATCAAATCTTTCCCTCTCCATTTTAAAAACAAAGTTTTATCAATTTTACCTCTTGTGAACCCAATGGAAAGAAGAAAGGTGGAAACAGTTTCATATCGGGCCCTAGGTGCTTGTTTCAAGCCATACAAAGCTTTATTTAGCTTGTAGATATGATTTGGATTAAATGGATCCTCAAAACCTGGAGGTTGACAAACATATACTTCTTCTTGTATTTTTCCATAGAGGAATGCACATTTAATGTCCATTTGATACACCTTTATGTTGTGGTTGACAGCAAAGGCCAGGAAAAATCTGATAGCTTCCAATCTTCCTACAGGAGCAAAAGTTTCATCATAATCAATACCCTCTTACTGTCTGAACCCTTGAACCACGAGCCTTGCTTTATTCTTGACAACAATACCCCCTTTCATCAGTTTTATTTTTAAAGACCCACTTTGTGCCAATAGGACACACACCCTCTGGCAGTGGTACAAGTACCCATACTTGTTGTCTTTTAAACTGTTGGAGCTCCTCTTGCATGGCTTCTACCCAGCTATTGTCTTTTAGTGCCTCTTGGTACTTGACTGGCTGATGGAGTGATAGGAAACCAGCAAAAAGACAGATGTTTTGGGATTGGCTTCTGGTTAGCACCCCTTCACTGATGTTGCCAATGATTTGGTCAGATGGATGGGACTTCAAGAAGATTAAATCTCCTTTGTATGGAACAATGGCATTTAAGGGTGAGGGCTGCAATGTGAATCATCTGAGCTAACCATTATTGGTGACTTTGATGATCCAACAGTGGCTTGAAATAGAGGTGGAGGAATAGGAGGAAGTGGTGTGAAAGCATGCTGATTTTTATCCACTGTTTGGGAATTTTTATCAACAGTTCTTGATGATGTGGAAGCAGGGGTTAATGGGCTAATTTGGTCAACAATTGTTGAGGTAGCAGTGGTTGAGCTTTGACAGCTGTTTTGAACATCTGCTGCTCTACCATTTGATGCAGAATTTTGTTGTGGAATGATGACTTCATATCCATAGTCTGATGAAGGACTTTGTGATGGACCTACACTGTTAGTCTTGACAGAAACATTTTCAAAGGTAAATTTATCAAGATCAAATAGTTCTGCAGGATTTGTAGGGACTTTCATTGAAGAGAGTTCATTGAACTTCACATTCAAAGTCTCTTCCACTGTCTTAGTCCTAGTGTTGAACACTTTGTAGGCCTTAGTAGTGGTTGAGTACCCCAAATGATAACCACAATCAATTTTGGCTGCAAACTTTGAGGTAGAATCTTTTAAGTTTAAAATGAAACATGGGCAACCAAAAACTTTGAAATATGAGATCAGTGGTTTGATTTTATACAGAATTTCATAGGCAGTCTTTTGATGCCTGGGGTTTATTAAAACTCTGTTCTTAACATAGCAGGCAGTGTTTACAGCCTCTGCCCAGAAAGTTAATGGAAAACCTACATCAGCAAGCATGGTCCTGGCAGCCTCAATCAAAGTTCTGTTCTTTCTTTGAACTACCCCATTTTGTTCTGGTGTTCTTGGAATGCTGTACTGCCTTATAATTCCTTTTGACACACAAAACTCATCCAACTCCCTATTTCTGAATTCTGAGCCATTGTCACTCCTGAAGATTTTTACTGGCAAGTCAAACTGCTTTTCAACCTGTGTGACAAAGTCTTGCAGAATGCCTGCAGTCTCATCTTTGGAATGTAAGAAATAAGTCCATGTAAACCTAGAAAAGTCATCTACAATTACCAAACAATATCTTTTCTTTCTAAGACTCATGACTTTAACTGGGCCAAACAGATCCGTGTGAAGCATTTGTAAGCACTTGGTTATTTTGGACTCTTCAATGGACTTAAAAGAGCTTTTATGTTGTTTTCCTTTTAGGCAGGAAACACAATGCTCAGGACAGGTGAACAGTTTTTGAGGAAGACCTCTTACTAACCCCTGTTTTGACAAAGCAGTGATTGCCTTGAGATTTGTGTGCCCCAATCTTCTGTGCCAAAGTTCTGTCTCTTTGTTAGAGCCAGCTAAGAACAGACATGCATCAGTTCTTGGGTTCTCTTTTGACAAATCAACTACATAAACATTGCCACTTCTTTAAGCAACAAGTTTAGTTATTCCATTTTTTATTATTTCTTCAATCTTTTCAACCATTTCTGGTCCAACAATCCTACAACACTCCTTAGTAAAGAAAGAACCATAACCCTTGTCACTCATTTAAGAGACACTAAGGAGGTTGAATTTTAGATTGTCTATCAGATTGACATTTTCAAACTTAACATTTCCAGACTGTAGTGCACCAGATCCCATCACCTTCCCTGTACTATTATTACCAAAAGATATATCACCCCCTCCATGATTTTTGAATTTCTTGAGTAGGGCTCTACATCCAGTTATGTGCCTGGAGCCTCCACTATCTACATACCAAAGACTATCTAAGCATGCAGAAGCTCCCTGCACATCAAGTAAATAATTAGTTTAGGAGGGTCTCCAAAGCCAATAAGGCTTTGGAAGGGGTCTCAACAGTGTCTATGTTAAGGTCAGGAAGATGGACAGTGGTTAGATCAGGGGCTTGATTAACTTTTGCAACTTGTTTCTCTAACCGCTGTTTGGGGCCATTTCCAATCAATTCTTGGTATCCATAGGGATGCCTGTCCACTCTTGGTTTAGAAGGCCTTTTGTAGGCTTCATAAACAAGTGGGACACTAGGATATGGTGGTCGACCTTTACCTCTTCGGTATTGGTTAGCAGGGGGTGCATCAGTTACCTGAACATCTCTTTTAACAGAGGTTTGGTTCAGCTGCTTTGTAACAGTTGTTTGAACTGGCACAAACAATCGTTGATTCTTGATTGATGGTTTTGATGAACTCATGGATGTTTTTGAAGTGTACTCATTCTTTTTTACATCAAAGGATTTGAGATACACACATTCCTGAGTGAGGTGGTTTGTTTTACCATAGATGGTGCAGCTCTGGGAAGGCACAATGATGTTTTTTTTTTTTTGTTAATATCATATGCTTTTAGATGAAAACAATCTTTGGTCAAATGATTTTTCTTTTCAGAGAAATCACAAAACAAGTTTTTAACCTTTTCTTTTCTTTTCTTCTTTTCAGACTCCTTTGCAACAGAGTTTTGAACCACTATTGGGATGTCCTTAAGAGGAATAACCTTGGCCTTAGGAGCTTTGACACCATCAATAGTTATGAAGTCCATGGGTTTGAAGTTTTCAAGAATGTCACACTCATCAGACCATGTGGGTTTGAATTGATATTTCTCAATCTCCTCAAAAGTTGAAGACCCCATAGATCTTTCCAAAGTGATTTTGTTACCAAGTTTATCAGTTATTTTTACTTCTTGGCCATTCTTGTTTGTTGGTATGATTTCAACAGAACCAGATTCATTTGCAGCAGTGTTTTCAACTTGATCATGTTTTCTAAAACCTACACCAAATTTTACATTGCTTTTGATCTGTTTCTCAAGCATAACTTCATAACCTTTGCAGGATTCCACCCATTTTTCACAAGTGATTTGGGTGGATTCCAACTCCTTTTTACAGACTTTATATTTTTCTATCATGGTCTGGAGTTGGTCCTTGGTTATGCTATGCTCTTGTTTGATGCTGCAAATTTCATTTTCCTTTTCATTCAATTTGTTTTTCAGTTCTTTTAAAGATTTTTCAAATTGAACTTCACTAGTTAATAACCTATCTCTAAGGTTTTCATTCACCTCCTTAATGTTTGCAAATGCTATGATGCATTTGTCTGAACAAAGGTTTTTGAGAACCTGGGGTGATACCTTAGTTGCAGCCATCATGGCACAATCACAGGTATGATCACTTTCTTCTTGAGTTTTCTCTTCTTTTTCACCTTCTTTCTTCTTTTCTTCTTCTTCAGACCAGGGGTCAGATAGTGGTTCCAACAGGGGTTTTGAACTTTCTCCCAGCAGTATTTCATCAGCAACAGTAGTAACCACTGCTTCAGCAATTTTGTCCACTGTTTCATCACTTGACTGTCCTTCTTCAGCTTCCAGCCCTTCTGGTATGGTTTCCAATGCTACAAAACAGATATCATTACTAGAAACATTACTTTGAGCATAGAGTGCAAAATTTTCATCTCCTAACTCTTCAGGTAAGCTGCTCTAGTCAATAAGGCCTTGGATGAAAAAGCTTTGTTGGTCTAGTTGAACCACTGCTGGTGCAGCTTGTTGAGGTGCAGCTTATTGCACATGAACCTGAGGAGCAGGGGCCTGGACATACTGTATCTGAGGAACAGTGGTTTGAACACAATGCACAGGAACAGGGTTTGCAGGGTGTGCATAATGAGCAATGTTTACATGAGCAGCAGGGGCATATTGGGCATAGTGCATAGTGTTTTGGTTATTTTGTGGTCAAGGGTTTGAGCTAGGATGTGTAATAATTGGTCCATTGGTTTGACTCCTGCATTCCCTAGCAAGATGACCTAACCTATTACACTTATAGCACTTAATCACTTATCCAGCCCCACTTTTTGGTTCCCATGTAACCCTGGAAATTTTCTCCCTGTCCTTTTGTAAAACTTGCTGGTTCTAACACTCAGTAGTGCAAGTTGGTGCAGAATGTCCATTTCCTCTAAGTCAGTTGGATCAAAATGCTGCAAATCATTGAGTTTAAAGCACAGATTGTCAGAATTCTGGTTTTCACTACTAGCTATGAAAGCATAGTTGTTTGAGTAAGAATCAGAGTTGTTAAAGGCTCCACCAGCTGTTATGTCAATATAATGATCATAACTCTGATCCTTACTACTACCAGATTCTTCTTGACCCAAAAGAGCTGTGCTGCCAAATGAATAGTCATCTGCAACTTTTCCAGACTCTTGTAACTTCTTTTTCTGGTTTAACTCCCTTTCATAGGTCAGGAGTCTACCATGAAGTTGGGTCAAGGTCAAATCTTTGAACTCAACAGAGTTTCTGGTTACAAAAGCAATTGTGTCCCATTTTTCAGGAAGTGACCTTAAAAATCTGCTGTTAACAGTTGATTTAAGAAATTCAGTTTTAACATGTAACACCCCAATCGCGTAATATAACAACCCATGGCGGAAATATCGGGGAGTCACGTTACAAATTGCTCACAACTACTGGTACTAAATTGTTTCAGTATCATTAACATCGTTTTACAAACAAAGAATACATGTAATTGTTCTTTTTAGAAGTCTAAGGCCCGTATGCAGTCCTATGTGTTGCATGCTTGAACAGTCGAAAACCTGAAACATATGCGAAAACAGTCAGCATAAAAATGCGGGCGAACACATAGGTTTTATTAGCCAAATAAATGGCAAAACATTTGGTATTAATCTTAATTGTGAAAACTCGTAACAAATAGGTTTGTATATGGCAATATGATATTTACTAAGTCATTTTATGCCTTATATTGAAATCTTGATTAAACCATTGTAAAAACTTGTTAATGTGTTATTAGGAATCCAATCAAGGATTAATAATAACTGTTTTGAAATAAATCAAAACTTATATAAGTATTATATAAATCAAATCAATGAGTCATGATAATACTTCAGATATCTTTCTAAGAATCTAACATATAAAAATATGGGAGATTCTACAAAGATTATGATAATCAAACATTGAAACAATTGTAGACAAAAATCCTAAAGTGATCCAGATAACGCTACAAGAATAATAAAATAAGAACACTTATATATAGGAAGTACCAGCGGCGTATCCATCATGTTCTTATTTTATTATACATGTTTCGTTATCTAAATCACAACTACCACATAACACATAAATTGTCAACTTGTACCAACTTGTAAACACGCATTAAAGCACACAATGAATCTAATAAAGGATTTCAATATCGGTACTTTAAACAACCTACAAGAATCAACCTATGAAGATAGATAGATGCTATAAGGATTCGGGTTCTGTCACATTGTCTAATCTAACATGCATTAAAGTACATAATGAATCCAACATGGGCTCCAATATCAGTACTCTAAACATCCCATATAAGTCTAACTATGAATATAGATAGATACTACAGTGATCCTGGGTTCTCATAACATTGTCTAACTTAACACGCATTAAAGCACACAATAAATCCAATAAAGGACTCCAATATCGGTACTTTAAACATCCTACAAGAATCAACCTATGAAGATAGATAGATGCTATAAGGATTTGGGTTCTGTCACATTGAATCATTGATTCAAAACAATCCTAAATCCTAATGATGATTCGGGATAATGCCACGAAAGGTAATACAATAAGCACACTTACATATAGGAAGTACCAGCGGCGTATCCACCATGTGCTTATTGTATTATCTAGTTTCGTTATCTAAATCACCAACAATCTACACAAAAACCAACCATTGAATTGTAAAGTACTTCTTAAAAATCTCACTATGAAGATAGGTAGATCATTTAAGGATAAAACATATCATTTGCATAATCGGAATAATACACATAAAAGCACTTAGTGAACACATGTATGCCATACATTTTGAAAACAAATCGATTGCACATATGAATCACCCCAAAACATTTGAAAACGGTAAAAGAGGGGAACTATGTACTCGCCTGGGGTTGCGTATAGTCCCGGTTCAAAGGGTATAACAAAGCTCAAAAGACCAAGAGTTCAAATGTTGAAGTGGTTCCTAGGGTAACAGATACTATATTAGGGAATTGACACCTAATCGGAAGATCGGGTAGAATGAGGTCTTGTAAACCAAATGAGTGTTGGAACTCATGTAACATGGTTTAACAAAGCCTACATTCTAAATTGAAACCTATCCTAAGTGCCTACGACCCATTACGACCCATTAAGGTAGCTTACGCCACTTTAACGCGTCGTTCGCGTGAAAGCACGTTCGAGACGCCTAACTAGTCCTATGACAAGTATTATATGCCTTAACATATCTAATTACATTATATAATCATTTTAGATGTCAAAACATGTGTTACATATGCTTAAAATAAAATTATATGAAAAAGGGCATTTTGGTCATTTTTCCTAAGGCATATAAACTACCTATCATACAACTAACTAAACGAAGTGACCATAAGGTATAACCTCGGAAGGTTATTCCCTATACAACTATGGTCACAAACATGTTTGGTCGGATCCTAACGATCGAACAAACGGGTCGGGTTCGAAAGTCTAAGCGGTTGTTTAGACCGCTTACCTTACGACCCTACACAAGCACCAATCCTAAAGTGACGAGTTAAACATGTTAAAACATGTTTAACGAAGTTAGAAAACAAGTTTGATATCAAAACAAACGGTTTTGATACCCAAAAATAGTTTGGTTGCAATATACGCATAGACGCATATTTTGACCGAAACTATGACTCCTCACTACACCAAATTAATGTGGTAATCAGTAGGTATAGTCACAAGGGACTATGACCATCGTGATGACGCTCACGTTACGAAGTTCAAACGAACTTCGTGTTGACCATAAACTGGTCAATGCAGAAAGTCAAACAAAGTTTGACTTTCACGCTAAAACGGGTAAAAGAACGAATGAATACTTACAAAAGGTCCAAGAATGGAGGTTTGATTCCAAATATTCTCAGGTATGAAGTGATAAACACATCAACTTAGAGAAATTTCAGAATTAAGTGTGAGTGAGAATGGAAGTGGGAGTTGGGTATTTATAGAAAACCAAGAACCGTTAGGATCGTTCCTCGATAAAAGAGCATCAATCTGGACCGTCCAAGTGGGCACAAGGTTTTGGAATACTAGGGGTGCGCCTAAACCATCAAATGGTATTGCAAATGTTACAAAATAACCCTAAACTTCAAGTTAAGTGCTGAAAATAACCTGCCATTGATGAAAATTGAGTTTCTGCCCAGATGAGGCCATGGCGTCGCGTCGCGCCACGGCAGAGCCATGAGGTGATGGCGCAGCGCCACCATGTTCCAGTTCCCAGAAGTTTTGCCAAAATGGTAAAAATGGTCCGTCCACATGTTTAAGGCCTTTTTGATGCGTTTAAGCCCCGTTAACCCCATTTCAAAGCTCTAAAATGAAGTTAAAGTATAGGGAACTTAAAATATGCTCAAAAACATCTCGGATGTCGGTTTGTTTGGTCGTACGGTCACGTTGTTCGGTTAATTACGACGAAACACGAACGGTTGCGAAAAACGATCCAAATTACGCGACGAATGGCATTTTATCATGCCAATCACTAAAATAAAATATTTTAATGATTACATAAATTTTTGGATGTCTGGATGTATTCAGAACGTAAAATATGCGCGAAAATGCAAACTTATGCACTTTTTGACGCATTTAGTCCCTATTGATCAAGAAAGTTTATTTTTTGCGCACCAAACACCTCAAAGCCTATTTCTAAGCCAAGTGAAGGGTATTTAGGGTATATTTAACTTTTGATCAAGTTCCGGAATGTGCAATACTATGTGAATCAGCAGACTTTCACAGTTTGACGCAAATAGTCCCTGAGTGTGAATAAACTTGTTTTTGACACACCAAAGCCTTCAAAACTTATTTCTAAGTTGTATAAAAGTTATTTTAAGGTATTTTAAGCCTATGTCACTGTTCCAAAGTGTTTTCCGCATTAAACTGATTACGTTTACGTATCAGTTCGCGTTTAACTTTCCAGAAAGTGATTTAAGGCTTGAAAATGAACTAGAATCAAAATGTGGAATTGCAACTTATTTCAAGCCCTTCACGTACACGGCTTCTAACGTCCCACGAGGTACATCCAATACACCATGAGCATCTCACGCATAGGAGACGGGTCAACATACCTATGGCATCAAGATCATCACCTTTAACACCATATCATACTCCCGGTCGGCTCGATTTGAGTTAATGAATGTACTTGCTATTATCTATCAGAAACAAACACTCAAATAACAAACAAACACATAATCACATAATGGTCCAAGATAACATAAAATCACAAAGTGATCTTAGTAACGTTCTGAAGAATAACACAGTAAGAACACTTATATATAGGAAGTACCATCGGCGTATCCTCCGTGTTCTTATCGCATCATACTTCTCTTGTTACCTTAATCACTCTAGATTTTATGCCACCATACTTAACAAGGCTTACTATGATTCTCATGTGTCGAAACTCATAATTAAGTGTGCACCCATAATTACTCGTTTCGTCACATGGTCCACATAGCTCCTCTTGTTAAGCAAGGGTAAACCAATAATAAGGTCGAACTATCGTCTAAATCAAATAAACATTGTCACAACATAATATCTGTCAAATCGAACTGCATTTCATACTAGAAATAATAGCACTACTTATTAACGAACGGCGTAGCTAATGTTAATGAATGTATTTTTATCCCATTTAAACAAACCAAATGTCATAACAAAATGTAAGCATGTTTTATGAAAATAATGTACTAAGTATGAACTAAATGGACATACATGGCATAAAATGTAATGTAAAAAATGTACTAAGTATGCACTAAATGGACATACGTAGCATAAAATATAATGTAAAACAATGTACTAAGTATGCACTAAATGGACATACATAGCATGAAATGAAATGTAAAACAATGTACTAAGTATGCACTAAATGGACATACATAGCATGGTATGAAATGTAAAACAATGTACTAAGTATGCACTAAATGGACATACATAGCATGATATGAAATGTAAAACAATGTACTAAGTATGCACTAAATGGACATACATAGCATGAAATGAAATGCAAAACAATGTACTAAGTATGCACTAAATGGACATACATAGCATGATATAAAATGTAAAACAATGTACTATGTATGCACTAAATGGACATACATAGCATGATATGAAATGTAAAACAATGTACTAAGTATGCACTAAACGGACATACATAGCATAAAATGTAAATGTAAAATAATGTACTAAGTATGCAACAAATTGGGAGTAGGTATTTCATTCTAGTATGAACATTTATATATGTTTCATACTTAACCAAACAGGTAGAATGCAACATATATAATTCATACATTATCATCATAATATAAGCATATCAAGAAAATGTTCTCAATTCATGTGCTAGGTATGCTAAGTTAACAAACTAAGTACGTTAAATCAACATACGAAGCAAATTGAATTTATAATCATGTGCTATACATATTAGATAAACAAATCATGTATATAATGCTATGATCATAAAACAGTATTAACTTATATTGATCGTGTTACCAAATTTGTACAAATGCACAGGAGTGCAATCACAATATACTAAATTATAAGATTTAGTTCCTAAAGAACGGAATCCTCAAAATTATCATGAAATTTGAAATCACCCATAGTGCAATCACATTAGAGTTTGAAATTGAAAATTGAATAACAAAGATAAAGATAAACTTCTTGAAATTTATATGGTCATTACAAACATAATTAAAATATGTACATTGTTCTTGAAAATAAACAGGAAATCTAGAGGTTCAAATGATCATAAGCGCTTGATCATTAGCTTGAGCCTTGTTGATGTTGAATGCTCATCCATTAGCATTGGCAAGCTTGGGGCAGTTTCGCTTGAAATGATTTAAGTCACCACAATTGAAACATGCTCTTGGGCGAGTCTAATTAGGGGCTGCTCGGTTCTGGATACGACATGTCATAGCTAGATGTCCAAGTAGACCACAAATTGTACACTGGCGACAAGGGGAATTTGTTGCATGATGATAATTGCAATGATTGCACCGAGGTTGCTTCCCATGATAAAATCCCTTAAAAGGTACTGAGTTCAGTGGAGCAGGTGTGGGAATTGCAAAGTTCTTTGAAGCCTTGCGTTTCCTAGAACTTTTAGAAGATTCGGCCTTTGATCTTCTCGAATTCTCGGTGATATTCACCAATTTACACATATTTTAGTCCCCCATTTTATCCCCATTTTATGCGTTTTCGGCCGTAAAACCGTTAATCGGATACTTAATCAGGTAGACTTTTGTTTACAGGCCTAAAACAGCATGCCAAACAAGATGATAGTGAAAACAAGGACTTTCCGGACGAAACGACAAAGCTGCGAACATTCTGTGAAGATTCTAACCTGCGCGTTTGGCACGGTCGTGCAGTGAGTGGAACGACCGTGCGGATCCGACAATAAGGCTCCGCTCAGCAATGCACGCCAGTGGGATCAGGAATGCAAGCCTTTCTCGGAGAGGAACGATCGTGCGAATGGAAGCACGCTCGTGCAACCCCGACGACCAAGCCCAGCCCGGAACTGCACCACCAGTGCAGCTGCATGTGCAACCCTAACCCGGAGATGCACGATCGTGCCACCAACGGAACGGTCTTGCGAGATCGAAGACTGGTCAAGATCTGATGATGTCATGCGGTATGGTGAACAATAACTCCAATGATTCAAAAAGTGAACAGTCGTGCACTTTATTGGCACGACCGTGCGATCACCAAATGTTATAAAAAACATGCAGAAACATTATGCTCATAACTCTGGACATTTTGGGAGTTCTTCAGGTGATTTTCAGGCTCCTGAGGCATTAGCTTTCACCCAAATTCAAGCCACATTGTGCCGATTAGCTCCGTTATCATTCGGATTCTTAATCTAGTGCTTGTTTATGGTTTGATTCTCTAATCTTTCCATAATTTTGTTAATGTTCCAAGCATTTAGATTAATGTTTTATGTATTATTGTAAGCCTTTGGGCAAAAACACTATATCCCTTGCTTAATTATAACCATTAGTATGTTAATTTTGTTTGTAATGACACTTGGAAGTATTTTCTATGTTAATCTTTGATGATTAGTTTGCAACCTTGTTTATTGATATTGATTTCTTGATTATAAGTAATTATGTTGGATGATTAGAATTTGGTTAGTTGAGATAGTTGAACGATGAAGCTTAATTAATCATGTATTAGTAGACTTTGAACGTGCTTAACTTGTTTAACTTGTTTAAAATGTGTGCACCATGATACTAGAAATGGTTAGTGGTTTAATATAAGGTAATTATTGTTAATCAAGAAAGCTTTCCTACGCGTAAGGTCCTTAACGGGTTAAATGGTGTTGTTATGAATTCTTGCCATGAATTATTAGCTTAGTTAGTAGTTTAGGCCAAAATTGCTGTCTTGGTGAATTTATATGCAAGATTTGTAAAATGAACTCGGTTGTGATTTAATCTAGTTTATGCTTGTCTAGGTGGTTGCATTGTGTTTATTGATGTCACTTTCCTTGTTTAAGTGAGGTTAGAAAACTCCTAACGGATGACTAACTTATTTTTAAGAGATTTCCATAGACATTTATCAATTGCACGTTAAAGAACAATTTTAGGTGGTTAAAGTGTGTTTATCGTTTTAGCTTTCCGAATAATTGTCATGTTAGGATTCCCGAAAGGGATACTAATTGTCTTGAAAATGAAGAATTGACCAAATGTTTCTAGTGGCAAAACCGACTTAGTTTGCATGATGTGGTTGTGTATAAAGCAAGGCTATTTATCTATTTTCTTATTTGGAGTCTATTATGTTTTATTAAATATTTTTTATGCTTATTGTAGTTTTTATAAAATCAAACAACTTATCTTTCTTCCGTTAATTTAATGATAAAGGTCTAGTATTATTCCTCCGCCCACTTCCTTGGATCGATACTTGGTTCTTACCGATACTTTACTACACATATGACGTGGTACACTTGCCTCTTTCGTGTGTGTTTTGATGTTGAAGTATAAATCACTTTTATAAATTTAAAACGGAATCGTGTGTAAATTCATTATAAAAATATGTATATACGCGCACACGTCAAGTTTTTGGCGCCGTTGCCGGGGAAATGGCGAGCTTTAGGAACGACCCGAGTCATTAGTTTATCGGTGTATATACTTGTGAATATTTGTGAATATTTTCTTGATTATTTATTCGTTTATTTATATGTTAATATTTCTTGTTTTTAATTCAATTTATTCGTTTTTATGATTATTTTTGTACACGTGTAAGTTTTTATTCCATTTATTTGTTCGAATTCGGATTTATTATTCATTTATTCTTTGAGTTTTCGGCTCCGAAAAATCATTTTTACACTAGCCGTTTCGATTATTTTTATTGCTTTATTTTTTATAAAATTTCGGGCCCATTTTTGGATTTTTATAAAATTTTCAGCCCATTTAAAATAATATTCTGTTTCATTTCAGCTGAAAAAAAAAACAGCATTATTATATTAATAAAATGTTCATTGTGTCAATTTTTCGTTTGCAGGTTGATGTCCTCAACCCCTGCTCCCGATCCTGTTGAGCCGTCAGCCGAACCCGAGCGCGATCTGAGGAGACGTATTCGTGATAGATCCCGCGCGGTAGCGCTGATACGGAATCGGATTGTGACCTTTCGCCAAGATGAGGGAGAGTCGTTGCACGCGGCCTGGGAGAGATTTAAAGATTTGTTAATTGATGTTCCACATCATGGCTTCTCCAAAAGACAGATGGTCTTGACGTTCTATCAAGGGCTTAGCTACCACACGCAGGAGAGATTAGACGTGAATGCAGGAGGCGATCTAGGAACGAAGACGCCGAATGAGGCTTATGATATCATTGAAAAAGCTGCGTTGAAGTATAGCTCGCGTCCCGAAGGAGATAAGGGCCGGGAAACATCGTCATTATCAGCACCTCGCCTAGGAGTTCACGATGTGGACGACTACACGGCCATTATTGCACAAATCTCGGCTCTTGTTGCGAAATTCGATAAGTCCCAGATAGTCGCGCAAGCTGGTTCGGGATGTGACCAGTGTGGAGTGTTACACGAGTCTGGTGCATGCTTTCAGGGTGTCGTGTATGAAGGCCACGAAGAAGTAGATTTTGTGAGTAATCAGGTGAGGCCACAGAACAATCCCTACAGCAATACCTATAACCCCGGATGGAGAAATCACCCAAATTTTGGGTGGCGAGCGAATGCGGGCAATCAAAACCCATTGGGATTTACTCAGCGTGCTCCAGCGCCACAGCAGGCTCATGGTCAACAATTTCAGCCATACAACCAACCTTACCAGCAACGTCCATATTCATATCAGAATCAGGGCACTGGGAGTACTTCCCAGCAGCAGGCCCCTCCATCTAGTTCCAAGCTGGAGGATATGATGGCTCAGCTTCTTACTAGCTCCTCAAGCACAAATCAGTTGGCAGAAAAACGATACCAACAGAGCGAGGATCGTTTTCTTTCCCATGAGGGAGAAATGAGGAGTCACAAAGCCTCGATTCAGAATATCGAGAACCAGGTTGGTCAGCTGGCAAAGATGATGTAGGAAAGACCCCCAGGTGGTCTTCCGGGCAATACAGAGACAAACCCGCGCGAGCATGGGCATGTGAACGCTGTCATGACCAGGAGTGGTAAGACTACCGGACCTGACATATCGGCCTCATCACTGATCACTGGAGCGGTCCCGACTGACACACCGGACGAGGTGCAAGCCAGGCTACGCCCAGCAAGTACAGTACAAGTCCAGGAGCCAGTCAAAGATCACACTCCCCCAGTTCCATATCCGGGCAGGCTGAAGAAATAGAAGAACGGAGAACAATACGGTAAATTCCTTGAATTATTTAAACAACTTCATATAAATATACCGTTTGTTGAAGCCTTTGCCCAAATGCCAAAGTATGCGAAATTCCTAAAGGACATCCTCTCGAATAAACAGAAGCTCGAGGATATATCATGTGTGGTGATGAATGAAAGTTGTTCTGCCATTTTTCAAAACCGTCTGCCCACGAAAATGGGAGATCCGGGTAATTTCACGCTCCCTTGTTTGATTGGAAACATGTCTGTTAGCCATGCATTGGCTGACTTGGGAGTGAGTATCAACCTTATGCCTTATAAGGTTTTTACTAAACTGGATCTGGGTGAGCCGTCACCCACTAGAATGAGCATTCGGTTGGCAGACCGTTCAATCAAGTATCCGCATGGATTTGTTGAAAACATGCTTGTTAAAATCGATAAATTTGTTTTCCCCGTGGATTTTGTTATTATTGACATGGATGAAGATTCAAGAGTGCCTTTGATACTTGGACGCCCGTTCCTCAATACTGCGAGGACGATTGTTGATGTGGCAGCTGGCCAAATCACGCTCTGAGTAAATGACGAGCACATGACATTTGATATCAAAAGATCAATGCAGCATCCGCAAAGTCACGATGACATGCTTTACTATGTCGACATTGTCGACGCATGTGCGTGCTCTCATTTTCAAGGCACTCTTGACGAGATTGATTTGGACACACGTCTGTCGTGTGGGGACCTGATTGGCATTACGCAGGAGAGCCACGATTTCGAGCAGCCAGTCTATTAGATTGGTGACGATGGTTCCCAGAAGAGAAAGCAAAACCTTCGATTGAAGATCCACCGTCTTTGGAATTGAAAGAACTCCCGCCACATCTTGAGTATGCATTTCTGGACGAGGAGTGTCGCTTGCCGGTCATCATTTCGGCATCATTGGAAAAGGATGAGAAGAAACTGCTTCTCGAGATTCTTAGACTTCATAAGAGAGCAATTGCTTGGAAGATCATGGATATCAAGGGCATCAATCCTTCTTTTTGTACTCACAAGATTCTGATGGAAGACGAGTACAAACCCTGTGAACAGCATCAGAGGCGGTTAAATCCGAATATGCAAGACGTGGTGAAGAAAGAAGTGATTAAGTTGTTGGATGCCGGGTTAATTTATCAAATATCTGACTCTGTATGGGTGAGTCCAGTGCAGGTAGTACCCAAGAAAGGTAGTATTACTGTAGTCTCAAGTGATAGGAATGAGCTAATTCCTATCCGTACCGTCACTGGGTGGTGAGTTTGCATTGACTACTGCAAACTCAACGATGCTACTCGTAAGGATCACTTCCCGCTTCCATTCATCGACCAGATGTTGGAGCGTCTATCAGGGAAGTTGTATTACTGTTTCTTGGACGGGTTCTCTGAGTACTTCCAAATTCCTATTGCTCCTGAGGATCAGGAAAAGACTTCCTTTACATGCCCCTTCGGCACATTCGCCTACCGGCGTATGCCTTTTGGGTTGTGTAATGCACCGGCGACCTTCCAGAGATGCATGGTTGCAATTTTTCATGATATAATCGAGGATTCTATAGAGGTTTTCATGGATGACTTTTCGGTATTTGGGGATTCCTTCGATCATTGTTTGGAAAATTTGAAGAAGATGTTGAAGAGGTGTGAAGAGACGAATCTGGTCCTAAACTGGGAAACGTGCCACCTCATGGTGAAAGAGGGCATAGTTCTAGGACATAAGATTTCTCATGCTGGTATGGAGGTCGATCCAGCTAAAGTTGCCATTATTTCACGACTTCCGCCTCCCACCTCTCTGAGAGCGATACGGAGCTTTCTTGGTCATGCGGGGTTCTATAGGCGATTCATTAAGGATATTTCAAAAATCGCTAGGCCCATGACCCGTCTGTTGGAGAAAGACGCTCCGTTTATCTTTGGAGATGATTGCTTGAGGGTTTTTGACCTTCTCAAGCAAAAGTTGATTAAGGCCCCTATTTTAGTTGCACCTGACTGGAGTCTGCCATTTGAAATTATGTGCGACGCGAGCGATTACGCTATAGGGGCCGTTTTAGGACAGAAGATAGAAAGGCACTTTCACCCGATCTATTATGCGAGCAAGACTCTTCATGACGCTCAGGTGAACTACACCATGACTAAAAAAGAGCTCTTGGCGGTTGTTTTCGCATTTGACAAATTTAGATCGCATTTGGTGCTTTAAAAAACAATTGTGTATATTGATCACGCAGCCATCAGATATCTTTTCAGCAAACAGGACGCTAAACCGCTTCTAATCAGATGGATCTTATTGCTGTAGGAGTTTGATATCGAAATTCAAGATAAAAATGGTGCGTTGAATGTAGCGGCTGACCATCTATCTTGGTTGGAGCATGGAGACGTCAAGGACACGCGTTGGGATTCAATCAATGACAATTTCCCACACGAGTCGTTGATGGGTGTTGAGATATGCGATGAGTCACCTTGGTTCGCCGACTTTGCGAACTATCTTGCTTGCGGGATTTTGATTAAAGGGTTGAGTCACCAAAAAAAGAGGAAATTCTTTTCGGATGTCAAGCACTACATTTGGGACGATCCTTTCTTATTTAGGGTGGGTGCGGATCAGGTGTTAGAAGATGCGTTTCAGGAAAAGAGGCGACCGATATTCTGCGCCATTGTCACGAGGGACCTACCGGAGGCCACCATGGAGCCAATTTCACTGCCATGAAGGTGCTGGATTTTAGGTTTTATTGGACGACTATATTTCGTGATGCGCAGAGTTGGGTTAGAGCGTGCGATGCCTGCCAGATGGCAGCAAATATATCGGCACGTGATGAAATGCCTCAAAACTGGATTCAAGTTTGTGAAGTCTTCGACATTTGGGGGATAGACTTCATGGGACCATTTCCCCCCTCACGAGGAAATAAGTACATCCTGGTCGCACTTGATTATGTATCAAAATGGGCGGAGGCGCAGGCCTTACCCACCAAAGATGCTTGGGTGGTCGTGAGATTTTTGAAAAGTTTGTTCGCCCGGTTTGGTGCACCGAAGGAGCTTATTAGTGATAGAGGGACTCACTTCTGCAATACCCAGCTTGAAAAAGCTTTGTCCCACAACGGTGTGCATCACCGTTTATCCACGGCCTATCATCCACAGACGAGCGGGCAGGTGGAGGTCACAAACCGGGGGCTGAAGCGAATCCTTGAGCGGTCTGTAGGTGCAAACCGCAAGGATTGGCCGGAAAAACTAGACGAGGCGTTGTGGGATTTCCGTACGACTTACAAGACCCCTATTGGGACTACTCCCTTTAGGCTTGTATACGGAAAAGCGTGTCATTTACCGGTGGAGTTGGAGCATAAGGCGATGTGGGCTCTAAAAACTGCAAATCTGGACCTAAAAACCGGAGGTGAAGCCCGGTTTCTTTAGATTCATGAATTGGAGGAGCTACGACAACAAGCTTATCAGAGCTCCGTGTTGTACAAAGAGCGCACCAAGAGATTGCATGATAAACGCTTGAAGGACCATAAACAATTCCAAGCGGACGATCTAGTTCTTATCTACAACTCGAGGTTGCGTCTATTTCCAGGAAAATTGCATTCACGTTGGACATGACCATACACGGTAAAAGAGGTATTTCCATATGGGACTGTTGCAATAGAGAACGCGGACGGCGTTATTTTCAAGGTAAATGGGCATTGCTTGAAGCTTTACGTTGCCGGGACGTTCGAGTTGGCGGTGGAGGTTATCGAGCTCCACGTTCCGCACTCATCATAAGTGTGGGGAGGAGAGTCTACGCTACTGACTCGTGGATTAAAAAAGCAGCAAGAGCGACTTTGGCGCTTTAAGGGTAAAATCGTCCTTTTTTGTGTTTTTGTAGTTTTAGCGTAATTTAGGCGTGTTTGGTAGTTTCCGTAAGTTTGTACAGTTTTTAAATATGCTGAGCGTAGGTTCTAGCCATACCATATGCGGGTGCATGGACAGTTTGGGAAACTGTCCAACACCGGATTTGATATTTCTTTATGCGCTAGCGGAGGGGGTGCACATCAACCTCGCCGCGCGGATGGCGGGGCACTTTGTGAATAGTTCTGGTAGGACCAACAGCAGTCAAATCCATGGCGGTTAGTATGTGACCGAGATCGCTTACAACTTGGGGTTAATGACTGATTAGGTGCTTCAGGGACTTACTTTGGTGAACGAGGGTAAGTATGTTGATATCCGCTCCTTAAAGGCGATGGGGCTTATTGCAGAGACAGATCACGGGGATCGATTGAAGGGATTGAACAACGAGGTCTGGGACCCATTGCCTCCACTTCTGGCGGAGGATGAGGAGATGGGAGAGCAGCACGAGCAGCATCATGAGCCACCACAATCACCACCACACTCACCACAGCATCAGCACTGGCCCCCGGCATTGCTCCGTACATAGAGTTCTATGGCCAGTTCCAACAAATGCAGATCAGTCACGAGCATCAGCGAGTAAGTTTAGAGCAGCTGCATGCTAATCACGAGCTACAGCGGGCCAGTTTAGAACGGCTGCATGTTAGTCAGGAGCAGCTGCGGGATAACCAGGAGGCAATTAGGGTGAACCAAGACTTCATGCGCCAGGAGGTGCAAGCAGGGTTTTCATACCTTTTCGGGGGCCTTCATAATGCATTCCCAAACTACTTTGGGGAGCCCCCACAGTTCCCATACGGGAACCCACCCGGTTATGGAGGGGCAGGCCCATCTGGCACGGGAGGAGATGCGGGTGACGACGACGAGGAGTAGGTGGAGTTGTTGGTTGGTGGTTATCTTATTTCAGTAGTTTGTTTATCGGGTGTTCATTTTGGTTATTATTTCAAACACCCCCGAATATGTACTTTATTTTCATACACTTTAGTTTATTTGTGTTTTCTATGTTTGGATATTTAGTACTTTTATTTATGTAAATTATGGTTTGTTTGAGTTTATATTGTTTCTGTTTTGTCTTGCTGTGCCTTGTGACATTCTTACAGATCTCAGAAGCAAGTCTTGGACCGGAGCACATTACAGATCCAGCTTTGAAGTCTCGTTGCATCAAAATCATCTTCACGGGAGTATTATTCTCCTTTATCTCTATATTTCGGGTTTCGCATTGGGGACAATGCGAAGTTCAAGTGTGGGGAGGGGTTTAACTTGTTGACTTTGTTTGTCCTTTAAAAAAAATTCTTAAAAATCAATCAAAAATATCAGTAATTTGTATATTTTATTTTTAGTAAATAAACCAGTTGGTTGTGTTTTAGAAAGCTTCGGACACGATAAAAACTCGACAAGCCAAATAAATTTTGGAAAATTTAACTAGAAAGCGTGACAAACAAAGAGAAACTTGCATGATAATTTTCGCACTGTTACCCATTCCATCCGTATGTGAGCATATTTGAGCCTTGAAATTGTTATATGTTTGTTCATTTCAGAGTAGGAGTGAGCCGGATGTCTTGTGTAATTTAGAACTTGTCACTAGCATGCTTGTTAAGACCATGAACTTGCGAATTTGTGTAGAAGTGATAGAGGCACTTAGAAAACCCCTTTGTTGTTATCCTTGTTCGTTGTGTTGTGTTTCCCGTAAACCCTACATTACCCCTTAGGATTAACCATGTCGAGCCTTCCCCGTGTTTCCTTTGTTTACCCAACAAAATCACCCACTTAGCCAAATTTAGCCTTTTTATTTTTTAAACCTTTTAGTGTTGAAACTCGGTCAAAATCATCGTTTAACTAGCGTTTGTTGTAGTTTATTGTTTATTGTACAAATCCTTTGCAAAAAAAAAAAAAAACAGAAAATAAAACACCCTAAAAAAGGGTGAATTCGACAAAATTCGAGCAATTTTGAATGCTTAATGATGAAATCTCGTTGATGAGCTCGATGTCACAAAAGTCGCCTTTTTAAGGCATATATATGTATAGTTTTATTGTATTACGCTAGTTAAACGCTATTACCGAGTTTTAACCATTTCGCCACTTTAAAAATCCCTTTCCATACCCTTCACCCAAGCCTAACATTACACCCCGTAAAGACCTCTTGATTTACACTTTTTTGCATGTTAGTTGGTGGAGATAAGATCTTATGACAAGCTTATGATATTACACGTTTCATTGACATGGCATTGAGTGTTTGCACATACACATTTTATATATGTTTCACAAATAAAGTCGAGTGTATGTGAACATTGTGAGGTGTGTGAAGATTAGCATGTTAAGTCAATTGAAAGTGAAGTCACGGCTTTTTGGTTATATCTATATACATATTTGCAAGCGCTTGTTTGGTTTAATTCAATTGATGTTGTCTTTCGAAAAACCGGCTAACCTCATGTTTGTAGTTGTTTTAGTAGATAGTTTGTAAATTCTCGTTCTTGTTAGATTCTAGCTTTTATTGCATTGTAGTTTTAGCTTGCTTGAGGACAAGCAAGGTTCAAGTGTGGGGAGATTTGATATTCACCAATTTACACATATTTTAGTCCCCCATTTTATCCCCATTTTATGCGTTTTCGGCCGTAAAACCGTTAATCGGATACTTAATCAGGTAGACTTTTGTTTACAGCCCTAAAACAGCATGCAAAACAAGATGATAGTGAAAACAAGGACTTTCCGGACGAAACGACAAAGCTGCGAACATTCTGTGAAGATTCTGACCTAGGCATTTGGCACGGTCGTGCAGTGAGTGGAACGACCGTGCGGATCCGATAATAAGGCTCTGCTCAGCAATGCACGCCAGTGGGATCAGGAGTGCAAGCCTTTCTCGGAGAGGAACGATCGTGTGGACGGAAGCACTCTCGTGCAACCCCGACGACCAAGCCCAGCCCGGAACTGCACCACCAGTGCAGCTGCATGTGCAACCCTAACCCGGAGATGCACGATCGTGCCACCAACGGAACGGTCATGCGAGATCGAAGACTGGTTAAGATCTGATGATGTCATGCGGTATGGTGAACAGTAACTCCAATGACTCAAAAAGTGAACGGTCGTGCACTTTATTGGCATGACCGTGCGATCGCCAAATGTTATAAAAAACATGCAGAAACATTCTGCTCGTAACTCTGGACATTTTGGGAGCTCTTCAGGCGATTTTCAGGCTCCGGAGGCATTAGCTTTCACCTGGATTCAAGCCACATTGTGCCGATTAGCTCCGTTATCATCCGGATTCTTAATCTAGTGCTTGTTTATGGTTTGATTCTCTTATCTTTCCATAATTTTGTTATTGTTTCAAGCATTTAGATTAATGTTTTATGTATTATTGTAAGCCTTTGGGCAAAAACACTATATCCCTTGCTTAATTATAACCATTAGTATGTTAATTTTGTTTGTAATGACACTTGGAAGTATTTTCTATGTTAATCTTTGATGATTAGTTTGCAACCTTGTTTATTGATGTTGATTTCTTGATTATAAGTAATTATGATGGATGATTAGTATTTGGTTAGTTGAGATAGTTGAGATAGTTGAAAGATGAAGCTTAATTAATCATGTATTAGTAGACTTTGAACATGCTTAACTTGTTTAACTTGTTTAAAATGTGTGCACCATGATACTAGAAATGGTTAGTGGTTTAATAAAAGGTAATTATTGTTAATCAAGAAAGCTTTCCTACGCGTAAGGGCCTTAACGGGTTAAATGGTGTTGTTATGAATTCTTGCCATGAATTATTAGCTTAGTTAGTAGTTTAGGCCAAAATTGCTATCTTGGTGAATTTATATGCAAGATTTGTAAAATGAACTCGGTTGTGATTTAATCTAGTTTATGCTTTTCTCGGTGGTTGCATTGTGTTTATCGATGTCACTTTCCTTGTTTAAGTGATGTTAGAAAACTCCTAACGGATGACTAACTTATTTTTAAGAGATTTCCATAGACATTTATCAATTGCACGTTAAAGAACAATTTTAGGTGGTTAAAGTGTGTTTATCGTTTTAGCTTTTCGAATGATTGTCATGTTAGGATTCCCGAAAGGGATACTAATTTTCTTGAAAATGAAGAATTGACCAAATGTTTCTAGTGGCAAAACCGACTTAGTTTGCATGTTGTGGTTGTGTATAAAGCAAGGCTATTTATCTCTTTTCTTATTTGGAGTCTATTATGTTTTATTAAATATTTGTTTATGCTTATTGTAGTTTTTATAAAATCAAACAACTTATCTTTCTTCCGTTAATTTAATGATAAAGGTCTAGTATTATTCCTCCGCCCACTTCCTTGGATCGATACTTGGTTCTTACCGATACTTTACTACATATATGACGGGATACACTTGCTTCTTTCGTTTGTGTTTTGATGTTGAAGTATAAATCACTTTTATAAATTTAAAACTGAATCGTGTGTAAATTCATTATAAAAATATGTATATACGCGCACACGTCACTTGGTAACAGATTCGGTTTCTTGTTTCTTGTTTCCTTGTCGAGATAATTTACCTTTTCTAACCTGTGAATCAGTTAAGATAGCAACTAACTCCTTAGCCTCCCTGAGCGTTGCAAGTTGGCTGCCAGTGACAATATCTTGGACAGGGTCAGGTAAACCATCGATGTATTTTTCAATGGCCCGATCCAAAGGTGTGACCATAGTGGGGCAAAGTAGGCTTAAATGTTCAAATCGGTCAGTGTAGGCACGATTTTCCCCACTATCCTGTTTTAAATAATAGAACTCGTTTTCCAGTGCCCTTATTTCACTTCGTGGGCATAATTCCTTCTTCATAAGATCCTTAAATTCTTCCCACGTCAGTTCCATTGCTACCTCGGCATCTCGGTCCCTCATAATACCATTCCACCAAGTGAGTGCTCTCCTTTGAAAGACACTCGAAGCGAAATCTACTTTTCGCTCATTGGGACACTGAACATGGCAGAATGTGCTTTCTATACTTTCGAACCATTGTAAGAGTGCGATTGCTCCTTCAGAACCAGAAAATTTTAGCGGTTTGGCTGAATTAAAGGTCTTGAAATTACACTGGGCATTGTTGTTGTATATCTGATGAATCTGGGTTACTACGCCTGGAAGCAATGCAGCCATTTGCTGAGCGACAAGGGCTGCGACTTCTTCATTGGTTTGAGGTTGAGCATCTCGTCGAGGAGGCATTTTTTTTGAAAATTCAGCTATAGAGAAAACCAATTAAGTTAGATTCATTCAATTTGTTATGAGTTTGTAACATTATTGTTTTGAAACTAGAGTTGTTTTGAAAATAAACTTTTGTAATATTTTTGGATGAGAGAATACAAACCGGGTTAATGGTTTGTATCATAAATTCTTTACCTGTTAAATTTATTGCTTTTAAGACAAAATGTTTTTAAATTAAAATTTTAAAATAAAGAAACTTTGTGTTGAAATTTTGAAAATTGTCTTCCAAATGGTAAAAATTTGAAATTTTAAAAGACAAGAGTAGTATTTTGAAAATAAAATAGGATCTCATAGAGTCGTGAAATGAAATGAGATTCATTTCAATTGTGTCGAATCAAACATATCACCGAAGGTAATATGATGAAATGGTATTGGGAAAAGAAGGATGCTTCGATTGTCATAAAGAGCAAACACATTACCGAGGGTAACATGAATGAGTAGGGTTACAAAGGTCGTTTAGAAATCATTCAGTAGGGTCAAGATGGATAGGTCTTTATAATGCTTCACAAAGACATGCTTTAGCCTATAAGTGGATACTCACCCTAAGAGTCCCCAGGTAAGAGTGACTGGTCCGATAATGCCGATTTGTACGAACACTCTAGCCTTAGACAGAAAACTCGGGGTACAGGCATCAACCCTTCCAGATTGCATGTGTTCACATTATTAAAACCCAAGATTTTGACGAAAAAACGTTTGAAGAAAACATTTAAGAAATCTTTTGATACAAATTGTTTGAGATAAAACATATTTGCGAAATATTTTGACAAAAACATTTGAGAAAACATTTTGAAAAGAAAGAAAATATTTTGATGAAAACATTTTGAGAAAAGAAAAAAATAACATTTAAGAAAACATTTTGGAAAATATTTTAATGAAAATGCTTTGAGAAAACACTTTGAGGAATACCTCAAGGCATAAGGCCTAAGGTTCAGGATAAATCATCTAAGGTTAGATGATTCGTAAATCATAGAGCAGTTGTGGCACGAATAAGGATGAGGATTAGGAAAGAAGTCCTAAGTCTACTCATGTTTGGGTCCTAGGAAGGTTATAGACTAGGTTTAAGGCATGCTAATAACCTAATTCCCTATAACCAGTGCTCTGATACCAATCTGTAACACCCCAATCGCGTAATATAACAACACGCGGCGGAAATATCGGGGAGTCACGTTACAAATTGCTCACAACTACTGGTACTAAATTGTTTCAATATCATTAACATCGTTTTACAAACAAAGAATACATGTAATTATTCTTTTTAGAAGTCTAAGGCCCGTATGTAGTCCTATGCGTTGCATGCTTGAACCGTCGAAAACCTGAAACATATGCGAAAACAGTCAGCATAAAAATGCCGGCGAATACATAGGTTTTATTAGCCAAATAAATGGCAACACATTTGGTATTAATCTTTGTCACACCCCCAAAATACCACCCATGGAAACCCCACCAGGCGTGTGACAAACCAATAACGAGCCACTAATCATGTTGAACTCACAACAAGTTTAGAAATGAAATTGCCAATCATTTATGAAAAGTACCATCAATAAGTTTAAAAGAAAACCAACATGTTCAGCGGAAGCAATAAAGAAATCATAGTTTAACTGTTTCATAACCAAGGTGTCATATCAATAATTTCAACAGATGTATCCCTCCAGTTCGACCCATGACCACTCCAGCTACTTCAGACAGCAAGTTCCAAATCCAAGTAATCTAACGACCTGCGAGCATGCAACAAGTGTATCAGACAACGCTGGTGAGTTCATAGCTTGACGAAAACGTTTTGTTACCAGTTGTATGTAAAACAGTTCACTGACAAATGCAAGTAATATTGTTAATATCTCAATTCCGAACAAGACGGCTCCTGAAATACATGACTGCCCTTCCCACGTACTCCTATCTAGTACTGGGCCCCGACTGGGTCATTAGTTCACATCCGTCCTATCTAGGAGCGGTGTGAGGGTGCCAAACCTAAGTAGCGCTACCAACTAATACCCGTTACCCTCCAGGTAACATAATAAGGGAATTACAAAAATGATAGCTGAGAATATTAACCAATATACCCGTTATTACCCAGACCACTGACTGTCCACAACCACTGGGACGCATGCTCGAATGTAGTGAACTCACCTTTGATTTGCTCGGTAGGTTTAATTTCTTGTTCGTACTAAATCAAGGGTGTCCTGTTCCAATTATTGACAACAGTTAGGACCTCGTTCAACGTTTAGTACCATACTTATCACATAACATTCATCATGTATTTAATTCATGCAGTAAGCAGCCACAGTTTCACAAACAACACTTAAATGAATGGTCACTCTATAACAAACTACCATTGAACAAACTACTATGCTCGGTTTTGCCATAATTTCCGCGGCCCAGCTCGATGATTCACGTAACCCAGCTGGCCCAACACCTTCTATTCGGTTATAGCTATGTGTGTGTGATCCATGTACTCTTTTAATGTTGATAGTGATTAACATTTCAAAACAAATAATAAAATGTCCCTAACTCTCATAATTACATCATCATCACGGCAACCAAGCAAAGTCAAGCCCCTTTCTATCACATACATCATCCCATCACAATATTAATTGAAGACTTGACATTATCATGACATAGGAATCTTTCACAACTCTCAATGTTCACCATTTTATTAAACAACAAAGATCATCATCGACAGTAAATGGGCAGCACATGTGATGGATTGGAATTTGTGATTCTAACCTTTACTATACAACAGTTTCACATGTGATGAATCATCATCACAATGAACCCCTAACATGTGTATACCAACTAATCCAACATGCTTTGATAAATACATCTTACACTAAGTTTTTGTTATCTAGCCTACTCGTGTTATACATGCACAATCGTCATCAGATCACATATGAGCAACACATTTAATGCAAATACCCCAATACTAACCAAAGTGATACTCAACACATGACACAAAGCCTACCAATTCCTTACAAATCGGCTATCATATAATTGTATACTTAACACACATCGCAAACAAAGATTATATCATCACATACAATTTCAGCTGCACGCTTAATAACATATCAAGATCATATAGTTATCAGATTTTAACACTAACACCCAATACCAACATTTAATGGATCATCAAGAATCCTAACCTAATGAGCGACTTGCAACAAACGTAACACCCATACATATGATCAATATAATCAGCACATAATCAACCTCATCTAAACATTCACTGTCACGCTAGTATCAAGATTACTAAATGAGAATTACTAACCGGAAATCTAGCTAATCAAGATGTAACTCGAACAGGGGGGGGTTTGTTATTGCCGCACGTAATCAGAAAAGAAGTAGGGTTTGTTTGAGTTCTTTGTGTCAACCCCTTAGATGTTACGTATGCACAAATAGGCTACAAGTTGGGTGGTTTATTTCAGTGATCTTTGGCCCAACTCAACAGCTAAACATCCCGGCCCACTCACACATATGTTAGATAAACAAACAAGCATTCCTTTGGGCTTCACTTAGCCCAATCACTAATTCAGTGTGTGAAGTGTGTGGATGAATTCTCTAGCCGGTCCATGAGTGAAGTAACAGGATCCAAATAATCGGCCCACACTACTCCCATAGGGCTTGTGTGGATTAGAGCCCAAGATGACATGTAATAAGGAGGAATGGGACACAAGTTACTCACGGCCCGCAACGCAATCAGTTGTCACTTACGTTAAAAGTTAACACCCAACAGTTAACGTGTCAAAATCAAGTAATGCATAATGAAGGAAAACAATGAGAGATGTTCGAGTTGTCACATCATCCCCAACTTGAAAGAAATTTCGTCCCGAAATTTGATAGACAATCCCAAAACAGTCCGGTGTTAGATCAAGATGACTGTGGATTTTTCCCCAGGTGCCACATCATCCCCAATTTGAAAGGGAATTTCGTCCCGAAATTCGTCAATGACAGAAAAAGTTGTTTCAACCGCTTGAACAATTGAGAATACTAAAGCTCTATCCAACGTTCGCGTTTCCGCGTGAACTCCGGTCCACGTCTCGAGTTCCAACGAACTCTCACAATTGAAATTCGACTGTGTTAACAGTAGGTTCCTCGAGAAGGGTATCACAAGTGTCGCGTCGAGCAGACGTTTCTTTAGGTTCGAGACATAAATGACATCGTGATCGTTACCCAATCCGTCGGGTAACTCGAGTTTGTAGGTTACGCTACCGATTCTTCCCAGACTGTTGAATGGTCCATCGTGACGTCAGTTAAGCTCGCCATGCTTCCCAAGCATTCCACACCCTCCCAGGGTGAGACTTTCAACACGATACAATCGTCTACAGTGATCTTCCAGCGTTTCCTAATCTTAACAGCTCTCCTGACGACCACTCGTTGCCGCCAAATGATTTCCGATCCAAGTAATCTTCCCAAGGGTTCCGAATACGAGTCATGGACTTGTGATTAGGTTGCTACTTGCCTTAATCCAACAAGGAGATTGGCATTATCGTTCATGTGATGCCTCAACAGAGCTGCCTGAATACCAGAATGGTATCTGCTGCAGTAGAACTCAACCAAAGTAAGTTTCCTCCCAATCTACTAAGGTCAGTCACACACATGCTCGCCGCATGTGTTCGAGTGTCAAGGTGGTTCGTTTACCTTGACCGTTTGTCCAATACTCATGTCTAGACGTGAGCCATGGTTTTTGTGCGCTGCCCGTCAGAAATCAAGCGTAAATCAAAATCAGAGGTAATAGGGGTTGGCACCTCGTGCCTAAAAGCCGCCTCTCTCAGAGGAACATTCATAGCTATGAAGACTCGTCAGTTTCCTTGATTGCAAGAAAGTGTGTTGGTAACTTGAGTCCATCAATGATCACTCAGGTGATAATGTTTCTGTTTCAAGTTGTAAGTAAACCAGTGACAAAATTCATGACAGTCTGTTCTCATTTCCATACTTGTGTTTCTGGTTGCTAAAATCTAACCTTGACTTTTCCAAAAGTCAAACATCGTTCTCATGCATGGCTATGTGGGCCTTCAGGCCCGGTCATCCGTACATGGTCTTCAGGTTTTTAATACATCCCATCAATACTCAGATAAATAGGATATCGAGGCCCGTGTGCTTCGCCTGCACCAATTCCCTAAGGTTGTTGTATAGTGAGGTCCATATTCGTTCCATGAAGTTGCAAATATCGTCCGACCTGCCAAAGGTTGCTTCCCCATGCCCCGCATGGGTCAATATTGAGAGCTCTCTTCCTTTAGTTCTTCAATTTGAACAAGGCGAGTCTGATCAGGTATGTTAAAGTCGATAGCGAACTGCAAAGCTCGTGCACGTCCAGGTTTCACAGTTGTAATCATCCAATAGCTCCATCCAGCGATGTCGTTACGTGTTTAGCTCATTCAAAACAAGGGTATACGGGAGGCCCTTGTGATCGGTCTAGGTAGTGCATTTGGTACTATCCAAGTAATGCCTCCAACTTAAATCCAAAGGCCATGGCTTCCACCGCAGATTGTGTGTCGTGCAATTCTCATTTTAAGTCCACCACGTGGGCCATTTCCTTCTCATGTCGTATCGATGTGTAACTGGGACTCTGATTCGAACAATCATGGTATACCGCCAAATCATCGGTTCCCTCGGATAGAAGTGATGCTCATTGCATTGCAGGGTTGGGCTTCAGAAGCTGAAAAGACGTCCTCCTGTTTTTGTCTTCCACGAACACAGCACCCTGCTGTGCTAAAGAGATTTATGCTGCGCGATCTTCGAAAATCCTGTGATGAATCTGCGATAGCATCTAATGAGACCAAGAAATTGCTGCATCCTCGAAGGGATCTTTGGTGCCGAACAATATCTAACGAAATGGGTCTTTAGCGAGATCCACGTGTATTCCCACTTCGTTGATCATATGACCAAAAAGGTATCTCTCGAATCCAGAAGTTACCTTTAACAAGACTTCGCGCGGAGTGACTCCTCCCTCAGGAGCTCTAAAATAAGATACAAATGCCGCGGATGATGTTCCTTCCTCTTGGAAATGATCCAGAACGTCATCCATAAATGCGATCGATTCATGTGGTCCATAAAGTTGCTGGTGTGTTGATTAACTCAAGGGTCATGGTGTACAAAGTCGCAATGGCCGTATTGCGTTCGATATGCCGTTTCATGAACATTCTCCTCTTGGTCTTCCGTCAATACATGGTCGAGGCAAACAGTTCTTGATTGTCACCTTGCTGAGTTCTGGATAATCAGTACACATATGAAAAGGCTTTATCTTCCTGAATATAGCTGGGGCACCCCAAAGCGAACAAAAACTATGTCCAATAAAACTCATGTCCAACAGTTCCTGTAGATAGTCCTTGCAACCCTCCTGGTGCAAGACAGTATGTAGCACGAGTAATCAGAGCTGCCCCTGTCATGAGATCAGACTGAGATTCTGCCTAACAGTGGTGGAAGTAAATCTGAAAGCTCCTCGGGTAGCACACTGAGAAGAATCACGGATAATTGGTGGATCCTCGATCCTCTTTTCCTTAGCCTCAACATCCGTAACGGTTGCTAACGTAGCGGGGTGATGATCCCTCCGTAGACACTTCTGGGCCTTCATAGTTGAAATGGCGCTAACCTTTGCATCACTCTGTTGTTTTAGAACAAATAACGATCCTCCACACAAAATTTCCTCCTCACAAGGTATGTCTGCGCGATTTCTGAATAACCAATCCACACTAACTACTGCATTGTAACCATCAAGGGTAGTAGAAGGAAGGTCGATGTCGAACACCTGTCCCCCAAGGTCGAATTTGCATCCCGGTGAACATATAAGGCTTTAATTGACTTGCATCAGCCGACTCCACAACAGGTTCGGTTTCAAGAAGCATCAGGGTTAAACAGAACAGAGACGAAACGAATAGCTACCCATCCAAGCTATCGTGTTGCTATTACGCCTGTTATAGCCTATGCCAATACTAAATGTCCTTCCATGAGTTTCATTTCCAGTGTTTTCATCACGAGAATTTCCAGTACTGCCGTCGTTCCCTTGGTTGTCGTCACCTTGACTTAACACAGTCAATCCTTGTCGAGGTCACCTTCGTTTCCATACTTTAGGCTACGATCACGAGTACCTTGATGTTGCCGCGACTGTTGCCTCTAATATTGTCGCCTGTAACGGTGTCATACGTCCTTTCACCAACAAGGTCCATCTTTTCACATTCCGTGCCACGTCCTAAGGCACTACTCCTGGTGCAGGCGGTTACACAGTCTGCTCTACAGCCAATCGTCATCGATTTTGTCCCGATTGGTTCGTAAGAGTTGACTCCCATGAGTCGCTGGCTGGGGTTAAGGATTCGATTGGAGTCAAATCCCTGTTGTTCGTTGCCGGTAACTAGGGGCGTTCAAATGCTGAAGTCGGTAAGGTACTACGTTTACCCTCTTGTCCATCGTTCTTGCAAGTTGACTGAGTAATACACGGTATGTCGCGAGAGTGTTGCAGAAGTGATCACACTTCGGGATCTAAGGCATCAATACTCCAAGTTCCAACAAACAAAGATAGGTGAGGAAAGTATAGTCCAATCAGTTGACGCTGAGCCATCCAACTCAGGGACGTTCGTACTAGCACCTAACATGCTATACAGTTCGCTAGGCATTCAGATGCGTGATCAGGTGATACTCGATAGCATCGAGATTCGTAAGGATTCAGAAAAGGGTGAAAAGATTACGTTCGAGTAAAAGACAATCACTGCTATGACCCCACATAGGTTTGTTACATTTCTCATTGATAAGATAACAGATCAGAACCCCTTTTTCACTTGCTAGGGCTCACTGGGACTCGCATGCACCCCACATTATTATTATGTGTGCACCCACAATAATATTGTGATTTGCATGCTCGTCTCAGTTCCTCCTAACTCATGTCAAATAGTTCCTCAAACTCGAGTAGCAAACAAAGAGTATCACGAAACATGAGTCATGAATGTTTAGGGAAATACCACCCTATCAATCACATAACACAGGCAAGTAATTTACGAATTCATATTGTTGTGCTAAACGTGCAATCACATGCAATATCATATGTAAGTATTTACTAGCTACGCAGTACAATGAGTATACGAGAGACGAACCTTGCAGTCTGGAGCTGAGTGTCATGGTCGTATTCAGAACTTGTTCGGTTATAGTCTGGTTTTATAAAAACGTTTTAAAACCAAGTTCACTATAACCAGTGGCTCTGATACCAAACTGTCACACCCCCAAAATACCACCCATGGAAACCCCACCAGGCGTGTGACAAACCAATAACGAGCCACTAATCATGTTGAACTCACAACAAGTTTAGAAATGAAATTGCCAATCATTTATGAAAAGTACCATCAATAAGTTTAAAAGAAAACCAACATGTTCAGCGGAAGCAATAAAGAAATCATAGTTTAACTGTTTCATAACCAAGGTGTCATATCAATAATTTCAACAGATGTATCCCTCCAGTTCGACCCATGACCACTCCAGCTACTTCAGACAGCAAGTTCCAAATCCAAGTAATCTAACGACCTGCGAGCATGCAACAAGTGTATCAGACAACGCTGGTGAGTTCATAGCTTTACGAAAACGTTTTGTTACCAGTTGTATGTAAAACAGTTCACTGACAAATGCAAGTAATATTGTTAATATCTCAATTCCGAACAAGACGGCTCCTGAAATACATGACTGCCCTTCCCACGTACTCCTATCTAGTACTGGGCCCCGACTGGGTCATTAGTTCACATCCGTCCTATCTAGGAGCGGTGTGAGGGTGCCAAACCTAAGTAGCGCTACCAACTAATACCCGTTACCCTCCAGGTAACATAATAAGGGACTTACAAAAATGATAGGTGAGAATATTAACCAATATACCCGTTATTACCCAGACCACTGACTGTCCCCAACCACTGGGACGCATGCTCGAATGTAGTGAACTCACCTTTGATTTGCTCGGTAGGTTTAATTTCTTGTTCGTACTAAATCAAGTGTGTCCTATTCCAATTATTGACAACAGTTAGGACCTCGTTCAACGTTTAGTACCATACTTATCACATAACATTCATCATGTATTTAATTCATGTAGTAAGCAGCCACAGTTTCACAAACAACACTTAAATGAATGGTCACTCTATAACAAACTACCATTGAACAAACTACTATGCTCGGTTTTGCCATAATTTCCACGACCCAGCTCGATGATTCACGTAACCCAGCTGGCCCAACACCTTCTATTTGGTTATAGCTATGTGTGTGTGATCCATGTACTCTTTTAATGTTGATAGTGATTAACATTTCAAAACAAATAATAAAATGTCCCTAACTCTCATAATTACATCATCATCACAGCAACCAAGCAAAGTCAAGCCCCTTTCTATCACATACATCATCCCATCACAATATTAATTGAAGACTTGACATTATCATGACATAGGAATCTATCACAACTCTCAATGTTCACCATTTTATTAAACAACAAAGATCATCATCGACAGTAAATGGGCAGCACATGTGATGGATTGGAATTTGTGATTCTAACCTTTACTATACAACAGTTTCACATGTGGTGAATCATCATCACAATGAACCCCTAACATGTGTATACCAACTAATCCTACATGCTTTGATAAATACATCTTACACTAAGTTTTTGTTATCTAGCCTACTCGTGTCATACATGCACAATCGTCATCAGATCACATATGAGCAACACATTTAATGCAAATACCCCAATACTAACCAAAGTGATACTCAACACATGACACAAAGCCTACCAATTCCTTACAAATCGGCTATCATATAATTGTATACTTAACCCACATCGCAAACAAAGATTATATCATCACATACAATTTCAGCTGCACGCTTAATAACATATCAAGATCATATAGTTATCAGATTTTAACACTAACACCCAATACCAACATTTAACGGATCATCAAGAATCCTAACCTAATGAGCGACTTGCAACAAACGTAACACCCATACATATGATCAATATAATCAGCACATAATCAACCTCATCTAAACATTCACTGTCACGCTAGTATCAAGATTACTAAATGAGAATTACTAACCGGAAATCTAGCTAATCAAGATGTAACTCGAACAGGGGGGGTTGTTATTGCCGCACGTAATCAGAAAAGAAGTAGGGTTTGTTTGAGTTCTTTGTGTCAACCCCTTAGATGTTACGTATGCACAAATAGGCTACAAGTTGGGTGGTTTATTTCAGTGATCTTTGGCCCAACTCAACAGCTAAACATCCCGGCCCACTCACACATATGTTAGATAAACAAACAAGCATTCATTTGGGCTTCACTTAGCCCAATCACTAATTCAGTGTGTGAAGTGTGTGGATGAATTCTCTAGCCGGTCCATGAGTGAAGTAACAGGATCCAAATAATCGGCCCACACTACTCCCATTGGGCTTGTGTGGATTAGAGCCCAAGATGACATGTAATAAGGAGGATTGGGACACAAGTTACTCACGGCCCGCAACGCAATCAGTTGTCACTTACGTTAAAAGTTAACACCCAACAGTTAACGTGTCAAAATCAAGTAATGCATAATGAAGGAAAACAATGAGAGATGTTCGAGTTGTCACAATATTAATTGTGAAAACTCGTGACAAATAGGTTTGTATATGGCAATATGATATTTACTAAGTCATTTTATGCCTTATATTGAAATCTTGATTAAACCATGGTAAAAACTTGTTAATGTGTTATTAGGAATCCAATCAAGGATTAATAATAACTGTTTTGAAATAAATCAAAACTTATATAAGTATTATATAAATCAAATCAATGAGTCATGATAATACTTCAGATATCTTTCTAAGAATCTAACATATAAAAATATGGGAGACTCTACAAAGATTATGATAATCAAACATTGAAACAATTGTACACAAAATCCTAAAGTGATCCAGATAACGCTACAAGAATAATAAAATAAGAACACTTATATATAGGAAGTACCAGCGGCGTATCTAGCATGTTCTTATTTTATTATACCAGTTTCGTTATCTAAATCACAACTACCACATAACACATAAATTGTCAACTTGTACCAACTTGTAAACACGCATTAAAGCACACAATGAATCCAATAAAGGATTCCAATATCGGTACTTTAAACATCCTACAAGAATCAACCTATGAAGATAGATAGATACTATAAGGATTCGGGTTCTGTCACATTGTCTAATCTAACATGCATTAAAGTACATAATGAATCCAACATGGGCTCCAATATCAGTACTCTAAACATCCCATATAAGTCTAACTATGAATATAGATAGATACTACAGGGATCCTGGGTTCTCATAACATTTTCTAACTTAACACGCATTAAAGCACACAATAAATCCAATAAAGGACTCCAATATCGGTACTTTAAACATCCTACAAGAATCAACCTATGAAGATAGATAGATGCTATAAGGATTCGGGTTCTATCACATTGAATCATTGAATCAAAACAATCCTAAATCCTAATGGTGATTCGGGATAACGCCACGAAAGGTAATACAATAAGCACACTTATATATAGGAAGTACCAGCGGCGTATCCACCATGTGCTTATTGTATTATCTATTTTCGTTATCTAAATCACCAACAATCTACACAAAACCAACCATTGAATTGTAAAGTACTTCTTAAAAATCTCACTGTGAAGATAGGAAGATCTAAGACTGTACTTCAAATATCCTACATGAATCTAACTATGAAGATAGGTAGATCATTTAAGGATAAAACATATCATTTGCATAATCGGAATAATACACATAAAAGCACTTAGTGAACACATGTATGCCATACATTTTGAAAACAAATCGATTGCACATATGATTCACCCAAAAACATTTGAAAACGGTAAAAGAGGGGAACTATGTACTCGCCTGGGGTTGTCTATAGTCCCGGTTCAAAGGGTATAACAAAGCTCAAAAGACCAAGAGTTCAAATGTTGAAGTGGTTCCTAGGGTAACAGATACTATATTAGGGAATTGACACCTAATCGGAAGATCGGGTAGAATGAGGTCTTGTAAACCAAATGAGTGTTGGAACTCATGTAACATGGTTTAACAAAGCCTACATTCTAAATTGAAACCTATCTTAAGTGCCTACGACCCATTAAGGTAGCTTACGCCACTTTAACGCGTCGTTCGCGCAAAAGTGCGTTCGTGTAACACCCCGAAAACGGGTTTGGTAATCAAACCCCGTTAATACTAAAAGATGGGTAAAGTACCGTTAGTGGTAAAAGTAACCCGGAAAATATTAGGATTTAAATAAATAATCCTAATATTAATTAAAAAGCGGATAAGAACTTTCAAGGGATGAAATGGATAAAAGGACCGAGTTAACGGAACTTAAAATAAACGGGTTAGAACTCTCGGGACTCACTAAGTTAACTAGGGGTAATTAACCTAGTTAATTATTTGTTTAAAAACAATAAAGAAGCATGGACTAGTAAGTCTTTTATAAACCATGGATAATTGAGGGACCAAAGTTGGACAATTGCAAAGTTATATTATTAAAACAAAAAAAAAATTAACACCAAACACACACTTAAGTGTGTGTATGGTCGATTAGAACACAGGGGACGACCAGAGCTTGCTCTCAAACCCTAGTTTGTGCAATTTGATCAAATTGAAGGTCAAGATCAACTCCAAAACGAAATCCGAGCCTAGATTGGTGATCTCCATTGCAAGGGGGTCATAAGGTATGTGAAACTTGATAGAAAATCTCTACTTGAATTTCTGAGCAAACCTAGAGAATTCGAAATTGATGGTTGCATGTTTGTTATTTTGATGAAATAGGAATGATATAATGTCTAGGAGTAAAACCCTAGTCAATCACATGTTGAAATCATGCTTATTTCTTGTGAATTCACAATCACCATTGAAGGTGATAAGTGGGTGTTGTAGGAACATGTTAAACACTAGAATTTTAATTGTTGTTCTAGTGTAATTTGAGTTCTAGGAAGTAAATTCAGATTTTGTTAATGTGAAAATTTATGTAAACATGCTTAGTTGATGTTAACCATGGCTAAATGACAAGTATTGAGCTTGATAATAAATTGTGAGAAATTATGCCCGCAAGGTGTTTGTTAAAATGCCTAAGTGAATGTTTATATGTTGAAATTACGAATGAAACGCGTAATTGCCTTGTTTGACTAATTACGTGAAATAAGGGTTAAAACGGGTTCTAATCATAATGTTGATTTAACTTAATTATGCCTATTGTATGATTTAAGATAGTTGACCTATAAAAGTCAAACTAACCATTGATAAAGTCGAATAGTGGTTTCGACATAGAAAATACGTAAGGTGGAATAGTCGCGAATTGAAATGACTAATCTACCCACCTTGTGAATGATGATAGTTTGTCGCCTAATGAGCTAGGTGGAGGCTTGGGAAAGAAGCGGTCAAACGAATCAAGCACGAGAAGAAAGCGTATTCGGATGCGAGGTAAGTAGAGCTTACGCCCCTTTACATTATTTGCAAAATTACTTAATTTCAAGTATTGATATGAATGCTACTAAGTGGTTGGTATATGATATTCCGACACGATTCAATGAGAGTCGGAATGAGGGAAAATGGTAAGAAATCATGAATTATAGTAAAAGGGGTAAAATGGTAAATTAGTCATGTAATGACGAATAAATAAAAACGGTTTTAAGTAAAACAAGTTCAAAGGAAAACCGGGATAGGTTTAAAGGGGTGAAATGGTAATTAAATACCATCTCATACGGAAAAATGGTCAATTAGACTAAATGGGTCAAATGGTGTGGCTAACACCATTTGACAATCACATTTGACAATCACTTGTTGAGTTTTGTAATCACAGGAAATAACATAAGCTTGCGTTGCTTTAATTAGAAAGATTTAAAGCAAAAGTTATGTAAACGGGTCAGTACTTTGACACGGGCCAGGTACGCATAAATAAGGTTTTAGTTAAACATACAATTTTTGGTCAAATATTTAGCGAAAGTCCCTCATCGTAAAGTGAGGGACTAAAGTTAACCAAAACACCCTTGAAGGGTATATTGGGTAAACGACCCATAGGGGTTGTTTAGGAACTTGTATTAAGATTAGGGGATCATTAAATATGAATAAAAGTAATAGGAATACACATTCGTGGGTCAAATGCTCAAAAATGGTCATTTGCGTAAAATGACTAACCGATGGGTAAAATTGGGAAAAAGGTGATCATTATGTTAAATCCACCACAAAATAGTTGTGGTGGAATATTTGTAGTTAATTAGACATGGAAAATTTTGTAGTGTCAAAAGAAAAGCACAAGTTCTAGACTAAAATGCGTAAATACCCTTAACGGGTCAAAATAACCATACGAGCGAAAACGGGTTTAAATTGTGTAAGAAACCTGTGACTTGAACCTATTATGATAGATAACATTAGTTTGAAGAGGTGCAAGTGAAATAAGGATCAAAAAAATATGTTTGCTTGATAAAATGCATAAACGGGTTAAAATTCGGCAAAAAGGTAATGAGTCGAGGGCTTAGAAGTCTCAAAAATTTCTTATGTTAGATGTAGGATTTTAACTCCATAAGATGGAGAATTAAATTACGGACGCGTAGGAAAAAGAATCGCGTAAAACGGATTAAAAACGAGAGAGTTATGCTCGTTTCCGTGAAATCGGGTTATGCTGGGAATATGCAGCAACATAATAAAAACATTCTGCCAAAAAGGGGGCTAGGTGGGGCGTCTAGCCCCTAGGCGTGACGCCTAGCCCCCCCTGAACCTGAAAAACGTTTAATTTTGTTTGTTTGACCCATATAACTTGTTTAAACTTGTTATTTAACTATCAAAACTTACTTTTAAGTTGGTTTTGATCATAGGTGATTGCCAAGAGTGTCCGGATGAAGATCAAGCTCGAAGAAGAACCGAACACGATAAAGTTAAAAGCTTCCGCGCGGCGTTTCGTCGTATCTCTTAAAAGACGAACACAAATTCATTACGATGTACTTAAACCTTTATTTGTAAAAGTTTTAAATTAACCATATTTAGTAAAGTACATTTAATCATGATTACATTCTTATTTTAGTAAACAATACGAAAACCTTAAAATAATAACAAGGGTGTTACAAGTTGGTAATCAGAGCTCAAGGTTAAAAGAATAAAGTGTTCGGTTCGAGGCTTGATCGCAAATCCGGTAAGTACATGTATATAGTAATGATTTAGTATGATTAAAGTGTTGAGAATAACACATAGGGTTATTGTGTAATACACGTTACATCAATCAAATTGATAAAGGATAGATATAGTCAATGAAATTACGTGTGTTGACACGTATAGTGGAAAATCCTTGTATTATAATACGGGCGATTATTGATGACAACATTACTAACTTTTGTGAATGTTTTAATTGAAGGACACTCGCATCTGAAGATGACGAGAGTTGGACGAATTACGGATATGACGGTGAAACGGTCCGATGTATGACAAGCAAAGCATACTCATCAAAGATCTAAATCGCGTAGTGATCGCGAACAAGGTTAACGGCAAAAGAAGCCCATTAGGGCAAGCATTACCAAGTGCACATTTTAAATTTAATTGCACAAATAGAAATATGCAACAAACATGTAGAGAATGATTGTTGCTCATGTAAATTGAAAACTTGGAAAAACCCGAATAGAAAACCTATTCGGGATTTTGTTTCCAAGAGAAACAAATAAAGGCATTACTTACATAGGGCGTGATGTGAAAACTATAAAAAGGTCATGCGTGTCATGTGTTAATCGCTTACTCTGGCCAAGTAAGTAGTGGCATACGATACCATGAACTTCTTATAGCGAACACATTTACATCCGATGTAGTAAGGACGGGGTGAATGGGACAAATTAAAAAAAAGTACCCAAATGAAACAAATGAACAAAATAGTTGATAATAATGTAAACGCACGGCCGGGTGACGGAAGCGTATTACATTAGGATAATGAGCACGAGAGAAGGGACAAGGATTAATGTAAATGATTATATAAATGAATGATCAAAAGAAAATTCACGAAAATAAGTCATCTTGGACGAAAGGGCCATGGTGAACAAAATGGGCAAGTAAAACCAAAGTATAGATGATCCGTCGGGTCATAAAAACAAAGGTGTTGCCCACACGAAAAAGATAATCAAGGTTGTTAACTTTAGTCGTAGTAAAGCAAGGATAACGATGATAATCGTCACTCATAATTAATAAGGCTGCCAATGGTGGTCACGTAAAGAATAAAAGACATGGTCGAATAAAAGCGACTGATTTCGCTAAGATGACCAAGTAAATCAAAACGAAGTCTTAATGCATACCGGAAGGGGTGCAATGATAACGATTTCGGTAAAACACCCGGTTGATGGGTAAGGAATTAAACGCATGCGTAGACTGAGAAACAGGAACGCGTATGGAAAGTCAAAAAGACTCGGGTTTTGGGTTATGACTAAAGGACGATAAGATACTGCAAATAGAAATTTTGATAAATTACGTTAAACTATTTTAAAGCTGAACGGGTCGAACAAAGACTGAAGTTTGACATTCATAAGTGATGAATTTTCACACGAACAAGTCAAACGAATTTAATAAAGGATGACACTTGCTAAAGTAAGTAAACGTGAACCGAATAAATAAAAGTGCGAAATATTAATAAACCTATGTAAAGGAGTTATAGGCGTTAAAAGAAAAAAAAACATTAAAATAAAAGAACCCGGGTAATGGGATGTAAAGAAGTATAGGTAAGAACCGGGTAACGGTAAGTGTAGGGCAAACCGACGTTTAATTGACGTTAGAAGTCACGAAGTCGGAAAGATAATTCGAAAGAAAACAATGTAGCCTTAGACTACGGTCAAGGTCAAATGAAATCCAAAAAGTAAAAGTGAATAATTCTAACCATAAAAAGGGGTGCCTTAACGCCATATGCGTATATAAACGTATACACATTTGAATAAAGACTCGAATTAAAGATGATCTACGGGATCATCATAACCTACGGGATATTAATTAGTGTAAAGGTCTACGAGGCCAAAATGACCCACGGGTCATGAATTGAAGCAAAGGGATCATAAGGGCCTCGCCTTAAAGAGGTGAAAGCTTAAGGAAATAGCATACGAGGTTAAGTGAAGGACCCTACGGGTCAATAGTGTAAGGTGAGGGAACTTGTTACGATTCCCCGCATAAAACTAAGACTGTAAAAGAATAAATTATGGACTGTCAATATCCATAATTCTGAAAAAAGTCAAAGAGAAGATCCTAAAACTAAAACTTTGGTTTTAGTAAGAAATAACGTTTTTACAAATATAAATTCTGATAGGAATTTAAATAGTAAGCATGAAGGATACAAGTCTTGACGCTAATAGGCGCAAGACGATATATTCGAAAAAGTGATGTTTTCGAAAATGAAAAGTTGGTATGAATTAAACATGATGTGACACGATCACGGTCAAGAAATGCAATGTGAGGTAGAATCACATTATAACCAAGCGAGCGGTAAAAGTAACTGGACTAATAAGTCTAGTTAGTGAAACCGGTTAAGGTCAGCAATTCAAATCAAGAAATTTGGTTTGCTTGTAAGCAGTAGATTCGGTATAACTGAACCGAATAAATGAATTTGAAAACAAAAGAATTTGTTGCTAAAAGTGAAAGATTTCACTAAAGACCTTTAAACGGGTCAAAGTAACGGATTCATAAAGAATTCGATAGTATATGAAAGCGATGGATATCGCTAAGTTAACTAAACTAGTGGAAATAACGAGATTACGTTACTTCAAGTTGCACTATGTCGTATGAGATACGTAGACAATTAGTGACCAAAAAAAAAGGATGTTACCATACTTATCTGGTAATACTAACAATTGGATAAAAGTATAAGTAATGTTGAAAACATTTCTCGGATCAAATACATTGAGTTTAAACTCAATGAATTATGTAAGAAAAGGTTTCGAGGACGAAACCTCTCTAAGGGGGGTAGACTTGTAACACCTCGAAAACGGGTTTCGTAATCAAACCCCGTTAACACTAAAAGACGGGTAAAGTACCGTTAGTGGTAAAAGTAACCCGGAAAATATTAGGATTTAAATAAATAATCCTAATATTAATTAAAAAGCGGATAAGAACTTTCAAGAGATGAAATGGATAAAAGGCCCGAGTTAACGGAACTTAAAATAAACGGGTTAGAACTCTCGGGACTCACTAAGTTAACTAGGGGTAATTAACCTAGTTAATTATTTGTTTAAAAACAATAAAGAAGCATGGACTAGTAAGTCTTTTATAAACCATGGATAATTGAGGGACCAAAGTTGGACAATTGCAAAGTTATATTATTAAAACAAAAAAAAATTAACACCAAACACACACTTAAGTGTGTGTCTGGTCGATTAGAACACCGGGGACGACCAGAGCTTGCTCTCAAACCCTAGTTTGTGCAATTTGATCAAATTGAAGGTCAAGATCAACTCCAAAACGAAATCCGAGCCTAGATTGGTGATCTCCATTGCAAGGGGGTCATAAGGTATGTGAAACTTGATAGAAAATCTCTACTTGAATTTCTGAGCAAACCTAGAGAATTCGAAATTGATGGTTGCATGTTTGTTATTTTGATGAAATAGGAATGATATAATGTCTAGGAGTAAAACCCTAGTCAATCACATGTTGAAATCATGCTTATTTCTTGTGAATTCACTATAAACCATGGATAATTGAGGGACCAAAGTTGGACAATTGCAAAGTTATATTATTAAAACAAAAAAAAAATTAACACCAAACACACACTTAAGTGTGTGTCTGGTCGATTAGAACACCGGGGACGACCAGAGCTTGCTCTCAAACCCTAGTTTGTGCAATTTGATCAAATTGAAGGTCAAGATCAACTCCAAAACGAAATCCGAGCCTAGATTGGTGATCTCCATTGCAAGGGGGTCATAAGGTATGTGAAACTTGATAGAAAATCTCTACTTGAATTTCTGAGCAAACCTAGAGAATTCGAAATTGATGGTTGCATGTTTGTTATTTTGATGAAATAGGAATGATATAATGTCTAGGAGTAAAACCCTAGTCAATCACATGTTGAAATCATGCTTATTTCTTGTGAATTCACAATCACCATTGAAGGTGATAAGTGGGTGTTGTAGGAACATGTTAAACACTAGAATTTTAATTGTTGTTCTAGTGTAATTTGAGTTCTAGGAAGTAAATTCAGATTTTGTTAATGTGAAAATTTATGTAAACATGCTTAGTTGATGTTAACCATGGCTAAATGACAAGTATTGAGCTTGATAATAAATTGTGAGAAATTATGCCCGCAAGGTGTTTGTTAAAATGCCTAAGTGAATGTTTATATGTTGAAATTACGAATGAAACGCGTAATTGCCTTGTTTGACTAATTACGTGAAATAAGGGTTAAAACGGGTTCTAATCATAATGTTGATTTAACTTAATTATGCCTATTGTATGATTTAAGATAGTTGACCTATAAAAGTCAAACTAACCATTGATAAAGTCGAATAGTGGTTTCGACATAGAAAATACGTAAGGTGGAATAGTCGCGAATTGAAATGACTAATCTACCCACCTTGTGAATGATGATAGTTTGTCGCCTAATGAGCTAGGTGGAGGCTTGGGAAAGAAGCGGTCAAACGAATCAAGCACGAGAAGAAAGCGTATTCGGATGCGAGGTAAGTAGAGCTTACGCCCCTTTACATTATTTGCAAAATTACTTAATTTCAAGTATTGATATGAATGCTACTAAGTGGTTGGTATATGATATTCCGACACGATTCAATGAGAGTCGGAATGAGGGAAAATGGTAAGAAATCATGAATTATAGTAAAAGGGGTAAAATGGTAAATTAGTCATGTAATGACGAATAAATAAAAACGGTTTTAAGTAAAACAAGTTCAAAGGAAAACCGGGATAGGTTTAAAGGGGTGAAATGGTAATTAAATACCATCTCATACGGACAAATGGTCAATTAGACTAAATGGGTCAAATGGTGTGGTTAACACCATTTGACAATAACATTTGACAATCACTTGTTGAGTTTTGTAATCACAGGAAATAACATAAGCTTGCGTTGCTTTAACTAGAAAGATTTAAAGCAAAAGTTATGTAAACGGGTCAGTACTTTGACCCGGGCCAGGTACGCATAAATAAGCTTTTAGTTAAACATACAATTTTTGGTCAAATATTTAGCGAAAGTCCCTCGTCGTAAAGTGAGGGACTAAAGTTAACCAAAACACCCTTGAAGGGTATATTGGGTAAACGACCCATAGGGGTTGTTTAGGAACTTGTATTAAGATTAGGGAATCATTAAATATGAATAAAAGTCATAGGAATACACATTCGTGGGTCAAATGCTCAAAAATGGTCATTTGCGTAAAATGACTAACCGATGGGTAAAATTGGGAAAAAGGTGTTCATTATGTTAAATCCACCACAAAATAGTTGTGGTGGAATATTTGTAGTTAATTAGACATGGAAAATTTTGTAGTGTCAAAAGAAAAGCACAAGTTCTAGACTAAAATGCGTAAATACCCTTAACGGGTCAAAATAACCATACGAGCGAAAACGGGTTTAAATTGTGTAAGAAACCTGTGACTAGAACCTATTATGGTAGATAACATTAGTTTGAAGAGGTGCGTGTGAAATAAGGATCAAACAAATATGTTTGCTTGATAAAATGCATAAACGGGTTAAAATTCGGCAAAAAGGTAATGAGTCGAGGGCTTAGAAGTCTCAAAAATTTCTTATGTTGGATGTAGGATTTTAACTCCATAAGATGGAGAATTAAATTACGGACGCGTAGGAAAAAGAATCGCGTAAAACGGATTAAAAACGAGAGAGTTATGCTCGTTTCCGTGAAATCGGGTTATGCTGGGAATATGCAGCAACATAATAAAAACATTCTGCCAAAAAGGGGGCTAGGGGGGCGTCTAGCCCCTAGGTTTGACGCCTAGCCCCCCCTGAACCTGAAAAACGTTTAATTTTGTTTGTTTGAGCCATATAACTTGTTTAAACTTGTTATTTAACTATCAAAACTAACTTTTAAGTTGGTTTTGATCATAGGTGATTGCCATGAGTGTCCGGATGAAGATCAAGCTCGAAGAAGAACCGAACACGATAAAGTTAAAAGCTTCCACGTGGCGTTTCGTCGTATCTCTTAAAAGACGAACACAAATTCGTTACGATGTACTTAAACCTTTATTTGTAAAAGTTTTAAATTAACCATATTTTGTAAAGTTCATTTAATCATGATTACATGCTTATTTTAGTAAACAATGCGAAAACCTTAAAATAATAACAAGGGTGTTACAGTTCGAGACACCTAACTAGTCCTATGACAAGTATTATATGCCTTAACATATCTAATTACATTATATAATCATTTTAGATGTCAAAACATGTGTTACATATGCTTAAAATAAAATTATGCGAAAAAGGGCATTTTGGTCATTATTCCTAAGGCATATAAACTACCTATCATACAACTAACTAAACGAAGTGACCATAAGGTATAACCTCGGAAGGTTATTCCCTATACAACTATGGTCACAAACATGTTTGGTCGGATCCTAACGATCGACCAAACGGGTCGGGTTCGAAAGTCTAAACGGTTGTTTAGACCACTTACCTTACGACCCTACACAAGCACCAATCCTAAAGTGACGAGTTAAACATGTTAAAACATGTTTAACGAAGTTAGAAAACAAGTTTGATATCAAAACAAACGGTTTTGATACCCAAAAATAGTTTGGTTGCAATATACGCATAGACGCGTATTTTGACCGAAACTATGACTCGTTACTAAACCTAATTAACGTGGTAATCAGTAGGTATAGTCACAAGGGACTATGACCATCGTGATTACGCTCACGTTACAAAGTTCAAACGAACTTAGTGTTGACCATCAACTGGTCAATGCAGAAAGTCAAACAAAGTTTGACTTTCATGCTAAAACGCGTAAAAGAACGAATGAATATTTACAAAAGGTCCAAGAATGGAGGTTTGATTCCAAATATTCTCAGGTATGAAGTGATAAACACATCAACTTAGAGAAATTTCAGAATCAAGTGTGAGTGAGAATGGAAGTGGGGGTTGGGTATTTATAGAAAACCAAGAACCGTTAGGATCATTCCTCGATAAAAGAGCATCAATCTGAACCATCCAAGTGGGCACAAGGTTTTGGAATACTAGGGGTGCCCCAAAACCATCAAATGGTATTGCAAATGTTACAAAATAGCCCCTAAACTTCAAGTTAAGTGCTGAAAATTGAGTTTCTGCCCAGATGAGGCCGTGGCGTCATGCCACAACAGAGCCATGAGGTGGTGGCGCAGCGCCACCATGTGCCAGTTCCCAGAAGTTTTGCCAAAATGGCAGAAATGGTCCCTGCACATGTTTAAGGCCTTTTTTGATGCGTTTAAGCCCCGTTAACCCCATTTTAAAGCTCTAAAATGAATTTAAAGTATAGGGAACTTAAAATATGCTCAAAAACATCTCGGATGTCGGTTCTTTTGGTCGTACGGTCGTGTTGTTCGGTTACTTACGACGAAACACAAACGGTTGCGAAAAACGATCCAAATTACGCGACGAATGGCATTTTAACATTCCAATCACTAAAATAAAATATTTTAATGATTACATAAACTTTTGGATGTCCGGATGTATTCAGAACGTAAAATATGCGCGAAAATGCACACTTATGCACTTTTTGACGTTTTTAGTCCCTATTGATCAAGAAAGTTTATTTTTTTGCGCACCAAACACCTCAAAGCCTATTTCTAACCCATGTGAAGGGTATTTAGGGTATATTTAACTTATGATCAAGTTCCGGAATGTGCAATACTATGTGAATCAGCAGACTTTCGCAGTTTGACGCAAATAGTCCCTGAGTGTGAATAAACTTGTTTTTGACACACCAAAGCCTTCAAAACTTATTTCTAAGTTATATAAAGTTATTTAAGGTATGTTAAGCCTATGTCACTGTTCCGAATTGTTTGCCGCATTAAACTGATTACGTTTACGTATCAGTTCGCGTTTAACTTTCCAGAAAGTGATTTAAAGCTTGAAAATGAACTAGAATCAAAATGTGGAATTGTAAAACTAAAATAAACAAATTTTTGAGATCAAAACACATTGTTTCTTTGATAAAAGATAGTGTCCTACATTGTGTGTGTTTACGGAGTGCAAGTGTCACATAACAAGCTTAAGTTCACTTATGAGACAACTAAATCGCTCAAACTGTTGTGTTAATGTTTCACCCTTAATGTGACAAAAGGTTTCATACTGTTGGTTCAAAATTTCCCTGTTGTTTTCAATTACTTCTCCAGTTCCCCCAAATTATTCCTTAAGTGCATCCCACAATTCCTTGGCACTGTTACAGTGTAACAGCCCAGCATAGATTTCATTGGGAAGTGCAGATGCAATGATGCTAAATGCCTTGGCATCCAGTTCAATTTTCTGGAAATCCTGATCAGTATAGTTCTCAACTTTCTTAGGTTCAAACTTCTTTGGATCCTCAGTACTCGGCACCATTGGAACATGTGGTCCAAAGATAACCGACTTCCAACATCCGGTATTCTGTTGAGCTAAGATGTGACCCATCCTTCGCTCCCAGATGCTGTACTCATTTCTCTTCAACATAGGTGGTTTGAAGAGAGAACCAATGTTATTGTTCATATCTTGTGATTGTGACGTCATTCTGGTTGTTTTACAGGCACTGATTAATCAACTTTGCTCGTGATTAAACCTTACTCTGTTTTTCAACGAAACGAACAATTTAAAAGTATCAACGATTTTGAGCTGAACTATTTACGTCAAAATGATTGTTAGATCAAGTTTGACTGTCCAAGCTCTGATACCAATTGTTAGGATCTGAGTTTCTAATGATTGTGCTTGTTTGAGAATAATGAAGATGAATTAGAAACAAGTGCAGCGGAATTAAATGAAACAAACTTTCAACACACAATCAAATTAGAGAATTGCTTTCAACAAACATGTTTAACATGGAATCGAATGATTATATTTATTACAATCTTCAATTACACTTGCATGAATGCATACAATCTCCCCCTCAGCCTGATCTCACAGAGAATGTTCATACAAAATAAGTTGTGATGAAGAGAGCTAATAGAATAGTACAGGGTAATGTTCTATTTATAGTACAGAACAAACCACTGTGGCATCTTTGCTGACGCCACCATGAAAGTGACATCTAACCTCCTAACAAACTCAAACTACTGACCTATTACAACCACTGATTACAAACAACTGATTACAATATACAAAGCATAAACAAAACAACTGATCCTTCATTCCACTGTTAGGCTCCAGCAGTGCTTTGGTCTGTTAGGTTTTTCACATGTTTATCAAAGTGATTTCATCCGTATTAAATAAAAACGCAGTGGAATAAATTATTTAAAACATGTTATTTACAAGATATTAAACTCATTTTATATGTAAAACCCAATACCCGGATCCATATACGAACATGCATGCTATTAAAAAATTAAAACACAACCATAGGGTGTTTAGAATACTACCTTCCAAGGTGTAAAGGATATGAAGAAGATGATGCTTCTTGAACGGTTTCCTTCAAGTGTAGAAGACCTCAAGCTTGCATACCCCAAGCCTTCCAACAAACACCTTAAGTTTAGCTAGGATTTACACTTATGGACTCACTTGAAAAATCCCCTCTTTATCAACCATACATGGCCGAAAATTAGGAGCATATTTAGAGAGTTATTACACTTGAAATTCATACTTGAAACCCTTGGATAAAACCCCATGGCCGATTTTCTCTAGAGTAATTTCCAAGTCTTACACATGAAAATTCAAACTTGATAAGGCCTCATGATCAACTACCCATAGCCGAAAATTTTAGGGGTGTTTTTAAAGTTCTTCCAACTTCTTTTTAGTGAGAGAAAATATATCATATATATGGAAGAAAGATGCATATAACAAATATAATCTTTTCAAGAAGGCTGCATGTAAATGCATTGGCTAAATCCCACCTAGGGAAGAACACCAAGGGGGCGGCCCTATGGGGTTTTTTTTTGCCAACTTCATTTCAAATTTTATATAAAATAAGTCTTGCATTTAAATTTTATAACTTTTATAAAATTATAACATCACATGTTATAAGACTTATACAACCTTTTAAAATGTTATTTAACCCATTAAATAACAAAATAAAATATTCTCTCAAAATAAATTATCCATATAATTTATTAGTTTGTCAAGTGCGATTATTTAGAAAACCGATTTCTAAATATTATAAGTGTTAATATTTATTTGTATGATCATATCACAAATAAATATTATAAGTGTTTGTCTAGCTTGTATTTGGGTATGACTCGACTTGGATCATAACGTACTAGCCACATCAATTTAATATGTGACTTGGGCCTACAGAATCCAACAATCTCCCACTTGCACAAGATCCATAGAAGATTGATGCAAGTAGTAAAGACCACCTAACTATAGTTTACTACCCCTAATACGTTTAACTATATGTCCCATTCAATAACATCATCCCCTTCAAGTCCCCTAATTGAACATGATTTAGGTGAATTTATCATTTATCCTTTTTTACAGATGTAATGTCAAATCCAGAGATATAGAGTGATCACTCTCTGTTGATTTAACTTTAGCAGGCCTTAGACATCTTACTCTCAATGAATAAGAGGAACAAATCCCTTCTTGACTACGTACGTCTCTCACAATCACCTTGTACAACACCTGAGTTTAGTCTTGTGTAATGTCATATTACTAACAGCGAAGAAATAAGTCAAGGCATAATATTTGGTGAATATCAAGACCCAATATGTATCTCAGGTCAGAGGATACTATGATATTCTCCTTTACTCAAATTTACTTATGATCAATCACAAATGATTCCATGCAGTAATATTCGAGAGCGAGTTAGTTCAATATTTGTATCCCACAAATATCTATGAACCTTGGCAGCAACACTTTGCTCTATATTCATACCTAATGAACAGCCACCAATCCAAGTTCATAATAGTCTTACATTCATATTTGTTCCCACAAGTATGATCGACTACGGACATTTAGAATAAGCAACTTATTCACGGATTTAAACATGCTAAAATGGAACATAACTCAAAATACCATAAAGAGTTATAATAATAGTTGTTCCAATATCCAAATACAAAATAGATCAAATCTAATCACTAGAATATCGAAGTCCCAAGGCACAAGTATGACTCTTCATGCTTTGCCCGTTCAAGGAGCTTCGTGAGTGGATGCGCAATATTTTGATCAGTGTGAACTTTGTGAATACGTATCCTTCCCTTTTTAACTTCATCCCTTATGTAGTTGAAACTCTATTCAATGTGCCTAGTCTTTCGATGTACACGAGGTTTCTTGATTTAAGCAATCGCACCATCGTTATCACAAACATCTCTAGGGGTCCTGAATGGTAGGGACTGCCCGTAGATCGGCAATAATTCAAGTGGAAGATCCATATGAATTATCTCAATCAATGAAGCGGCTATGTATTCTGATTCTGTAGTGGACAATGCTACCATGATTGTGATCGAGAATCATCTCGATCAGTTTGGAAACTCGTGTCCATGTAACCCTTTACAACGAATTCCGAAACTCGCATCCCTGTAACCCTTTACAACGAGTTCTTCTTCACCAGATCCATATATTAGAAATATATCCTTAGTCCTTCTAAGGTATTTAAATATATATTTTTAATAGTCATCCAATGACCGTTACTTGCTGGTATCTTCTCGTCATGCTTAAAGCGCATGACTTGTCCTGTCTAGTGCATATCATTGCATACAATATAGATCCTATAGCTGATGTATATGAGATTCCTTTCATTCTTTCTTGCTCATCCTTTGAGCTTGGACATTGAGACACACTCAATATTGTCTTCTCTTGAATAGGCACCAAACCTTTCACAGAGTTCTCCATCTTGAACCTTTTCAAGACTTTGTCAATGTATGCACTTTAGTTTAAACCTATCAAGCGCCTTAATCTATCTCTATAGATCTATATTCCCAAAATATAGGCGGCTTCTCCAAGATCCTTAATGAAAAAACAACTTCCAAGCTAGGTTTTTACACCTTCCATGGTTGGAATATCTTTTCCAAATAGTAGAATGTCATCGACATGCAATACTAAGAAAGTGATGATGCTCCCACTAGCCTTCTTATACACACAAGCTTCATCGACGTTCTTGATGAATCCATATTCCTTAATCTCTTCATCAAAACGATGATTCCAACTTATATATGCTTGTTTCAATCCATAGATTGATTTCTTTAACTTGCATACTTTATTTGGTTGAACCATATAGACATCCTCAGCAAGATATCCATTAAGGAAATCCGTTTTGACATCCATTTGCCAAATCTCATAATCATATTATGCAGGTATGGCAAATAATATCCTAATCGACTTTAGCATTTCCTCAGGCGAGAAGGTCTCATCACAATCAACCCCTTGAGTTTCATTGAAACCTTTTGCTACAAGTCTCGCTTTATAAGTATCCAAGTTTCCATGCATATCAGTTTTCTTCCTGAAAACCCACTTATTTCCAGCCACTTTGGAGTTAAGAGGTTGCATAACCAATTCCCATACTTGGTCGTTATACATGGATTGCATCTTTATGTTCATGGCTTCAAGCCATTTGTCATAATCGGATTTTGACATTGCATCATGGCATGTGGTAGGTTCACCCGAATCTACCACTTAGCATCCATCTATGAAAAATCCATATCTTTTAGGTGGACTACTAATTCTACCAGATCTGTGAACGTTTTGTGTGTATTGATCAACCACTTGATCGTTTTCAACAACCTCTTGTTGAGTGCTAGTTTTAACCAAACGTGTATCGGCTTGTGGTTCTTGATCCTCATCAAGTTCCACTGTTCTACTAATTCCTTCCACAAGGAACTTCGGTTCTAAGAACTCAGCCTTTCGAGCAACAAATAACTTTTTGCTCTGTTGGATCGTAGAATTAATATCCTATACCATCTTTAGGATATCCTACAAAAATACACTTAGTGGATCGTATTTATAGTTTGTTTGGGGTGTATTGCTTCACATAAGCGTCACAACCCATAACTTTAAATATGATAATGATGGAGCCCTTCCATGCCATATTTCAAAAGGTGTCTTATCCACTTTCTTGGTTTGGGCCACATTGAATGTACTAGGCACGGAGAGCAAAGCGTAACCCCAAAATGATAGAGATAATGCGCTCCTAGCCATCATAGATCGAACCATATCGAAATAGAGTTCGATTCCAGATCCATCGGAACAAAGAACATTAATTGAGTTGATTTAGTACTTCACCTTTTAAAGGCTTTGATCATTTCAGAACTTCATCTTTGTGTCTTAACAAGTACACATAACCATAACTACTATAGTTGTCGGTAAAAGGAAATGAAGTATCTTTCACCATTCCTAGTCATTGGCTTAAAAGGATCACATACATCCAAATGTATGATACCTAATAAATCTTTTGCCATTTCCCACTAAAGGGTTTCTTAGTCATTTTACCTTGTAAACTAGATTCACATGTATCAAATGAACCAACTTCATTTGCCTCCAAAAGACCATTCTTTTGAAGTGTTTACATGCGACATCTGTTTATATGACCAAGGCGATAATGCCAAAGATAGGTCTCACTCAAATCCATTTTTGAGTCTCTTGGTGATTGCTTGGTACATTGAACTATCAAATGATGTATTATTATGAACCAATTCATAAATACCATTTGAAAGCATAGCTTTAAAGTAAAACATGTCATTCATCGAAATATAAATGTCATTGTTTACAAACTTTAAATCAAAACCATATTGTCTTAAAAGGGAAACTTGAAAAATGTTCCTAGACAAACTAGGAGCACACAAGACATTTTTAAAACAATTTCCAAATCATTTGGAAGTTTCAAAACATACTCTCCTAGGGCTTCAACTTGAACTTTCGCTCCATCGCCCATGAAGAGACTAATGTCTCCCTTCTTGTAATGCTTATTTCTTTTGAACTCTTGCAACGAATTGCAAATATGAGTTCCATATCTGGTATCTAATACCCATGTGTTAGAAGAAATAACATTAAGGTCAATATGTTTCATTAAGATTGTACCTGAGGTTTGTCTTGCATCACTCTTGTTTTAATCTCTTTAAGATAGGTTGGACAATTCCTTTTCAAAAGCCCTATCTCACCATACTCAAAGCATGGATTGTTCATGGCAACCTTTGCTTTCTTCTCTTTTGGTTTCGGTGGTTCTGCTTTAGCCTTTCTTTTCTTTTCCCTTTGAATTACCCGTTTCCATTTTCAACATTTGCTTTGGTGTCGGGGTGATGCCCTTTCTTGTTGCCACCCTCATTGATTGTTAGAATGGATAAAGCCCTTTTATCCATATTGAGCCTTTCGAGGCGATCAATGTGGCTTTTCATCTTAAAGATATAAGATGATATCGATTGGGTTTCCTCCACTCGACATGAATGAAATGCTCCAACCGTTTTGAAGCGTTCTACCCTTGCTTATTGTAGGAACATTTTCTTCAATTGGGTAATCATGTCGTATGCTCATGATGTTCAAAATCATTTTGAATCTTGGGAATCATAATTCCTAACATGAGGTTAGAGGCTTGCATAGTATCCTCGATATACTTAATCAAATCATTATAGGCATCCTTATCTTCCATAAGATGTTCACGGGATTAGGATCGTTCAACACATAGGATCTCCTTTCTTACTTGAGAACGATTCTTAAGTTTCGATATTAATCCATAAAGTGTTTTGATTGAGACGATCCTTTTCAAGGATTGTTTTTAGTGATAGGTTACGGACGGTTTGGGTAATATTGTTAGCGGCCATCTACAAAATTTTACAAAGTTCAATTTTAGTATTATCAATATTATTAATATTTTAATCATTAATAGCATTTTATGTCTCAAAGACAATTAATAATTAAAATCTAGAATCCAACGTTACATTTAAATATTGGTTAGGTGACATTTATCCCTCTTTTTAAATTAACAAGGTAGTCAACGTTTGACAATTGCAACCCTTTGCAACTTCTAGCCATATGGGATCGGTTAAACATCTTTATGTTTAGTTGGCATGTTTAATCCCATCAACACCTTTTATTCCCCATGTTTCGGTGACCCTAAGTTCATGGTTTCCAAATCAAGTCGTCCAACTTACACACATGTGTGAGTTTATACACATAAGTGGTTAGGTGATATTTATCCCACAAACATGGTAAACCCACCTCGAATATACAAGTTCCCTCAAATGTGATTAGGTGACCTTTATCCCACAAACAAGTTCCCAAGTGATTCGAGTGTTGTATAAAAGGATGGTGTTTGACTTGTTTTATAAAAAGGGATTTTGAGTTTTCAAAATTCTTGTTTAGAAAACTTTATGTACCATACATTTGCATGCATTCAAATACTTGGTACTTTTGTGAAAACAAATTTTCAAGGTTCTTTTTAACAAAACCCATTTTATTATAAAATCATTAATTTTTATTAACCTCTTTAATGATTTTTAAAGAATCAATTTTAAGCTTGTTGTTCATTATTAGTTTGTTAAGCTTGCATATCCAAATATCATCAAAACAATAAAATAAGCAACCACACAATCATAAATAACAATAGGTGCATAACCATAGCCAACTATTTTTTTACCACACTTGTTGGCCGAAACAAGTGTGCCAAAAGGTCCTTCCTAAGGGGTAAATATTGACACAAGTGATGTGTCCTTGAACTCCCACTTGATCCCGCATCCAAATTGTCACACCCCGAATTCCCACGTGTCACCGGTGGGCCCGGTAGGGGAGTATCGTGACGTAGTTGATATCATCATAGTCAAACAACACAATATATAAATGCACAGCGGAAGCAAAAGATAAATATATTACAATCCGAATATAAAGTAATATCAAGTATTACAACGAAGAGTAAAGGATCCACAGGCGGATCTTAGAACATAAATATTGTTCAACAGACTTTAGACGCCTAGAACTTGCAAGATTCCTTATTAACGTCCTGAGCAGCTTCCAGCCTATTACGTACTTGTACCTGTCACTTAGACTTTTGAAAATACGTCAGTTTTCACTGGTAAATACACTCAACCGACTCATTTGAAAATGTCTATGAAAATTGGTTTAGGTGCTCAAGGCACGAGGATGTTTTGACATTTTGATTAAAATGCACAAGGCAAAATTTAATCTTTTATACTTGGGACAAACTATATCTCATGTTATCAGTTTTACATAACTTGCTCTACATACGGGGCCCGGTTCTATGCCGGTTCATGATTAACCGACACACCACTATTCCCTTATTGGGAATCCCTTATTGGGTATAATTAATTCATAAACATATGGCATCTGTCAGGTGTATGCCTACACCCCGTGCTTAGGTCGTGGCCATTGCATTTAATGAGTCAAGGATATCCAGGACACGGTCGCATTAATCCCCAATGTTTCAGTCAAGCAATACGAATTAAAAACAGGTTATTTGGATTTCCCGACTTATTGGTCTTTGAATCCCATACCTGACCATGCGGTATTTATATTACCGTGTCCCAAGCCCGTAATAGGGAAAATAAGTTAAGAGTATTTACCTGAGCTAGCTCCTGTCTTAAATAGCAAGAATTATAATAACTCAGTCGTATTCACTTAAGTAAGCGTAGGTACAATTTACCGGAAGGCTCTAGTTTGGAATGATGGTATAAATAACCAATTAGAATGCTAACGGGTCTTTAATTAAGCCTAAGCTTAGACCAGTTAGTTTTAAGAAAGATACGGTTCAAACGCATGATAAAGCGAAGACCGGTTTAGAATGTGGTTTTGAACTGGCAAGCTTGTATGCTTATTTAATATGGGTAACTTAAACACATTCTGAATTTTGAGACAAAACTAATATATGCGAACTAGTCACACAAGCCGAACCGTACGCGCAAGAGGCGTAACGGAAATCATAAGGGTCCTAACCAGGTTTCCTAAGTTAATATGCCTCAAATATGTGGTGATATCAGTAGGATACCTTCCATTATGCCCAAAACGAATTTAAACACAAACTATGCCCCGTAGGGGTAATTTGGTCATTTATAAGGTTATAAAAGAGTTTAAGTATTAACCTGAATTGTAGGTCTGATATGTTCAGAAAAAATACTCAATTTAATAAGTTATAACAGTAGGGTAAAGTATATATGTGAAATTTATCAATTATAACCAAACTATGCAACGTAGGGGCATTTTGGTAATTTCACATAAGCCGTAAAGCTCAAAACTGAAGTCTTAGTTAAACAACTTTTTCTTACTGTTAAAATATTATAATTTACCTAAAATATCAGTAGGTATCAACCCTTATATGTTTAACATAGTTCTAGTACATACTATGCGTTAAAAACGCTTAAAAAGGCGATTAGAAGCCATTTCCGGGTTCTATACATAAAGCTGATATTTTATTATTCCAGAAGGCTTAAAATAATTTATTTATCATATGTAATCAGTAGCAAAAGGTATGGAGTCAATTAGATATGTAAAACTCATTTTATAGCCCGAAAGGGCAAAACCGACAATTACCGGATCAAGCCTACGACTATAAGTTATGCTCAGCCTAAAATTAATTAAAAATCTTTAAAAATCCCAAAATAATATATTACATCACTGGGTAATAAGTTTGGTATCAAAAAGTAGGCTTAGATAGGCCATACACTAATTATGTCGTTTAATTAACATAAAGCTTTCAATTTACGCTAATGAGCATAACTCTCAAACTACACCTCAAACTGATGTCAAACTTTGGGTGCAAGTTTATATATCAGTAACCAAGGTTTCTACTCTTTTACATTTTCAAAAATCACGTTTTAAGGTGAAAAGGGCATAATGGTCAACATATAGGCAATTAACGGAATCATGCGTATTAATTGGTTAACTAATGAACCATGGTGTATAATCACAGAGGGTTATACTAGCATGTAACCTGGTCCAAATAGAGCTCTAAGGTATTTCTAAATCATACCAAAACGGGTCAGAACTGAAGTCAAAGCAAAAGTCAAAGCTTTGCGACTTTCGGTTCCGAACCGAGTCTAAACAGTAAATTGTCGGGTTGAACATGTTTAGACATGTTCTTACACTAATTACCAACTTATATTAATGATCAAACAAGTTGTATGTGTTCTACATTGCTAATCATTCATAAATTAGAAAATAAGTATCCAATTGACTTTTTAATAACAAGTTTGACCCGACATTTGACCTAGTTAGAGTGGGAATCAGGGGGAACCCTTCTAAGGGTTTATTACCCACATAATTACCAAATTATAATTACTTTCAATTCGACTAATCACTGGACCATTAGTGATTAATCTTGAAGTCAACCGTTAATTACGACGGTTTGACTTTTAAGCTAAAACTAAGCAAAAACTTAACTAAGGAAGGATAAGCAAACTTACTGAAGTCCTATGCACGGTTAGGAAGGCTTATGGTCTGCTCTTAAGCTCCAAGAAGCTCCAGAAATGCATAAATGAAGTGTGATCACTTGTTGCAACTTAAGGGCCTTTATATAGTGTTTTAAACACCTTAGATCATTGACAAATCATGCTATCAATGGCCATGGATTATCAACAGATGTCCCTAAGTGCCTAGGAACATGTAGGGGGCGCCCATGAAGTGGAAATTTCTGATCTAAGTCGGTTCCAAGGCTGAACAGCCAACAAAAATGATTTTCTGCATCTGGAGGCCTGACGCGGCCCGCGTAAGGATTGCCAAGACCTTACGCGGCCCGCCTGGAGCCTAACTTCAGGTTTTAAAACTTTTTCAGTTTGCATCCTTGGCTCTTGGCTCTTCGAAAGGTCAACCACACTTTATTTCTTGTATTTTGACCCCTTCTTATTTACCTACAAGGGCTTCAAGACTTATACCCACTTTGCCAAGTCCTTGGTCACTTCTGGTTAACCCGAAAAGTCATAATTTTCAACGTTAACGCTTTAACCCCTCGTATACGAATTTGATCATAACTTTCTCATACGATAACGAAACTTTATGAAATTTATATCGTGCATTCTAGTGAGCATAATTAACCATTACAAAGCTTCGGGTTTGTCAAAAGGTCACTCAGAGGTATAACTTAAACATGTTGAGACATTTAACCCCTGTAGTTTGTAATCTCTCACTTTCCTTCATATTTAGCTTCGTATGATCCATGATTTATTCGTTTGAAGGTATGGGCATCATGTAGGGTTAATGTACAATATATTTATTCAGTGTTGACATTTAGAACTCGTATATTTACATACTTCCATGATTGTCAACTTTAGTCCTTTCAGAACATTCTTTCACACGTTCAAACTTATGACACGTGTCAACACATTATAGGACGTGAATTTTCGAGGTGTTACACAAATGCTTCAAGTCTTCCTTTTGTGTTGTGATTTCTTCACATTCTTTGGGCATCCAAATGTCTTTTATATTCAGCTCCGAACTCCTTTGGACTTAAAAAATGTGTTTTGGTTATCGGGCTAAAATACCATTAAGAACTATGAAATCCTTTTGGCCCAAAATTAGCCAAAACCAAACCGCATTTTTATGTGCATCTTCTTTTACAAAAGGTATCCTAATACATTTTTTTTAGTAAAATAAAATGCACCTAATATATTTATTTACATACCAAATGAAAATAAATAAATTACATAATTTTTACAAATGGAAGAACAAAGATAATGATTATTACAACCCTTTGAAATAATTAAATATAAATCACAAACACAAACATTCAACATATTCACACAAGGTCATGGCTAGGTTATGAACACCAAAATATATATCCACATATATATAAAATTCAAGAAGCAAAATGGTTTCCTTTTTACAACCTACAATTTTTCGGTCAAGAATGAAAGACCGAAAAAATGGGTTTTTGTCCAAACAAAACAATCATCCAAATGACATAATTTTTCAAGATATTTTTACGCATGTAAGAAAATAATCTTGAAAAACAAAAGGATAACCATATGTAAAATTTCGGCCATAGGGTTTTACCCAAACCCAAAACCCAAAAATTTCATATCCTATGAAGCATGCACTCATATAAGCGACTCTGATACCATTGTTGGGTTTTTCACATGTTTATCAAAGTGATTTCATCCGTATGAAATAAAAATGCAGCGGAATAAATTATTTAAAACATGTTATTTACAAGATATAAAACACATTTTATATGTAAAACCCAATACCCGGATCCATATACGAACATGCATGCTATCAAAAAATTAAAACACAACCATAAGGTGTTTAGAATACTACCTTCAAAGGAGTAAAGGATATGAAGAAGATGATACTTCTTGAACGGTTTCCTTCAAGTGTAGAAGACCTCAAGCTTGCATACCCCAAGCCTTCCGACAAACACCTTAAGTTTAGCTAGGATTTACACTTATGAACTCACTTGAAAAATCCCCTCTTTATCAACCATACATGGCCGAAAATTAGGAGCATATTTAGAGAGTTATTACACTTGAAATTCATACTTGAAACCCTTGGATAAAACCCCATGGCTGATTTTCTCTAGAGTAATTTCCAAGTCTTACACATGAAAATTCAAACTTGAAAAGGCCTCATGATCAACTACCCATAGCCGAAAATTTTAGGGGTGTTTTTAAAGTTCTTCCAACTTCTTTTTAGTGAGAGAAAATATATCATATATATGGAAGAAAGATGCATATCAAAAAGATGATCATTTCAAGAAGGTTGCATGTAAATGCATTGGCTAAATCCCACCTAGGGAAGAACACCAAGGGAGCGGCCCTATGGGGTTTTTTTTTTTTGCCAACTTCATTTCAAATTTTATATAAAATAAGTCTTGCATTTAAATTTTATAACTTTTATAAAATTATAACATCACATGTTATAAGACTTATACAACCTTTTAAAATGTTATTTAACCTATTAAATAACAAAATAAAATATTCTCTCAAAATAAATATCCATATAATTTATTAGTCTGTCAAGTGCAATTATTTAGAAAACCGATTTCTAAATATTATAAGTGTTAATATTTATTTGTATGATCATATCACAAATAAATATTATAAGTGTTTGTCTAGCTTGTATTTGGGTATGACTCGACTTGGATCATAACGTACAAGCCACATCAATTTAATATGTTTCTTGGGCATACAGAATCCAACATGGTCTTCAGTAGTACTTGAGACATAACAGTTGATTGAGCATCAGCACTTAGTCTTCATCAGTCTTTTGGGTCAGCAGTAGTTAGGAAGGGCAGTATTTGAATCCATCAGATGTTAGAGCCACTGTCAAGGGGAAAGATCAAATACAAACATCTGTTTATTCTGAATCCACTGATCTGATCCAGTTATGGCTTTAATCAACTGTTCCTCTGTAGGATTCAATCCCAACAAAATAGTAAAATGTAAACCCCCACCCCGGGTGTCCAAAAATGAAAAAGTAGATAAAAACTCTAAAGTAATCTTCCTGTGGGCCCACTCTGCGGCGGCATCAAATAAGTGGTCCCACGCGGAGTTAACTGGCCGATCGATCCCGGACCTAACCGATCGATCCAATATCGGTCAAAAACTGAATATCAATGGTTCGAGGCGCATCCAACACCATCTCTCGTAATCTGCCCAAAACCCTAGAGGCAGCCGTACCTCGGGGGATTTCTTTAATAAACTGGCCCGTCTCAGTAAAATCAGGCACAATCTCCTCCTCCTGTCCACGTCCCAGTCCGCATCCACGTCCCAGTCCGCGTCCACGTCCATGGCCCCGACCGTGACCTCCACCTCTACGGGCCGCAGCAGCTACTGATGACTCAGCCATATCGTCTGTAAAAATAACAATTACAACTTAGCAATCACTATACGATTAGCGTTAAAGTATTATACGAATATTGTTCTTGTATACGAATGTATTGTACATCTCATATACGCTCTTTACACATCAAGTATAGGTTTCGTATACTCACGTGTTATACATCTCGTACACGATCGGTAAACATGAAATATACCACCGTACGCGCAAGTACACCTCAGATATACGTTTCCTATACGCACGTATTATACGTCACGGATACACTAAAAATATAACAAATTGGGAATAAAATATAAGTTTATACGGTCGTATACAATGTTTACAATCGTATACAACTTGAATATTCAATTTGTATACGACCGTATATATCGTAGACGGTCGTATATAGTTTGAACATTCAAATATTATACGAGCGTATATAGTGTATACGATCATATACAGTTTGAATATTCAACTGCTATACGATCGTATAGATGGTATACGATCATATACGCTTTGAATATTCTACCTTTATACGATCGTATAAATTGTATACGACCGTATACACTTGAATAATCAGTTACAATTTTCAGTTTCAATTTTTTTTTTCAAATTCAATTATACAAACTTAATCGTTACGCCTATGTACGCTATTCGATCCTTTACTATACAAGACCATAATCTAAATGTTTCGGAATTTAAAGTATACTATACGAAAACGTACCGTATAGGAAGAACCACAAGAAAACGCCACAAACGCCGAAGAACGCTATCCAAGAACGATCCGAGAGAAAACCGAGAGAATTTTTAGAGAATGTTGAGGCCGTATGGTGAAAATGAGGTCTTATAAATCCTATACGACCTTTTGTTTCATGTATACAGGCCGTATATATGTATACGACCCGTATACAATCATTTATTATTTTTTAATTCAGTCGTATACTCCATATACGATCCCTGTATACGAGGCGTGTACATTTATACGTATACAATTGAGTATTTTTCATTTTTCTTAAATTACTATATGCGGAAGTGACGAAGATTCAGTCGGTATGTGTTAACGTTGATTCGTTTTAAACGTTGTTTTAAGTTCAATTTCAACTAGTTGCCAAAACATTTACATAACGTGTATGTTCATCATTACAAATTGTCAAAAAATGAAATAACATTTTAAACGTTTTTTCAAGTTCAATTTCAACTAGTTGCCAAAACATTTAAATAACGTGAATGTTCATCATTACAAATTGTCAAAAAATGAAATAACATTATAAACGTTTTTTCAAGTTCAATTTCAACTAGTTGCCAAAACATTTAAATAACGTGTATGTTCATCATTACAAATTGTCAACAAATGAAATAACATTTTAAACGTTTTTTCAAGTTCAATTTCAACAAGTTGCCAAAACATTTATATAACGTGTATGTTCATCATTACAAATTGTCAAAACATGCAAATAACATTTTATATTCATAGGCACTCAAAATCCACGTATGCCCTGGTCCTGTATTCATCAACGATCCTATTATATTGGTCAATACGTTCCTTGTAATAGTGATACCAACTTTTTGCTGGCGTATTCCGTGTCGGTTGTTGCCAATATCCTGATGGGGTTGGCATTGGATATTCCCCTTCTAATCTGATGTGAATAAAATGGTTCCTGTGTACATGTACAAGCGCGACTGTTCGATGGGGAATACTGTCTTCGGTTGTTCTGAACATGGGAAAAAATGAAGCACAACCAGTGTCACTTAATACGAGACAAACGACATTCCACCGGTTTGCTATCAGAAGCCCCGTGAAAAGCATTTGTAGCCACTTATGTCCTGGTGCTGCGTCTATACCAGACCAATCTAATGACTCCAGAACAATTTGATACTTAGGTTCATTTATCATTCTCCATAAGTTGTGGTACCGGTTGCACTCAGCCTGAAGCTCCCTCCGTATTAACGGCCAGTCCAATTCTTTAAGCGATAAGCCGACCGCTATAGATCGAAACCCATAATTACCATCACCCTGCACATTTTGTATGTGACTAAGGTGTGGATAGAAGCAAGGTGCAATGAACTTCTTGAAGTGCATGAACATATTAACTTGTGCGACAAGTAGCAAAGGTAAGTGTGGTTGCTCTTCCTTTGATTTTGCGACCTTCTTTTTTGTTTTCGAATTCTTAGCGCCTTTCGCAATCTCTCCGAAGAACATAGGTGTTTCAGCACAATAACTTTGTGTCTCGACAAACGAGCTATGCCTGGTAGGTTCGATGGTTGACTCTTGTGTGCCAAACCCAACGGGTGAATCACTATATGCGTCATGCGTTGTAAAAAGGCTGTGTCTTGAAGGCTCCGTAAATGAATCATCCTTCCTTTGTTGCTGAGCTTTTAAAGTTGGATGACCCCGTGTGTTTTTTTGCACAACTGGCTGTTTGAGCTTCGTCTTATTGAGTTGTACCAAATCCTTCATCTTTTGAACCAAGTTTTTCTTGACTTCTCTCGGCTGGGTAATTAAATGTTGTTTGAGAAGCGCAAGTTCGTCGTCTAAGTCAAAACAGTCCACCTCGCTTGGTTTTAGTATGGAGTCCAAATTTAACTTTTTCCAAAAAGGGTCTTTCAACTCCAACAGGATCATTTGACCTAAGAAACAAATCAACAAACAACATAAAACGTGAATAAGATTTTGCGTGCTGAAATGCTATAATTATAAAATGTGGTTGGTCGAATAATGTATTACCATTCGTTGTATACAGTTCCAATCGACACGCGTACGGCAACCCACAGCTTGTATACAAACTGCACGCGCATGTACCGTTAGATAACTTTAAGTTTTCTATTTCATTTACTTCGGCGGATATCAACTCTAGGCAGGCATGTGAAACCTTCTTTCGTAGGAGATCAAATATTGGTTTGTTATGTGGACCCAATGTTCGGCTCCTGCTTGTTTCAATGCTGCTTTTGATTTCTGTCACCTAGTTTCTTATGAGCTTATCAATAATTGGTACCACTTTATCCAGGGTGTAATTAGAGTCGCCTAGGTACTGCTTCAAAAGGGCATGTTGACCCTCTGCCCTGTTCGTTGTACGTTGACCGAAGTTCAGATGTTGGTCGCTCCAGAACGAAACAACCCGGTCTCTAAATGGTTGTAACCAGTTTGAATGCAAATAGTCCATAATCTCTCTAATCAAAGTCAAGTGCAGTTAAGACAAGTCAAATAAATATGATTATTAAACAAAAATAATCTAAAAACTTACTATCACTTTTTTTTGCTTGGCAGTTTTGATCTATAAGCAACACATGAAGAAAACATCCTCGACCCATTCGCCGTTTTCAGATGTTCTGTGGTAAAAAACAAACCCAACCTTCTCCAACCGGTCGAAAAGTATCTGCATTGGAGTCTCGCCGACTTGTTCCATTCGACCCAATTTGGCCCGAGCGTTGTATATGGTGTTTCTTGTTGAGACATTACGAGGGTTCTGTTCTTTAATGGCAGCAAGAATGTCTCGTGGTTTTATGTTCTGATGCGTCATTTGCTCCACCGTCCTCTCTTCCGATGGAGTCAGCCTCATTAGGGACGAATGAGCCTTTGGATACAGAAATGGTTTGTGGTTATGTTTAGCTTCCTCAACCCTTAGATGCCAATAACCTAACCTCTTTCTGTATGCCCTGATCAGTTCGAACTTGCAACAGGTTTTCCTGGTCCCGCTGCGTCTGACCGTGGCTGTTGATTTGTGCTCGCCGGCGCAATCGCACGTAAGCCAAATTTTTAACGGCTGACCGCTTGGAGGTTTATCGTAGATGGTGCGTTTGGTGACGATGGCGTAGCCATTTTCTCGTCCGACGTCTCTATACCACTCTACCAATTCATCCATGCTAACGAATTTCTAACGAAAACACTTATATGTGTCAATTAATGATTAACTCAAATGATTAACCCATCGCTTTAGTTTTAGTATAAACGGGTTCGGGTCAGTTTCAGGTTGAACCCGCGAACCCGTTTGGGTTAACGGGTCGGGTTCGGGTCAACATGGTTGGGTTGGCGGGTTGACCCGTTACACATTTATACTATATTATATTTTTTTACAATATATTTTACGTCTTAAATTAAATGGAGTGTGTATTTTTATGCCATGATTATAAATTAAAAAGAGAAATTAACATAGATTTTATAATTTAAATATGATATTATTATATATATTTGTGTTTTTTAAGTAAATTTTAATTTTAATATATTAATTTCGGGTTGAACAGGTCGTGTTCGGGTTCTTATGTATGATACGATTTTCGGGTTCGATTCGGGTTCGGGTTTGTGTAAAATTTGCAGGTTCAGGTCGGGTTGAACCCACCAACCCGCGAACACGACCCGTTTAGCACCCCTAATATAAGATTTTAATGAAAACAACATCAAACGTAAAAACGCTAAAATAGTTAGCATACAATAAATAAACGTATAATTAAATGTTATACCTGCTTGTTTTGAAACTCACTAGGTTCCTGGTCAGCATTTGAACCCTCGGGCGGTCCACCACTTATGGGAGGAGAATGAGAACTATCAGTCGGTGGTCCAACACTAACAGGAGGGGCTTCAAAATTAACCGGGTGTTGCGATGGATAATAACCAGCATAATATGGCTGAAAGCCATCGAAACCCCAAGTATCCTGACCTGCATCAGACGCAAGACTGGGATCGAACGGAGCATTCAGATCAAACACGCCCGGATTGTTATCTTGATTGTTATCATAACTCCCAGATTCGCCTCGTTATCAAACAAACCGAAAAAATCACGCTCACTCCAACCCGACATTATAGCGTAAATAATTTGAATACAGAGAAAAATAGAAGAAACGAATAGAAGTTGAATGAAAATGAATGAAATTAGTGTCGTTTATATAGAGAAGATTACGGAATATTACATCGTTTCAAATGATTAACACGTGAATCGAGGAATCTAACATCAAATCAAATAACTCGCACGAATATCGAGGAATCTAACGTCTAATCACATAACTCGCACGAGAATCGAGAAATATAACATCGAATCAGAGAATCTTACGTCTACTCGCACGTGAATCGAGGAATAATATGTCGAGTCAAATAGTAATAAAACAATAAAATAAATGAAATTCATTGTATACCCGTATAGGTATATACGACCCGTATAACATCGTCGTATAATATATATACGACCACACTATAATCTTATTCTAACATGGTTGATACGGTCGTATAAGTTTATACGGCCCGTATTGAATAAAGTGAACCGACAAAGGCTGTGCACAACCTTTGCCTTTGTCGGTTCACTTTATTCTATACGGGCCGTATAACCTTATACGAGCGTATCAACCATGTTAGAATAAGATGATTTCATGTGGATTTATTAGGACCTAATGTTATATCAATATGCAATGTGAGATCAGAACTGGTGAAACTTGAGGGCAACACCTTAAAAATAGAACGTACACATATAAAAGATATAAAAATATTATATCAATGTGTAAATCATGTGGGTGTACTACACTTGTATTGTGTGTGTAAGTATGGAGAGAAAACCTGATAAACTCCTATCAAACAATTTAAAAAATAAAATAAAGAATTAACACATTTAATATATATGTTTTTTATAGTTTTGATCAAAACAAAAAAGTGCTGAAAGGATTTAAAAAAAATAAACAAGTTTCTGTGTGATAATACATAACGCGACCCTTAGATATGTCACACTGAACCTTGTTTCTTTATTTTTTTTTTAAATTTGGTCAACGTACTTTTTATTGGAATAATGGATTTTAATAATCAGAACTATTGCTCGTTGGCCGGCAACGGTCCCTACTTTAAAATTTTCCACTAACAGTCCCATTTTTTCACATATTGGCATTCAATGGAACCTGACTAACAGAACACTAACGCTGTTAATCTCCGGTCGCCGGAAAAACATTTTTGGTCGGAAAAAGGTTCCTAAAGATCCGATCTATGGTTACAAACAGATTTAGGACGAAAACTTTGAGTTTTCCGGCTAAAAAGTTGAGTTTTCCGGCCAAAAATAAGTTTTTCCGGCGACCTTAATAATTGGGGCTTTACTAGAAAAGGTTACCAAAGGTGCGTAATAAGGTTACAAAGAGATTTGAGACGAAAATGTTGAGTTTTCAGGCCAAAATATAGTTTTCCGATAAAAAACATTTTTTCGGCGACCAGAGACTAACGGCGTTAGGTGTAGGATCGTGAAACGATCTAATGAGTCGATCAGAAGAGTGCTCAGACAGAATCAGGGGCGGAATTCATTGATTCGGTCTTCGTTTAGCTTGGATTCACTATTAAATGTCTAGTATATTAATCTCTGAACAATTTACAAGCTGGAGACACTTCGACAGCACCTCGGCGTCGGAAATCAGAACGTTACAAATGATGAAAGTTTGAAGGGTATTTATAGGAATGAACCCCTGACCGTTTGAAGGTGGCATACCCTGCTTCAAACGGTCACCTCTTCAAACGGACATGACACTTTCAAACGGTCATGCTTCAAACGAACATCTTCAAACGACCATTCAAACATATTAATTAATTTGACTTTTAAAGAGTTCTATTTTGTCTTCATGTGCCCATGATGCAATAGATGATGTCACATATATGATGTCATCATCATATATGATGACATCACTCTTGTTCAGCAATGCAACGAACCCGAGACTCGATATAAGACGAAGTCGACAGATGAATGCACCAACAGACTCCCCCTCAGATGTTGACGAGTCTTAAGTGTCGAGTCTTCGCATCTTCAGTCTTTATCAGTCTTTTTTCTTTCTTAGCATATACCAGGATCTTCTCTTTGGCTCTAACCTCGTCAGACTCCCCCTCTCATCATGATGGGATCGCTGTCTGGAATTAGTTATCACCTTGAGATCAATCCCTGGATTTATCTCTGTTTTAGCTCATTTCCTGCAAAAATTTTCTCACCACCACATAAGTTTTCACTTACATCAATAAGAAAAACTTACTGGAAATAGTTACATCAAGTTCAAATTAATGACCTTGATTAACTAATCAAACCTTTCTTTTACAAAAATCCGTTTCTTCTTTTAAACGCACACTCCCAAACCAGTTCATCATGTTCAGCACTTGAAATTTTGAAAATCAGCTCTTCAACATCAGTTGTCGAAAATCTTTTTGAATTTTTTCAAAATTTATGCTAAAACACACTAAAATCTTTTTGGGTTTTTATGAAATATAATGAAATGCAGTAAAGAAATATTTACAGACACTATTTTTGAGAGCTTGTGTAAGAGGATCATATCAGTTTATGTGACCAATCACTAGCACCGTTAAGCTTTAAACATTTTCAGTTCTAAACGATTCACGTAGATTGACGATATTGTTATCCACTTAAACTCAAACTAAAAACTTTCAATCTGCTTACCGATACTTTAAGGTATATTAAGATAGCACTAAGTTCTTATGGACCCCACGATCTCAGCATATCCCCTCATCATGCAATACACTGACTCAAGTAATGCCTTTAAACTTTTATCAACTGTGATTTGTGCGAAAACAAAGCAGAATGTTTAAACATTAACAATCAGGTCGATACTTCCGTATACGCAGAGAAAGTCCAATGTTTAAACAAAATAAGAAAAATAAAACAAGTTGAAGTTGTTTAGGCTTTAACCACCAGATCGATACTCCCGTATACGCAGAGGTGATCCAAAGCTTAAACGAAACACCAAAAAAAATAAAGCAGAACGTTTAGGCAACAACATCCAGGTCGATACTCACGTATACGCAGAGGATGTCCGATGCTTAAACAAAATAAAGAAATAAAACAAGTTTAAGTCTTTGCAAAATAAAATGCACAATCACAGTGACTTTTCGGCAAAGTTGTGAAAGTTCACAAACTTAACCAGTTTTATGTCTTTCGACAATCAGCGATTACTGAGTAGGCACACAATCAAGAAGGACAAAACTAAGTACTATGCTTTTGACCATGTTTCCCACTAGAACTAGGCTTTTTCATTTTAGGTTTGTATCGTTAACGCAAATCTACTAGTCTAGCTGAGCCTACCGTCACATCTTTAGTAAGATCGTTTATCACATTTTATCTCTCCATTTCTTTAGCATGCTGTGACAGTCCAACTAATCTACTATCATTTCCTCTTTTTCACAACAAAACTCATTTTAACATTTTTCAATGTTTTTGGAATTTTCAAATTTTCAAATTTTTTTTTAAATTTTTACTCCCCCTAAAATCAAAATATGTCTCAATTTTGATTTTCAGTGAAAATTTTAAAACAAGCTGTACAAGAAACGTGACAACATGATGAGAATCACTTCAATTCTCCATTCACTTGGCTTGAACAATCAGAACTCCCCCTGACAACAAACTATTTTCCCATTGTTGATGCACAAGAATGTATGTTGACTGCATCTTCATCAAGTCTTATATCAAGAAAGTCAAGATTGGAACTTAAAAGTCAAAATTAGGGTTTAGTTTTGATTTTAGAATATGTTTAAAAGGGTTCCGTTTGAAACTATAGTTTGAATGAGGGTTCCGTTTGAAACATGAGGGTTCCGTTTGAATTGGTTGTTTGAAAATGATTGTGTTAAGTTCAAACGGAAGGGTCTCATGCCTATATATAGAAGTGTGCTAGTCACATTTCAAACGGAACGGTACGGAACAGTAGGAAGGTCATTGAGTGAATCACGAAGTGCTGTCGGATTTTCATCAGAAAACGTTGTAAAAGCACAAATATTAATCAGAAAAGAAGAATTAAAAGGATTAGAGCTGTTTTGACGTTATGTGCATTGATTCCGCCTTTACACATGATGTTGAACTACCTTAACTGACTTTCAGGGTCACGTACACGATCCAACAAGTGGTATCAGAGCTAACTACATCACTGATTTGTTGGTGATGAAGGTGGTAGAATTGTTGGTGAAGGAACGTTATCCAATGGGATTGTAACGTTTGAGAGAGTTAACTACATCACTGAGCTGGAGAACAATCTGCTTAGTATCTCGCAGATTTGTGACAATCAGTACACTACTCACTTCACTGATAAAGAGTGTTTGATTTTGAAACCTGGTTTTGTTGTTCCTGAAGATTGGATTATCATGAGGGCACCTAGAGTGAATGATTTATATGTGTTAGATATGTCTGTAGCAACTACAACTACTGGTCAAGCACATTGTTTCGTGTCTAGAGCAACTGAGAAAGAATCAAGATTGTGGCACCGAAAGATGGGGCATATTCACCTAAGGAAGATGAATCACTTGGTGCACAATGATTTGGTATTGGGAGTTAATATCAAAGGTTTTCATCTGGAAGGGGAGTGCATTAGCTGCATCAAAGGCAAGCAGAAGAAAAAGTCACACCCTACAAAGCAAGTCAATTCAGTTTCGAGACCGTTGGAAAGACTTCACATGGATTTGTTTGGTCCTGTGAATGTCAAAAGTATTACAGGAGATTACTATTGTTTGGTCGTTACTGATGATTATTCCAGATTTTTGTGGGTTTCTTTCTTGAAAACGAAAGATGAAACATTTGACAGTTTGATGGGGCTGTTCAGGAAGATTGAGAATTTGTACCAAAGGCGTATCAAGAGAATTAGAAGTGATAATGGTACTGAATTCAAAAACAGCAAGATGGAAGAATTTTGTGATGAAAGAGGTATTTTGCATGAGTTTAGTGCTCCGTACACTCCGCAACAGAATGGAGTCGTAGAACGCAAAAACCGGACGCTAATCGAGACGGCTAGAACTATGCTCGCAGATTCAAAGTTACCGATTAATTTTTGGGCTGAAGCTGTTTCCGCCGCATGCTATACACTCAACAGGGTTCTCACTGTCAAGAAGTTCAACAAAACATGTTTTGAGCTAATCAATAACCGCAAACCAAATTTGAAGTATCTAGAACCGTTCGGGTCACCCTGTACGGTTATAGAGCCTCATGGAAAGTTTGGTCCGAAGAGCATTGAGGGAATATTTGTTGGTTATTCAAATCCGTTAAGACGTGTCTTCGTTCCAAGTGAGAAGCGGATTATTGAAGCTGTAAATGTTGAATGTCAAGGGTATACTATGCCGCCGCAGAATCCTGGTGATTCATGGCGTTATCATTATGACAAACTTTGGGATTCGTTTGACATGAGAGAAGAATCAGAGGAAGACGAAGATTTCTTTGATGAGTTGGATATTTTGCGTGAATATGAGTCACAGCTAAGGTTCCCAGCTGAGTATTCGAGAAGACCACGGGAAACTTCAAATGACGATGAAGCAGGTCCAAGTAATGCTGGTGAACATGATGATGTCCAACAGAATGAAGTTGCTCAAGATAATCAGTCGATTCAGAATGATAATCTAGAAGCTGAAAACATACCAGTATTTGATCGTGGTGATTCAGATTCTGAGGGGGAGCAAATTCAGTTTTCAAGTCAAACAAACCAAGTTGGTGAACAAGATGCAGAACAGAATGTTACTAATCTGGAGGGAAATGTAGATGTTCCAAGTGAAGTGATGCCGCGAACTTTTTCATATCATCCAGAGGAGTTGATCATAGGAGAATTGCAGACAGGCGTTCGCACTCGAAATCAGATTGATAAAGGGCTTACATGTTTTTATACAAAAGTTGCTCCTTTGCAAACTGAATTCTCATTAAGTTGTTTTATCTCGCAGGTTGAGCCAAGAACTTACAAAGAGGCGCTTACTGAAGACTCTTGGGTCAATGCTATGCAGGATGAACTTAGTCAATTCGAGAAATTGGGAGTGTGGAAGTTAGTTGATTTGCCGGATGGTCATAGGAAAATTAACACTAAGTGGGTGTTTAAGTGTAAGAGGGACGATAGAGGAGTTGCCGTAAGGAACAAAGCTCGACTCGTTGTTCAGGGATTTAGTCAACAGGAGGGAATTGATTTTACCGAAGTCTATGCTCATGTAGCACGACTAGAGGCGATCAGAATTTTCCTAGCATTTGCGTCTTGGAAGAACTTCAAAGTTTATCAGTTAGATGTTAAATCGGCTTTTCTCTATGGGAAGGTTAAAGAGGAGGTTTATGTCGGTCAGCCACCGGGCTTTACCGATCCAATCCACAAAAACAAGGTCTACTTATTGGACAAAGCGCTGTATGGTTTACACCAGGCCCCGAGAGCCTGGTACGAGACTTTGTCTCAACATCTACTAGCCAACAAGTTCATTCGTGGAAAAGTGGATGCCACTCTCTTCACTAAAGAGGTCGATGGTCATCTTCTGATAGTTCAGATTTATGTGGACGATATAATCTTTGGGTCGACAAATGAAAATCTATGCAAAGATTTTGAATGAGTGATGAAGCAGAAGTTTGAAATGTCATCAATGGGGGAGATGAAATTCTTTCTGGGATTACAAGTTGAACAACTTCCTGAGGGAATTTTCATTCATCAGTCAAAGTACGTTCATAATATCTTGGAGAAATTCGGGATGTCAGGTTCTACTCCAGCTGCTACCCCACTTGCAACAAATCATGGGATTCACCCAGATCTCACCGGAGACAGGGCTGATGAAACGTTTTACCGATCCATGATAGGTTCTTTAATGTACCTAACTGCTTCACGTCCTGATATTATGTACCCAACGTGCCTCGCAGCAAGATTTCAGTCTAACCCGAGAGCATCGCATATGATCATTGTGAAGAGGATATTGCGCTACCTGAAAGGAACTCCTTCATTGGGGTTGTGGTATCCTAGAAAAGGCGATTTTACGCTCGAAGGGTATTCCGATTCGGATTTCGGATGCTGCAAAGTCAATTCAAAATCAACAACTGCAGGATGCCAGTTCTTTGGTCCTAGATTGGTTACCTGGCAGTGTAAGAAACCAACGTCTGTGGCGTTATCTACATGTGAAGCGGAGTATGTTTCTGCTAGCAGTTGCTGCTCTCAGATCTTGTGGATACAGCAACAGATGCGCGACTACGGTTTGCAGTTTCTTAACACACCTCTTTTTGTTGATAATGAGGCCGCAATAAATATAACTAAAAATCCAGTTCATCACGCTAAAACTAAACACATAGAAATTCGTCATCACTTTATTCGTGATTGCTTTGAGAAAAAGTTGATACGAATTGAGAAAATCCACACTGACGAACAGAAAGCTGATTTACATACCAAAGCTTTTGATAAAAATCGGTTTAAATATTTGTTAAAACTGAATGGTATGAAGCTTCTGTCGGTGTCGGATGGCATAATTGGCGTTGATGAGAGTACTGTTGCGGATGAAGACGAGAAACAATCTGCAATGGTTTGTCGAATTTTTACTTGTTTTGGTATTTAGGGGGAGTAGATGTTTGTACATAGTTTATTTTTAGAAAATACAAAAACAGTAAAAATGCAAAAATACAAAAACATGATAAAATCTGAAAAAGAGTTTGTGTATATAGGGAAAATGATAGTACATCAGCTAGACGATTACAGTATGCTAAAGATTTGAAAAGTATAAAAGAGTTAAACAATCTCACTGATGATGTGTCGATAGGTTTTCGCACATTTAGTAGATTTATTCGGGATATAAACCTAAAACTCAAACTTGTAAATTCGTGGGGAACACTACTTGGATATATAGGTAACCCCTGAAATCTCGTTTGAAAGGTCTCTTAATCTGATATACTAGGTCTTTATACTCAATGATGTCTGGGGTATTATTCCGGGACTTCTGCTGAACGGTAGTTCTGACCTAGTCCCTGGCTAATACTTGCTGCAATGCTTGAAACACAGCATTAAACCCTCAGCATGCTGAAACAATAAAATTGATAAATGCTGCTGTTGTAAGCAAAAAGATCCTCTAAAGGGGACACACCGAAAAGTCGAAGCTGATATCTCTCTGCGTATACGGAAGTATCGATCTGAGATCCCTCGGCCCTCGCATACCTAAATTATATACAGATATCATTGTAGTATTCTCACCTGTAAGACTGATTATTGAGATTCTGGATACGGGAGTATATTCAAGAGGTGGGACACATGAATGAGCTAAGTTCTTAATTCATCTAAATCGTATCCTGAGTAAATTGAAATTTGTGTGAGAATTTAAGATGGATCAGTATATCGACAATCGAGGTGAATTGTTTAAATCTGAGTATGTAATGTAGCTTAACGGTACTTGTGATTTGTCTAAAAAGCTGATATGATTCCCTGACACGCTCGCAAAAATATTGTTTGTATATATTTCTTTACTGCATTTCAGTCAAGATAAAAAAAATCCAAAAAGATTTTCGGAGTGTTTTAGCATAAAATTTTGAAAATTAAAAAAAAAAATTGACAACTGATGTTGGTGAGTTGATTTTCAAAATTCCAAGTGCTAAACTTGATGAACTAGAGGGTTGGGAGAATATATTGAAAACTTTGAATGTCATATACAAATGTTTTGAAAGATTGTGTGTGTTAGTTAATCAAGGTCATTTATTTGAACTTGATGTAACTTTACAGATATATGGATGAATATATTCTACCAGTAAGTTTTTAAATCTAAGTGTAATAAATTTGTGAAACTTATGTTGTGGTAGAGAATATGCAGGTTTCATTATTCCCAACGGAAGCAAATTGTCAAAGCTTGAACCAGATATCTCAGATTCTAGCATATCGAGAGGGGGAGTCTGTGAAAGGATGAGTCTGGATCAACAGTATATGGGAATGTGAAGATAGAGTGCTTATGATGAAAAGACAGAGTTAGAGAAAAGACTAAGACTGAAGACTCAGGAGCTGAAGACTACGTCAACATCCAAGGGGGAGTCTGTTGATGCACAAGAATGTCTGTTGACTGCATCTTCATCAAGTCTTATATCAAGAAAGTCAAGATTGGAACTTAAAAGTCAAAATTAGGGTTTAGTTTTGATTTTAGAATATGTTTAAAAGGGTTCCGTTTGAAACTATAGTTTGAATGAGGGTTCCGTTTGAAACATGAGGGTTCCGTTTGAATTGGTTGTTTGAAACTGATTATGTTAAGTTCAAACGGAAGGGTCTCATGCCTATACATAGAAGTGTGCTAGTCACATTTCAAACGGAACGGTACGGAATAGTAGGAAGGTCATTGAGTGAATCACGAAGTGCTGTCGGATTTTCATCAGAAAACGTTGTAAAAGCACAAATATTAATCAGAAAAGAAGAATTAAAAGGATTAGAGCTGTTTTGACGTTATGTGCATTGATTCCGCCTTTACACATGATGTTGAACTACCTTAACTGACTTTCAGGGTCACGTACACGATCCAACACCCATTATGATCTCAAAACACCTAAGTTTGTTTTAATCAAAATGGTTTTTCCGGAAAAATAAGTTTTGTGAGTCTTTTCACAAATTCGGGGATCTTTCATCACCTTGTTTTCTTTAACCACTTGTAAAAACTAATATTTTTAAGATCAATCCACAAACATCACTTGTAGAAAATCAAGTACAACTTAATGTCCCTGATTTACCACTTTTAAGTCGAAATATCACATTCGTGAATTTCTCAAGAAACGTGCCGATTCATGTTCCACTCTTACCAACCTGGGAACTCCGGCAAGTCAGGTTTTTCTATTTAAAGAGTTTCACCCAAGCCTGACGGTCCTTGGGTGCTTTTGAAATTCCATTTGACAATGATGGAAAATTTTCATCATTCATTGTCAAACCGGAATCACCACTTTTTACCTCAACACATGGCTCCTCTGGCTTTACCACACCAGATTCATCACCTGAACTTGGCTTGTCTGACTTTAAAGAGTCAGATTCATCGCCAACAACTGGCTCCTTTGTTTCCGGAGAAACAAATTCATCACCAGCAACTTTCTTTTTCATCTTTCTCTCTTTCGTCCTCAGATTTGTATCTGATGAATCCGTTTTGCTTGATTTGTCATTCTTTGGCGAGCAAGACGATTTATCAGAACTTTTATCTGTTTTACTAGTTGTATCCGAGGACAAAATCTTCTCTAGATACTCTCTCGCTTTCTTCCTCTTCTTCCTCAGTCTGTCTTTTTGCCCCTAAGAAAGCTTCACTTTCTTTTCTTGAACTTTAGGTTCTTGAACCTTCTGTTCTTTGGGCTTTGCTTTGACATTGACTGGTTTCTTTACCATTTTCTAAGATTCAGCCCTCGATCTTCCCTTTGATCTCATTGGGCAATCTCTAGCAATGTGACCTTTGATATGGCATTCAAAGCATCTCCTCGTCTCAAACCACTGATTTTGGCAGTTAACAGCAATGTGTCCTCTCACACCACAAGTGTAACACACTCTGTTATCGTACCAATCACCACTTTCAGTCCAAACATTCAGATCATAGCATTGTCTGGCTTTGTAGTGATCATCACTCCTCTTGAAAACTTGATTTGGCTTTTGAGCATTGTGGTCAAACCTGCACCACTCATTACCAACTGTTTTTGAATTTTGTTTTTCAGATTTTTGTGATTTTTTATAATGATTGGATGATTGAACTGATGAGCTTTTATTCTTGTTTTGAGCATTTTCTGAATTTTTAACTTTTTGTTTCTGTTCCACTTTCTTCTTCAAAGGTTTTTGCGTAGAGCATTCACCCTTTTCAGTCGATTGCAGAACAGTTTCTTGAAATTTTTCTTTTAATTTTAAAAATATTTTCTTTTTCTCATTTTCAGCATCAGACTCTGTCTCAGACTCGTCTACTGAATAAAACTCCTCATTTTCATCATCATTTTTCTCATCACAATCTTCAACCTTGACTTTGTCAAAGTTTGTGACATAGTCACTTATTGGAACTGAATTGATCGGTTTTGGACATGGATAATCTGGTGTTGGTGACGAAGTCTCAAAACCTTTCAATTTCTCTTCAAGCTCTTTGATTTTAATCCGAGCTTTTTCAGCTTCATTTTCAAGCTGAATGATTTTCTGAAGATGAGAATTTATTTCAATTTGTTTTTCAAGATTATTTTTAAAGATAACAGATTTCTCATCTTCTAAAATCTTCATTTGACTTTGAAAATTTTTTCCAATTTTTAATTTTTCATTTTCAAATTTTTTTTCGTTTTCTTTCAAAATTTTGTTTTCTAATGTCAAACTGTCCAAATCATTTAACAGTTTGACATTTTCAGATTTCAATTTCTCACAATTTTCCTGCAAATCAAAAATCTGTTTCTTATCAGCTTTCTTCTCGTCTTTCAAAGCTGAAATCTCTTCAGTGTATTCCTCTCCCACTTGTACACCTTCATTCCTGCTTCTTTTTAGTATTGATTTTCCATTTTGACTTTTCTTCTTCTCAGCATTTCTCTCCATCTGTTCTTCAAGTTTCTTAATGAATTGACAAATTGTCAATCTAGAATATTCTCCAGTTCTTTTTAAATCCAAAAGATATGTACCCCACTCTTGTTGAGGTATGGCATTGGCCAATCTTTCAACCCATTCATTTGGACTTTTCCGAATACCTTTCTCAGACATTGAGCGAACAAGATGGCTATACCTCTCAATGATACTCTTTGTATTTTCTCCTGGACAACCTGAAAACAAGTCAAACTCTTTCTCCAATACATTTATTCTATTAATTGTTTCACTATTCATATTAAAGAAATTTGTATCCATGATTCTTGTAGTTCAAGCGGAATAGCCTAACAATCAGAATCAAGCGGAATAGCAACCTGTCTTTCAAGCGGAATACCTGAAACAAACAAACAAAACGATCAGTTTAAACAGACTGAGAACGTAACAGTGTGTTTGTGAAATCAATTTAAGACTCGTGTCAAAGATTCGCGGACTCGTTCCTCTTCAAGATGAATAGATGTAAGCTTCTTTACTTAAATGGGCCGTGCACTTTAATATGATGTAAACTTTGGGCTTGGCTGACAACACTTTAAACTCTAATTGATTTAATCATGATTGGGCCGATATAAACAAGTAGTGGACTGTTATCACATGTAGATTTTAATGAACCGTCAATGAATTATCAAATCACATGCAATCACATGGTGCAAACTGACACTAGACACATGATGTCCTTTCCCGATGTACTGACACCACGTTAGATGAACTTTCCACGATAGATGTCCTCATTTTTTTTATAATTCTCGAGCCGATAAAAGAATCACATGCAACTTTGACTAACAAGTCCTGGCAAATCACATGAATCAATGAATCTTTTCAAACAGTTCACACAACTCAATGTACAATCACGTGAAGACTAAAACACTTTCAAACGGGAACCATGTTTCAAACGGTCATATCATGTTTCAAACGGACATGCCCAATTTCAAACAGAATGTGTCAGTTTCAAACGGTCAGGTGCAAATTTCAAACGGTCAGGAGCAGATTTCAAACGGTCAGTAGCAGATTTCAAACGGTCAGGCAGTTTTTCAAACGGACAAGTGCTGGACTCGTTCAAACGGTCACCAACTTTCAAGCCATTTTTACCAGTTTTACTTCGTGTTTTGATCTGATATTCTCAAGGGTTTGTTAAAACACAATTACGCACACATTGTGAAAGTTTTAGCAGATTTTAACCGTAAAAACTTCTTCAATTTTTAAAAGAAGGTGTAGAAGTCAGAATTTTTCAGAGAAAACTAGCTAAACGGTAAGAACTCTTCCTCCTGAGCTCTGATACCACATGTAGGATCGTGAAACGATCTAATGAGTCGATCAGAAGAGTGCTCAGACAGAATCAGAGGCGGAATTCATTGATTCGGTCTTCGTTTAGCTTGGATTCACTATTAAATGTCTAGTATATTAATCTCTAAACAATTTACAAGCTGGAGACACTTCGACAGCACCTCGGCGTCGGAAATCAGAACGTTACAAATGATGAAAGTTTGAAGGGTATTTATAGGAATGAACCCCTGACCGTTTGAAGGTGGCATACCATGCTTCAAACGGTCACCTCTTTAAACGGACATGACACTTTCAAACGGTCATGCTTCAAACGAACATCTTCAAACGACCATTCAAACATATCAATTAATTTGACTTTTAAAGAGTTCTATTTTGTCTTCATGTGCCCATGATGCAATATATGATGTCACATATATGATGTCATCATCATATATGATGACATCACTCTTGTTCAGCGGTGCAACGAACCCGAGACTCGATATAAGACGAAGTCGACAAATGAATGCACCAACATTAGGGTTCTATTAGTCAATGTCCATTGAAGGCCAATATGTGAAAAGATGGGACCGCCTGTAACAACCCGACTTTTCAGGAAAGTCAAAGTACAAGTCAAAGTCAAAGTCTAGATCTGTCATTTCTGACTTAATTATTGCTTGTACTCTCCGACCCGATAATCGATATTTTGGTTTACGCTATTTTATACTACGATTTGTTAATATGTGAGGTAACAATGCGATAAACGCAATTAAACGCTATTCTACTTAACGATATTACATCGCTATCGCATCGCAACTCGAATCGCAAATATGAATTTTGTTCTATGTGTGTGTGTTATTATGTGCTTTACTTGTGTGTGCTGATGTTATGTTTTGGGATGTATTCGCTAACGCAATCGCAACTCTATCGCAACGCAATCTATCACAAACGCTAAACGCAATTTGTTACATCGCTATCGCATCGCAACTCGAAGGTCGGAAAACTAACCCGCACGCGCCGTCCGACCGAACGACCATCCGATCGGATGGCCATCCGATCGAACAGCCGTCCGACCCCTCCAACTCTGCACCGCCTTCACCCCTTCACCTATAAATACCTCACCTGTCACATCAACTGTTCATTGATGTGACAGCTCCATCCGACCCGTGCACTTTCAGCCTCTTTTCTCTCGATTCCTCACGATTCTTGTAAGTTTTCTTCATAAATCTTGTACTTCCATATGTTTTTACTCTGATTTTGACATGAATCTAAACATTTTCAAACTGGTTTCAAACTTTTCTTCAACATCTTTCACTTTTCATTCAAAACCGTTAGAATCTGGACTCGTTCGGGCTCTCTACTCATTCTCTAGTGGAGAACCAGTCTGAGAATGGATTTCTACCGGAGAGACGACGGAATCACGGGTTGAATTTGAAACTTCGTCAAGAACAGTTGAGTCTGATCGAACGGGGTGATTCCCATCCTATCAAACGAGCTAGACTTGATGTGATTTCCTTTGTTTAACACGCCGTCATGCCGTCTCCATCAAACCGCAAACTTTTCAACTTAACTAATTTTACCAAGTTTCCAAACAAACTGGTTACTCAATCGAATAGCCATCCGATCGGACGACCATCCGATCGAACGACTATTCGACCAGGTGACTTGTAATCTCAGACCCTTAAACAATTTTCAAAACTTCAAAGAATATCAACTCTTCAATCGAACAGCCATCCAATCGAACGGCCATCCGTCCAGATGACCTTCCGATCGAATGACTTTATTTATACTGCAACGAAAACTTCAAAAGTTCAACATTTTACAAACACACCTCCCCCAGTCGAATGACCATCTGACCGAACAGTCATCCGTCCAGATGGCCATCCGATCGAACCACCATCCGTTCACTCATCACACCCGACATGCTGTTTTACGCACTGTTCAACGCTTATACTGTTGCACTGTGATCAGGCTAATCTCTCAAGCGCTCCCTTCAATCCAAGCTTGTGTTTATTTATTAAACACGAACTGTGAGTATACTCGATCCCTTTTTGCTTAACACACTTTTGGGTGTTACATATGTTACTTATATTAAATCACATCGACACACAACGCAAACACTTCTATACGCTAACCGCTCTCGCAAGTTATACGTGTTATTCGATGAATGCTTGTATGTTATGTTTACACAATGATTGTTGCCTGACACCTTAGCAATGATAGTACTATAGTTTGGACTCAGCACCTGTCGTGGACAGGGGTTGTTAGGGGTATTACTTCACGTGTCACAATGGTGATATGTGTTGCGCATTCTACAACTCGCAGTCATGCCTATGCATATGTCATTGTCGATAGCTTACTTTCTTCACATTTCTACGTGTTACATACTGGTTATGCGTAAACCGCTTTTCGCTACTATAAGTTATTAAACTTGTGTAATAACCTTTACACTATGTGTATTGACCTATTTTAACGTATGTGACAGGTGCTTAGGATGCTAGGATTGCTGGACTTTTGTGGAATCAAGTTAGGTGGTCTAGAAACCCACGAATAATATTTGAGTTGTCAGAACAATATTTGTTTTTGAGAACAATGTCTGTAATAACTATTTGTGCTTTATAAGTTTATGGTATGGAACATGAATGTTAATTATATTGTCGCTAATAGTGTTATGGATTCTCATGGGCAATCTCTTTCGCTCAGTGCCTCACCCCGATATTTCCGCCCTCGATTGGTTTTGCAACCCCCGGCCCCTATCTCCTGGGATCGGGCGGACGCGAACTCAGATTAAGTGGTATCATTGGTTATCATTATATGGCAGCGGAAATTTCATCAAGACCATAGGAAATATTTTGTTAGAGTAAAATACCACATTTTAATATTAATAAACGCATGGGTAAAACCCAAGTTTCTATTACAAACATGTTTATAGGGATAAACCCTAATTTATTGAATTTAAAACATCGTCTTTATTTAGGTAACTTTTATAGCCACATTTTTCCAAGCCTTCAGTGCTCTCCAGCTGGCTTCTAGTTGGCTTTCACATTTTTGTTACCTAAAACGCGTTTTAAAAACATTTGTCAGTGGGAAATACTGGTGAGTGAATCCCAGTTTAATCAAGAAGCATTTATCCTTTAACAGTATTGAGAGCAATTACAATGTTTATATCTACACAATTACTCATTCAGTATTGTCAATCCTGACTGGTGGGTCATATTACACATTGATTATCTCGTTGTCCAATGGTAACATGTTCCACATTTTGTATACAAAACCCCAACATACCGGCAGTAATTGAAGAACTACAAAGACTCAATCCCTGCTAATCACATTGTAAAATATTTAAGGTTTTGTAAAAACAATTTGCAAAAAGGTTTACAAAAAGGAGATTACTCACATTGCTACTTTAGACACTTCTTGGTGGATTCCTGGTTATAATCTATTAATTAAACAATGCACGCATGTTAGTATAATAACCCAATATTTACATTAGTAATACCCTCCCTGAGATAGAACTCCAACGACTACATCGGGCAGAACCTCGACAACCGTTACGGAGCACTAGATCAATTGGGCAGCGTGTCTAATAGGTAACTGGGGGTTATAATACTTACATCGGAGCAAAGCTTCACTACTTTAGTGGGTATAATACCTGATTATAATCTTAACACTACAGAATTTAGAGAGAATTTCGAATTTGTGAGCGAGTTGCAACTGAAGGTCGATGGCCCCTTTTATAGGGCTGTAATTCAGGTTTTTCGCGCCCCGCGAAGGCCACACAGAGGGCTTACGCGCCCCGTGACGTAGGGGTAGTAGGCCCTAGATTGGCCCGGTCTTGGGACTAGACTCGCCACGATGTTGCCACGTGGCAGCTCAGGGTCTCGTCCTGATCCATAGCTGTCGCGCCCCGCGTAGCCCAAAGACAAGGTCTTCATGGCCGGCGAGCACCCATTAAATCTTTATTTTATTTAATTTTTGTGAAATTAAAGGTATTTAGGGCCAAAACTCGCACACGGGGTGTATTTTAGGACCTTTAGGGATATTCTAAATATATTAAGAGTGTCAGAAATATTTAGGAGGGTTGTTACATCCTCCCCACCTTATTTTAGAACTCGTCCTCGAGGTCTAATGGAATAGGTGTGGATATTTCCTTTGCGTCTCTGATTCAAGCTCCAAAGTGTACTCTGGTCCTTTCTTGGAATCCCATTTCACTTTGACTAGAACTAATCTCTTGTGTTTAAGATTCTTGACTTTTCAGTCTTCAATTTGTAGAGGCTTTTCTATGAATTTGAGCTTTTCATTTACCTCTATGTCCTTAAGAGGTATCATTAAGGTTTCATTGGCTAATCACTTTTTGAGATTACATACATGAAATACAACATGTATTCCAGCCATTTCCTCTGGCAGTTGTAGCTGATAAGCTACTGGTCCTATTCTTTTAATAATCTCTAAGGGTCCAACATACCTGGGGCTTAGCTTTCCTCTTTTGATGAATCTTACCACTCCTTTCCAAGGAGAAACTTTTAATAAGACTTTGTCTCCTACCTGAAATTCCAACGGTTTTCGCCTGTTATCAGCATAGCTTTTCTGATGATCGCGTGCTGCTTTTAGTCGTTCCATGACTTGAATAATCTTTTATGTTGTCTCTTGTACTATCTCTGGTCCAGATAATTGCTTTTCTCCGATTTCTGACCAACAGACTAGGTTCGGCACTTTCATCTATAAAGTGTTTCGAATGGTGCAGCATTGATACTGGTATGATAGCTGTTCTTGTAGGAGAATTCTATTAATGGTAAGTGATCGTCCCAATTTCCTCCGAAATCAATTACACAAGCTCTAAGCATATCTTCCATTGTCTGAATCGTCCTTTCACTTTGTCTATCTGTTTGAGGATGATAAGCGGTGCTTAGATTTAGCTTGGTTCCCATTGCTTTTTGGAAACTTGTCCAAAAATGAGAAGTAAAACGGCTATCTCTATCAGAAACAATTGATAAAGGAATTCCATGTAATGAAACTATTTCATTTGCATACAACTTGGCTAATTGTTCCACACTGAAAGTTTCTTTCATTGCTAAGAAATGAGCTGACTTAGTTAGCCTATCTACAATCACCCAGATTGTATCATTACCTTTTCGTGTCTTGGGTAATTTGGTAACAAAGTCCATTGTTATCAATTCCCATTTCCATACAGGCATTTCCAATTGCTGTAACAAACCCCGGGGTTTCTAGTGTTTATCTTTGACCTGTGAACAAGTTAGACACTTGGCAACATAAGCTGCTATATCCTTTTTCATTCCTATCCACCAGAAATTATTTCTTAAGTCTTGATACATTTTATCGCTTCCAGGATGTATCGTATATTTAGACTTATGGGCTTCTTCTAATATTCTGTTACGTAGGTTTCCTAGTTTAGGTATCCAACTTCTTTTCTTATGGAATCTCCAAATTCCGTCTGTTCCTTGTTCTAATTCCTTTCAATTTCTCAGTATCATCCTTGATTACTGATTCCTGTGCCTTTCTAATCTGTTCGTTTAAATCTATCTGCAGATTTAAATTAAGAGAACGTATTCTTTTTGGTTTTTCGTGATATTTTTGACTTAAAGCATCGGCTACTACGTTAGCTTTTCCTGCATGATACTGTATATTACAATCGTAATCACTTAGTATCTCTATCCAGCGTCTTTGTCTCATGTTTAACTCTTTTTTCCCGAAAACATATCTTAAACTCTTATGATCAGTGAAAATGGTAAACTTACTACCGTAAAGATAATGTCTCCAAATTTTCAGAGCAAAAATGATGGATCCTAATTCTAAATCATGGGTTGTATAGTTTTCTTCATGGTTCTTAAGTTGCCTAGATACGTAGGCTATAACCTTTTGACGCTGCATCAATACACATCCATAACCTAACTTAGAAGCGTCACAATAGACTACAAAGTCTTCCGTTTCTTCTTGTAACGCTAATATGGGTGTGTTGGTTAATCTTTGCTTAAGGATTCTAAAGGCTTCTTCTTGTTTTTGTCCCCATTCAAACTTAACAGACTTATAGGTTAGTTTTGTTAAGGGAATGGCTATTCTAGAAAAATCTCGGATAAATCTTCTATAATAACCGGCTAATCATAGAAAACTTCTAACCTCGGTTGGTGACTCAGGGGTTTTCCATTTAGTAATTGCCTCAATCTTTGTGGGATCCACATGAATTCCTTCATGATTAACTAAATGTCCAATAAATTGCACTTCTTCTGACCAAAACTCACATTTTGAAAATTTAGCATAAAGCTTTTCTTTTCTCAGCAAATTTAGAAGTGCATGCAGATGCGCTGCATGTTCCTCTTTACTTTTAGAATAAATTAGAATATCATCTATAAAGACAACTATGAATTTATCCAAATATGGCTTACATATTCGGTTCATCATGTCCATAAATGCGGTTGGGACATTGGTTAAACCAAATGGCATGATAGTAAATTCATAATGTCCATACCTGGTTCTAAAAGCGGTCTTAGGAATGTCCTCTTCCTGTACCTTTAATCGATGATATCCTGAGCGTAAATCGATTTTAGAAAAGAATCGAGCTCCTTGTAACTGATCAAACAAATCATCGATTCTCGGTAATGGATACCGATTTTTAATCGTGACTTTATTTAATTCACGGTAATCAATGCACATACACATTGACCAATCTTTCTTTTTGACGAATAAGATACGTGCTCCCCAAGGCGATGAATTTGGCTGTATAAATCCTTTTTTCAAGAGTTAGTCTAACTGCTTCTTTAGCTTTTGCATTTTTGTGGGTGCCAAACGGTAAGGTGATTTGGCAATGGGTGCTATTCCTGGTAACAAATGAATTCTGAACTCAACTTCTCTATCTGGCGGGAGTCCTGGTAATTCTTCTAGAAATACATCTGAAAATTGAGATACTACATGGATATCTTTTAATTCCTTTCCTTTAGTGTTAATGATTATGGAAATCATATACACTAATGATCCTTTCTTAGCATAACTTGCTGCTTTCATCACAGAGATAAATTTTGTGGATCTAGTTGGCTTATCTCCTTTAATTGTGATCTTTTCACCTTTTGGTGAATTTACTTGTATTGACTTTTGATCACATAGAATACTAGCTTTATTGGCTATTAACCAATCCATTCCTAATACAACATCAAATCCTGTCAGATTCACTGGGTAAAGGTTTGCAATAAACTTTTGATTTAAAATTTCTATTCTTGCTCCCTGCAAGATTTCGGTAATCTTAATGGTTTCTCCATTTGTTGTTTCTACTAAACATTCTTGTTGGAGTTTAGTTAATAGTTGATTGAGAAGTTTGCAAAATGAAGTATTAATAAAACTTTGGTTCGCACCAGAGTCAAATAATACTTTGGCAAAGACATCATTAACTAAAAACGTACCGGCAATCACGTCCGGAATCATTTTGGCTTCTTCTGCAGTCAGAAAAAATGCTCTAGCATTCTTAGTAGTCTTGTTGTTTGTTGCTGGAGCTAATTTCGGACAATTTGGCTTGATATGACCCTGCTCTCCACAATTGTAGCATATCTTATTGGTGGGTTTCTTCCTGTAGTCTTCTTCCTTGTGTCCAGATATTTTGCAAAAATTGCAGTATATGGAGCATCTCCAAGAATGCTTCCTTTTGCAATACTTGCAGTAAGGTGCAGAAGTAGAACCTACATTTTTCCCACGGTTGGAATTATCGTAGCGAAATTCTTGGGTAAGCATTTGAGCTAGGTTCTTCCTCTGGTTTTCTTCTTGGGTACGTACCAGTTCATCTGTTAAGGTATTTGTTAGTTCTACCACTTCTTCTATGGCTTGTGGTCTAGCTCCCTTGACTACATGCCTAATTTCACTGATTAATCCCCAGATGTAACGAGAGATTAACACTAGTTTAGGTGATGCTAGGGTTGGCACTATTCTAGCATATTCGAAGAATGTAGTACTGTAACCTTTACTATCTACTCCAGTCATTCTTAGGTTTAAGAATTTATTTGCTATATGTCCTTCTCATTGGGATGACAGAATTTCCTTTCTATCATATTCTTAAACTCGTTCCATTCCATACCATAAACACTGTCACTTCCTCTAGATTGGAGGATAGTGTTCCACCATTCTAACGCTGCATTTTTTAAACATATTGGAAGCAAACATTATTTTATCTTCTTCTGCGCACTTGCTTATTTTTAAGACTGCCTCAGTCTTTTCTATCCAGCGTAGAGCTGCAATGGCCCCTTCATTGCCAGAGAATTCTATTGGTTTGCAGGACCAGAATTCTTTGTAAGAACAACCATAAGACATGGTTCTTCTTCTTTTTGAAATTGGCATTTGAAAAATGGGTCCATTATGCACTCTGTGACTAAGTTCAGTATGGGTTCGTTTACTCCCATTATCACTTTTATTATTATTTTCTGCGTCCCTAACATTTTGGATAATAGCTGGCATGGCATCTCTAATTCCTTGGGTTACAATGTGTCGAATTTCACTGTTATTTATTTGATTTTCATTATTCTGGTTTTCCAGATTTGCTGCGTCGGCCATCTGGATTTTAAACAATTACCAAGTAATAATATCGCATGAAAATATCCAATTCAGCAATCACACATGTTAGTGCATTACGTCTATTGACTTCGTCTTGTATCATGTAATAGGATAGGATAGGATTTTCAGTGCACGAGATTCGAGAATCAAAGTTTAGTGTTTAAGATGTTGATTCCGCTCGAAAGTGTAAAAGGGTCATTTCGAGCGAAATCAGAAACATCTGATTCCGCCCGAAAGTGTTCCTTGCCATTTGGAGCGGAATCACCCTCCTATATATAGTGCACTTTACATTTCATTTGGTACGACACTTCCGGATTTGTAACGAAGTGCTGCCGAAATCTGTTCCGGTTGTAATTGATGTTAAAATCAATATAAGTAACAGATTTAATAGTATCAAGCTGTTTTCAAGTCCAGTTCACTGATTCCGCCTTTGAACCGGATATAAAGCTCTTCTGAACGACTCAGTCGGGTCCAACAACAATCCTACAAGTGGTATCAGAGCCAGTTGGAGGAGTTTTGCAGTTTACAGCTGAATTTCATTGAAATTTCTCTTTTCTACACCTTCTTTCTTCAATCGAACGAGATTTAATGGTTAAAAGTTGTTCAATTTTTCACAGATTGTGTAAAGATACATATTAACAAATCCTTGAAAGTTACAGAGCTAAATTTTCAGTAAAAATGGACAAAATGGACTTTCGAACTGATTCCGCTCGAGTGGATACTTTCTGATTCCGCCTGATTAGATCAGATTTCGCTCCAAAATATCTGTTGATTCCGCTCTAGGGTACAGATTCTGAGTGATTCCGCTCCAACGTTCAAACTGATTACGCTCCAAGATACAAACTTTGAGATTCCGCTCCAAAGATTATTTGTGATTTCGCTCCAGATTAACAAATTTCTGATTTCGCTCAACTGGTTGTTGTGATTTCGCTCTAGAACCGCATATTGGTGATTCCGCTCAAAGTTACCAAATTGTTGATTCCGCTCCAAACTGTCTTCAAACAGATTCCGCTCCTAGTGATAAACATCTATTTCCGCTCGAAGTGTTAATCAACTGATTTCGCTTCAACTGGTCAACTTGTGATTTCGCTAGTGTTGTCAAACAAAGTGATTTCGTTTGAGTTTCCTATTTCGCTTGAAAAAGAATTTTTCGTGTCAAGATTATTTCACAACAATCGAGTGTCAGTCTGTTTTCAGAATATTTCATATTGTTTGTACTGATTGTGTTTGTTTGATTGTATCTGTTCAGGATTACATCATGGCTGAAGAATTCTACAACACGTTTTTCAATGCATTCACATCCGAATCGTCCGAGATTACAAATGTTACACCAAAAACCATCACAAAAGCTATCAATGAGAACATCAAGCATGATAATTTCTATGGAACACACTCAAAGCCACCAACTCTGGAGAGCATTGAAGATTATACATGGTGGAAAGAATGTTTTCTCAATTGGGCGAAAGCGTATGCTCACGAAAGCTGGTTTTGCTTAGAGTTTGGATACGAACGGCCAAAAGATGATAAAGGCGAATAACTTTCATTCAAGAAGTTATCAAGAGAAGATAAATCTGAGTTTGCTGCCGAACAAAGAATGATTGCTTTGATCCAGTCTGCAATCAGAAATGATATTTTTGCGTCACTGAATCATGATGGGTCACCTAAATCAGTTTGGGAAGCTTTACGTGTTAAAGCTGAGGGGGGTAAACAGATAAAAAAGAACAAAATTGCTTTACTTAAAAAAGAATTTGATTTGTTTGATAGTCTAAAAGGAGAGACAGTGAGACAAATGATTGAGAGATTTTGTCATCTTAAAATTGAACTTGAGAGATTTGAGATAGTGAAAAGAAGAAAGGAACTTATAGATAAAGTGATTGAAGTGTTACTACGAGCTGATCAGTGGCAAACGTTTGTGTTTATTTTGAAAAATGATGCTTTATATGATACAATTTCTCTTGATGCATTGTTTGAAAAGATAGAGAGTCATGATCTGGAGCTACAAAAGCAAAGCAAAATGACTGGTTCTTCACATCAACAGAATGTTGGATTGTATTACAAAGGCAGTGTATCTTGGAGAAAGGTGTTGGTTCACCAAAGACAGCATTCAATGGTGAGAAAATGAAAGAACCTCAAACAACTTCAACAAGTCATCATTCTGGATATCATTCATCTTCAAAATCAAATTCTGATGAAGCTGAGGAGATTCTATGCAACATCGCTCTCAAATTGAAAAATTCTCCGGCAATGAGCGTTAATGCAGCTAAACAACAAATGAGTTTTCTTGTTTCTGTTCTGGAATCGTATGAAGGTCTTGTAGCTGGTAAAATTGGAAACTCAGAGTTAACCAAAGAAGATTACGACCAGATTGATCCGAAAGAGATGGAACTCATTGACATCCGTTGGTGTTTGGCAAGCTGCATTCGCAGAGCTCAGAGATATATGGAAATTACTGGGAAACAATCTCTTGGAGGTGCATCAACGAAGCTTGGATTTGACAAATCCAAAGTGACCTGCTTCAAATGTAAGCAGAAAGGTCATTTCAAGAGAGAATGAACTAATTCTGCAGTTGGTGGAAATGAACATCCATTCAATGATGATTACTACCGAAAGGCAATCTACCATCAAAGCAGAGAAGAGCCTAAGATGATTGAAGATAAACCCAAATCGAGAGCTTGTTTTGTAATCCAAGATTATGAAGGTTTTGATTGGTCAGAGATATGTCCAGAAGAAGATCGTTTGGAGAATGTTCGAAAAACAGCTCATGGCAAAGCTATAACAGAGGAAAGAAAGTTTGTTTTTGTTGCTGAGATTAAAGATAAAAACAAAGAAAAAGATACAGATGAGATCAAAGTGAAAACCAGAGAAGAGATTCTAGAAGAAAAGACCTACAGAGAAAGAAACATTGTGTTGAACAGAATGGATGAAATGCAAGAAGAGTATGAGAGTGCAGTGAGCAACAGAAGATGGGATAAAAAGAGAGAGTGTTACTTCAACAGAGAAGGAGAATCAGTTGTTCCAAAGAAAGATATAATCTTTGACGATGTTCTTATTATAATCCCTTTGAGAGCTGAATACTATAGAAATGTATTGAAAGATGACACATATGCTAAAAGGCATGAAAAGGAGATCAGATATGCTATGACATCTTGTCTGAGAAAAAGGGATGAAGAGAGAATGAAGAAGAGTGTTGAAGAGTTGGTGAACAATCTGAAGAAAGTTGCTGAAGAGGTTAAAGCAGAAGCTGTTGAAGTTGAGGTAGTGAAGGAAATCAAAAGTGAAGAAGTTGTTGTGAATGAAGAGGTTAAGAAAGTTGTTACTGAAGAACATCAGATTGGAGAAGAGGTGAGGAAAGAAGAAGAAGAAGAAGAAGAAGAAGAAGAAGTAAAGAATGAGAATTTGGAAGCTGGTAATGTTGGTGATGAAGTCAGTGTTGAAGAAAAGCAAGATGATGTTGATCAGAAGCAAACTGAGGCAACTGCATTAAACACCGAAGTGCCAATCACTGAGGTTCATTCTGATTCTAAAATCTTAAAGACTATTGATCAGTGCAAGAAATGCATGGAACCGTGCAGAGCTTGTACTGAAAAAGATGAGCAATTCAGAACAAGAGATCTTGAATTTAATAAAATTGAAAACATTTTTAAAGAAAAATGCAAAGAAATGCTAGAAAAAGAAAAAGTTTTAAAAGAAAATGATGAAAAACTTTCAGAAAAATGTAAAAAATTAGAAACAGAAAATGAAGGTTTGAAAGAAAATGTTTCTAAAATGACAGAAGAATGTTCACAAAGAGAAATTGCTTGTCAAGAAATGAAGAAAGAATATGACTCAATGAAATTAGCATATCATATTACGAAAGAGTCATACAAAAAAGTGAAAGATGAAATGAAATATGCTCAATCAAGAATGAATTATCTTTCTGAAACAACTAAAGAACTTAAACGAATGAATTCCATAAAACAATATGTTGTTAATTCTTATATTGAGGATGTTGCTAAGCTAAAGCGACAGGTTGCTGATTTAGAACAGGATAACAACAAGTTAAAGAGTTATCACGTGTCGTCATATGTGCTTGAATGTATTTTCAATATAAAACCGGGAGATGGTGAGTCTGAGCAAAACAAGAAAGGTATTGGCTCAGAGTTTCATCAAGTTCCACCACCGGGAAAATTTGCATTTTATGATGATGAAAAGGTCGAAAAAGCTTTCAACATGGTAGATCAATTGCCAGACAACATTGACATAACCTATTCCAAATCTGATGAGTCTCATGATTCAGAGGTGGTAGGTAAAGTCGTTGAAAGTGTGTTGAAAGAAGAGTCGGTTGATACAGGTAAATCTGAATCACAGGATGAAGATGAAGGAAATTTTCATGATAGTTATCTGAAAAACACAAAATCTGAGAAAAGGTTGAATGATGATTCAAAAGGATTGGTTTACACCATGATTAGATCGGACAAATTGTTCTTAGATGTTGTATTCCCGATTCAGAATGTGATTTCAGAAAAGGTTGATAAAGTTTTCAAAATGGTTGAGATTGAAAAGTCTGAGATTTCAAAGTTTGCTGGTAAGAGTCATAGAGGTTCGTATAACAAACCTAGTTTTAAGAAGAAGAAAAATGAAGGTTGGGTTGGGTTATAAGAAGAAACAAAGTTGGAAAAGAAATGAAACTCTGAATTTTCAGACAAAAATGAGTTTTGTTCAAGGAAAGAGTTTAGCTGAAGAAAAAGAACTTAAAATTGGACAACAGTCTATTGAAGAGTTCTTAGCTCAAAAGAAAAAAGCAACAACCACAGGTCAACGATGTTTCTATGAGAACATGTTTCAAATGTGATCAAAAAGGACATCTTGCTCGCAAGTGTCCAAATCTGAAACCTGTGGATGTTGACAAAAAGAAGATTGATGCTGAGAAACAAAAATCTGAGAATGTGAGACAAAGGTCAACCAGATTTGACTCAAAACAAACTTGGAGGTGCAACACAAACAAGTTTGCTTTGAATCAAAACTGGAAATCAAACCCGAACAGGTTCGATTTGAGACAGACCTGGAATTCTCACACATCCAGATTCAGAACAACACAAAGTTGGAAAACTGTTGATATGACAAAACCTCAAGAGTTTTGGAAACCAAAAGCTGCTGATCAAAAACAAAATATTCAAAAGGAGTCACATTTTTACAAACGTGGTACTCCTAAAGGTCAAAAATGGAGTGAAAAGAAACAGGTGATTCTTGAAAAAGATGAAAAAGTTGATGTAAAAGTTGAAAAGATTTTTGAAAGATGATAAAGAGTTTCCAGCGTTGAATGAAAATTATTGTGTTGAAATGCCTAAGGTTCAACAGACCTGGGCTAAATTGTTCAAGTAATTGAGTAGTTAGTTTGTGCAGGTGCTCATGGAATTTGAAGCTTGTGAGTTTGGAACTCAGAGCAGCCTGGCACAACAAGAGGAGGAGGCTGCTGCTGGACCCTGTGTTGGTTGAAACAGGGAGTTTGTTTGTTTTTTGTAAATAAATAAACAATATTTTAAAACCCTAAAAATTGAAAATTTGAAAAACCAAAAATATGTTTTTATTTTTGTCAAAAATACAAAAATATGTGTTGATTGAATACGCCGAAACCCTCACGGCGGAACAAACATGATTATTTTCACAAGATTGAAAAACGATTTTCAAACTGTCGAAAATCAATGGGTTGTAAATCATGGGGGTACTTTATATTAGATTTTCTGCAAAACAGAGCACATTAAGCAGAAAATGGATGGCGAGACAAAGCTATCAGTATTGGTTGTCAAATTTTCTTTAAATGATTTTGCATTTTAGGGGGAGTAATATTGTTAGAAAATCCAAAAACATTTGAAAATTTGAAAATGACAAAAACATGATAAAAACCTATTGGCAAAAAGACAAAAACATGATAAAATTCAAAAATGAGTTTTTGTGTAAAAAGAGGAAATGATAGTTCATCAGTAGACAGTTACAGTACGCTAAAGAATTGGAAAGTCAAAATGTGTTAAACGATCTCACTGTGGATGTGTCGGTAGATTTTTATACATTTAGTAAACTTTTTCGGGATATAAACCTAAATTCAAACTTGCTTATTTAGTGTGGAATACTACTTGGATATATAGGTAACCCCTGAAATCTTGTTTGAAAGGTCCCTCTTTCTGAGATACTAGGTCTTTATACTCAGTGATATCTGGGGGATTATTCCGGGACTTCTGATTTTGCGGAAGCAATGGCCTAGTCCCCGCATAATACTTTCTGCATTGCTTGAAACATAGCACAGCCCTCAGCAAATTGATGAAACAATAAAATTGATAGTCATTGTTGTTGAAACAAAAGATCCTCTAAAGGGGACACACCGAAAAGTCGAAGCCGTCATCTCTCTGCGTATACGAAAGAATCGACCTGGGCTCTCACGGCCCTCGCATCTAACCCCTTACAGATATCATCTAGGTATACTCACCTGTAAGACTGAATATTGGGATCTGGATACGGGAGTATATTCAAGAGGTGGGACACATGAATGAGTTTAAGTTCTTAATACACCTAATTCGTATCCTGAATCAGTTGAAATTTGTGTGAAAATTTAAGTGGATCAGTATATCGACAATCTAAGTGAATTGTTTAATTCTTAATGTGTAACTAAGCTCAACAGTACTTGTGACTTGTCAAAAACTGATATGATCATCTGACGCATACTCAAACAAAAATATTGTCTATAAATATGTTTGTACATATTTCTTTACTGCTTTATATTTTCAGAAAAATACAAAAAGATTTTTGATTCTGCTTTATTTTCGAAAACCGATGTCTGAAATGCTGAGTTTCAAAATCTAAGTAAGCTGATTGTGTTTCTGAAAATAAAACAAGTTCATTAATTTGAAACTTGAATTAAAAATTAAAAAAAAAATCAAAAATAGTTTGTGATATCTCCAAGGTCATTAGTTTGGACTTGAATGATTAACTGTGAGGGAGTTGGATTCTTTAATGCTGCTAAATCATTTAGTTTGTTGATAGGGGGGGTGTATTAGAGAATTTGATTGAGAATTTGAAAGCATTGTTTTTATAAGATGTTTGAGTGTTTGCAGATAGTCCAGATTACGATCTCGAAAGCAGAGTCTAAGGGGGAGTCTGAAGAAAAGCTTGAAGCAAGAGGAAGCTTGTAGAAGGATAAGCTAGGTGTCGATCCCAAAGCACGGAAGCTTGATGAGAGGGGGAGCCTGAAGCTGATGAAAAGAAGTTTGATGGATGCTTATAATGTTACAACTTGAATGAGAAGGCAGAATGATCAAGACTGAAAATGTGTCATACTGAAGACTAGACACTGAAGACTTCGTCAATATCCGAGGGGGAGTCTGTTAGTGCATTACGTCTATTGACTTCGTCTTGTATCATGTAATAGGATAGTATAGGATTTTCAGTGCACGAGATTCGAGAATCAAAGTTTAGTGTTTAAGATGTTGATTCCGCTCGAAAGTGTAAAAGGGTCATTTCGAGCGAAATCAGAAACATCTGATTCCGCCCAAAAGTGTTCCTTGCCATTTGGAGCGGAATCACCCTCCTATATATAGTGCACTTTACATTTCATTTGGTACGACACTTCCGGATTTGTAACGAAGTGCTGCCGAAATCTGTTCCGGTTGTAATTGATGTTAAAATCAATATAAGTAACAGATTTAATAGTATCAAGCTGTTTTCAAGTCCAGTTCACTGATTCCTCCTTTGAACTGGATATAAAGCTCTTCTGAACGACTCAATCGGGTCCAACAACGATCCTACAACACAACAAGCATGTTGATCCAAAATCGTCGAACATTGCGACTTACTCTATTTTATATTATACATCTATATTTATTACAAATACAACTTGAATTTAAAATACAATACTAGTATGCATCATTAACCACAAGATGGTCTATACTACAATATATTATTATTATTATTATTATTATTATTATTATTATTATTATTATTATTAAAAATATTTTTTTTCAAACATACATATATATATATATATATATATATATATATATATATATATATATATATATATATATATATATATTACTAGTGATAGGGGTTCATCCAAAATTCCATATTATGCTCTTATTTCCAGACGAGTCGTTCCCCAATCTGTCTCATCCTCTCACTTCCTTCTAAAATCTCCTCACCAAAGGTTCGGAGTTCTTGCACATTCTCAGTGCTCATGGGTGGTGCAGGTGCTGGTATGGGATCTAGGTATTGTGGCATCTGTTCTTCCTGAGGGTATGGATTTTCTAGTATCTCCCTGATGTATTGGTCATTATCATAATATGGGTCTAGGGGATCCAAATCGGGATAAGGTCCTACTAGGTCTTGCATGGGCTCCTCTATGGGGATTGGGTAACATTGCTGGTAATCCCTATGGTCGTTAAACCATGGGTCATAGTCTAGAGGAGGGGGTGCAGGTACCCTAGGAATCTCAGCTGGGTTTAATTCAACTTCCATGGGTTGTGCGGGAAATAGTGGCAGAGGTTGGGGTGCTATGAGTTGCTCTAGATTAGGGTCGGCAGCGGTAGTAGCTAAAATGTGGAAATTAGCTAGTCTCCTGTTAAGGATATCCTGGGTTTGCGCATTCATTTCTCTATTGGCCGCTGCTTAGGCCCGCTGTTGTTGCATTTTTCTCATCCTCTTTCTACGTTCATGAGCTCCTCTGCTGAACCATCCTCTCTTCTTAGGAGGGAATGGCTCCTCAAATTGAGCCTTTACCATGAAAATTCCTTCTTCGGTATCAGCCGAATACCCCGAGGGGGTAGGCTCTGAAGAGGCGCCTTCGTTCCTAGGTGAACGAGACAGTTGACGGTAAGCGTCTGAAGGTTCTTGGTCACTCATGCTATAAACTAACAAATTGTCAAATAACACCAAATAATAATCTACACGTATGCACATAGTCTCATTGATTATTCCCTAACAAAATTGATAATTTAATTGTCAGCAGAACACTTCTTTGGCTAAAATTAGTGGTTGTGGCTCTGATACCACCTTCTATCGCAACCCCCGGCCCCTATCTCTTGAGATCGGGCGGACGCGAACTCAGATTAAGTGGTATCATTGGTTATCATTATTTGGCAACGGAAATTTCATCAGGACCGTAGTTATGCAATATTTTATCAGAGTAAAATACCACATTTTTATATTAATAAACGCATGGGTAAAACCCAAATTCTATTACAAACATGTTTATAGGGATAAACCCTAATTTATTGAATTTAAAACATCGTCTTTATTTAGGTAACTTTTATAGCCACATTTTTCCAAGCCTTCAGTGCTCTCGAGCTGACTTCTAATTGGCTTTCACATTTTGTTACCTGAAACGCGTTTTAAAAGCATTTGTCAGTGGGAAATACTGGTGAGTGAATCCCAGTTTAATCAAGAAGCGTTTATCCTTTAACAGTATTGAGAGCAATTACAATGTTTATATCTACACATTTACTCATTCAGTATTGTCAATCCTGACTGGTGGGTCATATTACACATTGGCTATCTTGTTGTCCAATGGTAACGTGTTCCACATTTTGTATACAAAACCCCAACATACCGGCAGTAATTGAAGAAATACAAAGACTCAATCACTGCTAATCACGTTGTAAAATATTTAAGGTTTTGTAAAAACAATTTGCAAAAAGGTTTACAAAAAGGAGATTACTCACATTGCTACTTTAGACTCTTCTTGGTGGATTCCAGGTTATAATCTATTAATTAAACAATGCACGCGTGTTAGTATGTATAATAACCCAATATTTACATTAGTAATACCCTCCCCGAGACAGAACTCCAACGACTATGTCGGGCAGAACCTCGACAGCTGTTACGGAGCACTAGATCAATCGGGCAGCGTATCTAATACGTAACCGGGGGTTATAATACTTACATCGGGGCAAAGCTTCACTACTTTAGTGGGTATAATACCCGATTATAATCTTAACACTACAGAATTTAGAGAGAATTTCGAATTTGTGAGCGAGTTGCAACTGAAGGTCGATGGCCCTTTTTATAGGGCTGTAATTCGGGTTCGTCACGCCCCGCGAAGGCCACACAGAGGGCTTACGCGCCCCGTGACATTGGGGTAGTAGGCCCTAGATTGGCCCGGTCATGGGACTAGACTCGCCACGATGTTCCCACGTGGCAGCTCAGGGTGTCGCCCTGATACATAGTTGTCGCGCCCCGCGTAGCCCGAAGACAAGGTCTTCGCGGCCGGCGAGCGCCTATTAAATCTTTATTTTATTTAATTTTTGTGAAATTAAAGGTATTTAGGGCCAAAACTCGCACACGGGGTGTATTTTAGGAACTTTAGGGATATTCTAAATATATTAGGAGTGTCGGAAATATTTAGAAGGGTTGTTATAATTGGGGTGTGACTCCACTAGTGGGAATTTTTGAAATTCAGACCGTTACCGACCAACGGATAATAGTTGTGATTATTAAAATTTGTTATTCCTTTTTTATTCCTTTTTGCTCAAAACCGTATTTTTTACTCCTTTTGCATAAAACCATTAAACCATGTATATTATATGTGTTATTTAAAAAAACATTGGGAGGTTAGAGTGTCTATGGTTTTCTCCCTAATTGTGGATATTCTATCTATCATTTCCTTATATGTATATAGGGGAGAGACAAAAAACCCATATTAGTTAAGAAAAGTAAGAAACTCAAATGAATGGTTCTTCTTTTGTCACGTGTTACACATTTTTGCAAATTGTGCTACGTGTAACACCTGAGGCCGCTGCCACCTGTTACGTGTAACAGCTTTCGCAGACTTTCAGCTTTATATTTTGAAAAAGTAAAAGTTGTTACGTAACACATAGCAGCCTCTGGTTGTTAAACGTTTGCAAAAAGGTGTAACACGTGGCAAAAAGGAAGTCCATTCACTTGGGTTTCCTAGTTTTCTTAACTAATATGGGATTTCTTCCTATAATTGCCATATATATATATATATATATATATATAGGGGGCCGCTAGAATGAGAACCACCACGAGTTATGAGAACCGCGAGAACCAAGTGCCACGGAGGGCCGTTGACCACGAAATTTTTTTACACCTAGATCCGTATATTTTAAGACCGGGTGTAAATTTTGGGTTCAAACGGCGCGCCCGATGGGGTAGTTTTTTACGCCCAAAGTTTGGGTTTTTTTAATTTTTTTAATTTTTCTTTTTTTTTAACCAAACTTTGGGCGTAAAAAACTACCCCCTCGGGCGCGCCGTTTGAACCCAAAATTTACACCCGGTCTTAAAATATACAGATTTAGGTGTAAAAAAAATTTCGTGGTCAACGGCCCTCCGTGGCACTTGGTTCTCGCGGTTCTCATAACTCGTGGTGGTTCTCATTCTAGCGGCTCCCTATATATATATATATATATATATATATATACACACATAAGAACCATAGAAACCATTATACACCTTAGATTTCTCATGCATGAGTGGTTGAGATTGAATTGTTTAACTTTGATTTGTCTTGTAGTGATTTTATTGATTAAAAAATAATAAATAGTACAAGAATGGTATTTTGGAAAATTTGACGTGTCCCTCCTCATGTGGTTACACTGCTATAAGTTAACAATAGTCATTTCATCCATGTAAACTTGAAAGGGACTATCCAATGCCGTCACTAAACTATCTCTGGGAATGACACGGAACACATAGCGTGGTATGAAATGATAACGAAGCCTAATATAGAAAAGACAATGCATTATCTTGATTAATTTGAAATTTTATAAAATATTTTATTTGTATAATGTATTCCGTTTGTTTTAATTTTGTTTAATGGACATAATACGTTAAGTAACAGACAATATACGCCTAAATACGCAAAAATACGACATAATACGTTAAAATATGACATAATACGCTTAAATTTGACTTAATACGCTAAAATACGCAAAAAAACATCAAAATACACAAAAATACGACAAAATACGAAAAAATACATAAAAAACGCAACAATACGTCATAATACTCCAAACTACAACATAATTCACAAAAATACGACATAATACGCTAAAATACGACATAATACGCTATAATACGACATTACGACATAATACGCAAAAATACGACAACACTGAACGGGTCACCGACACGACGCGTACGAACTAGATATGTCACAATACGACACATACATTAAATATACGTCCTAATATGACATTTAACAACAAAATCACACAAGTAATGATATTCTAAGACGCATATACATATAACACGACACTTTACAATACAAGTGTATTTCAAACAAAATTGTACGTAATCATAGAATACGATAATCACACGCAACCGAACGTCAGTGAAACGATGCGTATTGAAGGTATACTTCATAAAATGACAAAACACGCCAATATTCGTCAAAATAGTATACGCGTCGAACCGAGGAAAACGTGATCAAAATATATTTTGGTATTGTGGCCAATACGATCGTATAGGCCAAAGTTGTGTCGTATTGAGCTTTAATACGAATTGTATAGGCCTATATGATGCGTATTACCCCCCCCCCCCCCCGCCCTTTTCAAAATAACTGGGAGTCATTTGACAATTCAGGGGGTTAATACGCATCGTATAGGCCCATACGATGCATATTAAAGGGCAAAACGATATAACCCCGTGATTAACAAGGGGTTATTATCACAATACGATCCAAATACGCACAAATACACACACATACAGTGAAGAACATACGGTCAAAATATGGTTTGGATTCGAGTTTAAAGACAACTACGGTACGTATCTCCGAACCCTCATCATCTATATGTTTTCAATTTTGTATTTTATACCGTATAAATGTGTGTTTTGGCCCGTATTTGGGGGGGGGGGTTTGTTCGACACCGATGAATTAATATGATGTGTATTGGCCCTATACGCATCGTATTAATTTTAAAAACCTTATCTTTTTGAAACCTTTGGGGTTATACGATACGTACAGAGCGTATAGGATTCGTATAGGCCCAAAAATGCTTATTTTTTTCTTTTCTCTTTTTAAAAATAAAAAAAATATGTTTAAAATCTTATTAAAAATATAATAGAAAGCTTATAGTTAATATTAAAATTGTTATGTTTTTTTAAACATAATAAAAAAGTTATATCTAATATTAAAAATTGTTGTTATATTATTTAAAAAATATAATAAAAACATTATATCTGATATTAAAAATAAAAATTAATGTTATATTTTTTTTAAATATTAAAAATTATTATATTTTTTAGATTGATATGGCTGACGTTGTCGAGCGAGGGTGGAGCTGGGGTGGTGGAAGTGGCGGTGTAACGCCTCGTATTTTCGTAATTCCACGTTCTTAGAAAATACGAGATCATTCCTTTATTTTTTTTAGAATCGCAGTCGAAAACGGATTAAAAACGATAAGGAAACGTTTTACACGAAACCGACGATTAAACGCGAAACAACGACTACCGCTACTATTTTACATATTTTTTTTTAATCTAAAATTTTAGTTTACGACGTTACAGAGAGTTCGGGTTTTGAAAACGGGTTCGTAAGTAAGATTGGGCCACTCAAAACACGGGATTGGGCTTGTGAGCCTTGGGCCCAAGCCCACTTAAAACAAGATTTAACCTAGTATATATAAGTAGTGTGTGAAAAACCCTAATCCGATTTTTATAACATCAGCCACTCACAAAACTATTTTCCCTCTTAAACTCTTTTCTTCACAAATCCAAATATCCACACCACAAATCCACTCCCTCTCTCTCTCTCGATGATGATGATGATCAGCCGGCCACCACTATGGGTGGCGGCGCTTGGCGTATGCCGGACGTCTGTTTCTCCGGTCACTACCCACCCCCTCGTCTCCTCGAAACCTGGCAGCAACCACACACTCGTTCACTCGACTCCTCTTCCCGGCGACACACACACCTACAACACACGCACCCTTGTGTTTTTTAGAGAGAACAGGATCGAGAAGTGAGAGAGAGAGAGAAGAGTCGAAGAGATAGAGAAAACGATGATGCGGAGGGGGATCGACGGCGAAGGCGCCGTTTTCCGACAGCCGGCGACGGCCAATGACGGCAGTGGGGTGTTCTTTTCTGTTCGACGTTTTTCCCGACAAACCCGATGATGAAGACGGTGGTTGACAGCGGCTGGCGACGGCTGTGGAGTCCGACGGCGGTGATGGTGGTTCAGCAGAGTTCACCGTCTCGTTTCGGTATACTTTTTTTAAAATCCTTTTCCTTTTATTTCCTTTCCATTTATGAATCAAATAAGGATTTAAAACATTTTTCAAATAAGGATTTAAAACATTTTTTTATCCAAACATAAAATTTCTAACAGTGGGTAGTTTTGGTTCATGAACTTGTTTACGTCGTGGGTGTGTTTCTATTAAACTGTAACATGAGTTTTAATTGAAATAAAAAAACCAAAGTTGTAATGGGTGTTGTCATAAATCACACGAACCAGGGGAGGTCACGAGATCGACTCCCTGACCCCCTTCGCTTTCTTTTTCGCTGCACATGTGCTTTCTCCTGTTTTTTTTTTAGTAATGAAGAAGATGACTCATAGTTGATTGTTGCAAATTTTAGTTTCAAGTCTGATGTTCAGTTTAATAAAGTCAAACATTTGCTCTTTGAAGCCCATGATTTTTTTTGTATATAATCAACAACCCTTTGGATGACTGAAAAGAAAGCATGCAACTATATGTTCATATGTTAAATGCTCGATATTCATTTTTATCTATCTATCTATTTGACCGCTTGTCTTGTGTGGGTTCTAAGATATTGTGGTTTTATTCTTTTTTGGTCATGACTGTTATAATGTTCAGCACCATAGTTCATTTTTAGGTCACTAAATAAAAGATGACTTTAATTAATTTAATTTTAGAAATCAGCTAAGTTTATATAATAAACCACATAAATTCCAATTATGAAATAAGAATATTGTTCACTAAATTGTTTCATAAAAAAAAAAAACTAAACCCAATACATATGTAATTATATATAAATACGCGTAAACAATAAAATTAATTATATTGTATAATTTTCTTTTGTTTAATGCGATACATGAAATTATTTCTAGGATAATCTTCGCCGTTTCAAGTTTCTAATCTCATTCGTGTGTGATTCCCGAAAGAATTCTTATACGCAACCAATGTGAGCATACTCGACCCCTTTTTTTTCACTTTATGCATTTTTTGGGCGTAACATGTATTAATTAACAAATCCACTTGTACACTCAAACCTACATAATTATGCATTCCAACACACACGTTATTCGTTATACTTAGGATGTTTATACATGATAGCTTCAACTTGTTTTTCCATGCTATTCATCGTGTTTAGATTGTTTATGCATGTCAGTTTTAATTTGTGTATTCATGCTATTCGTTATGTTTACATTGTCTATGTATGCTAGTTAGGACGTGAATGCAAGTTGCCATGTTAGATTGAAACAAACTTTTGTACTTATACTTTTATTCAAACTTGTATGCTCGCCAGTGCTTTTGTACTGATCCATGCTTTTAATACATGTTGCAGGATTGTGACAGATGAATCCATTAGGATTGCCTAGAAACGCATTTAAACTTTATTGCTCGTTGTATTGTAATTTACTTTCAATCCTGTTGTATTATGGTTCCAATACTTGTAATAATTCAATATTAATGAAATGAAATATAATTATTTGAATACTTATTGTGCATTATTTATTTTAAATTTGTTATATTCTAGATCAAACCATGTAAAATGTAAACATTAAATACTTGACACAAATAGCGTTATGAAGTCTTGAGCAATCTATGCACTTCGTCTCATCCCGATGTTTCCGCCATCGGTTGGGGTGTGACAGATTGGTATCAGAGCCATAACTATAGGGAATTAGGTAGAATTGCCATGTTCAACCTAGTCTGTAGTCTAAGTACCAAAACTTGACCATTCCTGATTCTTGCTTAATATGTAATTCTTCCTATTTTCTTCTACCTCTTCTTTTGTCTAAATATACAATGTGTTCCTTTTCTAAAACATTTCACACAATACATACTTGAAGATACTCATATCTCACAATCGAAACGCTCACCAGAATTGGGGTGATTCCCGCCTTTGGTGACGAATTTCAATCCACCTTGTTGATACATATTTATGGACGCGACTCGACGCGACGTGATTCGATTAGTGGACGCGACTCGACGCGACTCAGCACGGCTTATATTGTGACGACATTCCTCCGTCGTGTACAAGACTTCAAGCCATCAAAGGAGACAGACAAGGACTGGGCTCAACATTACAGTCCTTGGGCTAATAGATGATGGCGAAACACAGTTTGGGCCTCAACTGATTGGACCGAAGCCCACTATCGACGAATCAGCCCAGAAGTCGACGAAACACATCTGTTTCGTCGACCATGATCTATTTCGTCGCCTGTCTTTCTGTTTCGTCATATGTAGTGTGTCTGTTAGTATAAATAGCATGTTATGTTTCTGTTTCGGTGGGAAGAACAGAGAGAACACACAGATTTTCAGAGAGAAAGAACAGAGCACACACACACACACTAGAGAGAGTTTACAAAGAGCATTGTAAACATTGGATTGTAACCGAACCCTTTTATCGTTATAATACAGTGGTGTTTAACGGTGATATCCGCGTGTCGTGTTTTTACGTGTTCCGTCTCGGTTTGCTTTCCCGGTTGGATTCCGCACAACCGGGTTGGTTTGTACACAAGGATTAGGCGACTAGATCCTCCCCTAGCAAAAATTTCCATCTTCACGACGTCTGTGTCTCGTGCCAGAAAGGAAAACAAACAAAGAAGCGACACCCTACAAAGAAAGTCAACACGGTGGCTGTTCCTCTTGAACGTTTGCACATGGATTTGTTCGGTCCTGTCAAGCACAAAAGTATTAGGAATCATCAATACTGCCTCGTGATTACTGATGATTATTCAAGATTTTCTTGGGTGGCGTTCATGGCACATAAGAGTGAAACTTTCGGTATTATCAAAAACTTGATCATTCAGATTGAGAATCTTTACAACTTGAAGGTTAGACGGATACGTAGCGACAATGGTACTGAATTCAAAAATCATGCCATGGCGGAGTTTTGCACTTCTAAAGGTATTCTTCACGAATTTAGTGCAGCTTATACTCCTCAACAGAATGGCGTCGCTGAACGTAAAAACCGCACATTGATCGAGACTGCTAGGACTATGTTGGTAGAGTCGCAGCTGCCCATTCCATTCTGGACTGAAGCTGTGTCCTCTGCATGTTATACGTTGAACCGAGTCCTTACAGTCAAAAGGCACAACAAGACCTGCTTTGAGCTTATTAACAAACGGAAACCAGACCTGTCTTATCTCGAACCGTTTGGAGCTCCTTGCACAATTATCGATCCTAATGGAAAGTTTGGGGCAAGAGCAATTGAGGGATACTTTCTTGGGTATTCCACCCCGAACTTAAGAGTCTGGAATTTAGAGACTAAAAGGGTCGAGGAATGGTCTGAAGTCAGAGTACAGAGGCACACTTTACCAGTCAGAAATCCTGGTCAGCCTTGGATGTTTGAGTACGATGACTTTTTCAATTCGATCAATGTTGAAGCCGTTGAAGAAAATGCTGCGGCAAGGATGTTTTTCGAGAGTGACAACGCAACAGATTCACCGTTGGTTCGTCCCATTATTGTCAATCAAGAACCATCTTCAGTGAACAATAATGCTCTCGACAATGAGGATTTTCAAGATGCTTCCGAATTGAACGAATCTTCAGAGGATGACGAATTTCTCGATGCAGATCAAGGACCAACAGCAGCAGTACATGGTACTTCAGAAGGTACACCTCCGGTGGATGTCCCTAGAACAGCTGAAGCTACTGCATCATCCTCTTCGTCAATTCCGGGCCTTGAATTGGTTGTTGACCTCAATCTCAACAACCTGGGTATTAATGTTCCTGTACCAGATAATCCAGAAACTAGGATTCACAATACCCATCCTCAACAAAACATCATCGGAAATGTACAGAGTGGCGTTCAAACAAGAAACATGTTGCGAAACAACAACAATGCAGGCTTGTATGCAACTATCCGAGAATCTGGTCAACAGAATGATTGGTCTTTCGCGTGTTATGTCTCACAGGAAGAACCAAGAACTTGGAAAGATGCTTTGAAAGATAGCGCATGGGTTGAGGCAATGCAGGAAGAACTGCAACAATTCCAGAAGCTTGGTGTCTGGAAACTCGTAGAGAAACCTGCTGGTTATAAGAAGATTGGTACCCGTTGGGTGTTTAAATGCAAGAAGGATGACCGTGGAATCGTTATCCGGAACAAAGCAAGGCTAGTCGTTCAAGGTTTTCGTCAGATTGAAGGAATCGACTACAACGAAGTCTATGCACCTGTTGCACGTCTAGAAGCAATTCGGATCTTTCTGGCTTATGCCTCATTCAAAGGTTTCAAGGTATACCAGATGGACGTGAAAAGTGCATTCTTACATGGTGTGGTGGAAGAAGAGGTGTATGTCGAACAACCTCCAGGTTTTGAAGATCCTATTCATCCCGATCGGGTTTGGTTGCTCAACAAAGCTCTCTATGGTCTTCATCAAGCACCGCGAGCTTGGTATGCAACCTTATCTAATTATCTGCTGGAGAATGGTTTTCGAAGAGGTCTTATCGATTGTACTCTTTTCATCAAAGAACAAGATGGAGATCTTCTACTGGTACAGGTATACGTTGATGATATTATTTTTGGTTCTACTAATGATGTTTTGTGTAGGGATTTCGAGCGTGTTATGCAGGATAAATTCGAGATGAGTGCTATGGGGGAAATGACTTTCTTTTTGGGCCTACAAGTACAACAAACGGAGTCTGGGATATTCATCCATCAGACTAAATATGTTGGTGACATCTTGAGCCGGTTCCAGATGTCTGATGCAACGCCCATTGGTACCCCATTGCCGCAAAATCACGGAATTACTCCAGACCTGAAGGGACAAGATACTAGCCCCTCATACTACCGCGCGATGATCGGATCTCTTATGTACCTCACAGCATCAAGACCAGATATAATGTACCCAACGTGCCTGCTTGCCAGATATCAAGTGAATCCGAAGGCCTCACATCTTGCAGCTGTAAAAAGGATTTTTCGTTATTTGAAGGGTTACCCTGACACCGGTCTATGGTACCCTAGGGATAATAACTTTGACTTGATCGCATTCAGTGATTCTGATTTTGGCGGATGCAAAATCGACGGCAAATCCACAACGGCTGGATGTCAGTTTTTGGGAAATCGCCTAGTCACATGGCAGTGCAAGAAGCAGACGTGCGTCGCTACATCAACATGCGAAGCTGAATACATTGCTGCCTCAAGTTGTTGCTCCCAAGTCCTATGGATCCAACAACAAATGCGTGATTACGGTTTTGAATTCCTAACTACTCCTATTTACGTTGATAATTCTGCCGCCTTACAGATCACTAAAAATCCTGTGCAGCATTCAAAGACTAAGCACATCGACATTAAGTATCACTTCATACGTGATTGCTTTGAGAAAAGGCTAATCGATGTTGCTTACGTCCACACCGATGACCAACGTGCCGACCTTTTTACCAAAGCTTTTGACAAATCAAGATTTGACTACTTATTATTGGTAAACGGCATTAAGGTCAAGCAAGAGTAAAACCAACATCGGAAAATCATTTTTGTAAATACCTTTGTGTTTTTAAATTTGTCTTAGTTTATTGATTTTAGGGGGAGTAAATCCAAAAATTTGAAAATCCAAAAACATTGAAAAATTTCAAAAACACAAAAACAATAGAAAAGCAAAAATGAGTTTCCTGGCGAGCAAAAGAGAAAATGATAGTACATCAGTGGTCTGTTTAAATCTCTTTAAACCTTAAATGAAAAATGTTAAGCAGCTCTATATAAGATGTATCGGTAGGCTCACAATCATTTTAAAGTGTGCAGGGTGATATAAACTTAAATCGACTGAAGACTGGGTGGGAACCATTCATTGGCATATGGTCTTGGTACCGAAATTTCGTTTGAGAGATTGCCGAGGTTCTGAGATATTCGGTCTTTATGCTGCTTATCATCTGGGTATCATGGTTGTTTCTTTTTCCGAAAAATAACGGGGACGCAAGTCTAGATCTTCCATGATACCATACATACGTGTACATACTGCATTCGACCTCAATAAGTGATCAACAATCACATGTCCCACAAAATAAGTGATAATATATCACAAATTCTTTCCGGGTGTCAAGTTCGTCTCTCTGCTGAACGAAAGTACTGACCTGTTCACGGACTTGCTCCTGTGCCCTCATGCATCGAAAATCAAGTTCCTCATCAATAAGTGATTCTATCACATAGGGCTTGTTTTCAAATCAAAATAAGTGAGAATCTCACATCATATACGGTCAAACAGATGATAATCGGTATACTCACCGGTAAGATGAACCCTCGTGCATACCTTGATACGGGAATGTGTCATGATGTGGATGAACACCGGTCGGTAAGTATAAATCATACCTTAACGTATCCTCTCGCCATGATTACATCTGATAAGTTGAGCTTATGTGGACAACAATACCGATAATCGTTATAGGATGCTTATTTTAATGTTAACTAAATGAACAACAAGAGCGTTTTGGCATGACCGTAAACTGATATGATTCTCTTACCCTCGAAACTCACAAAAAGAATGTTTGTATATATTTATTTACTGCTTTCAGTCTTTACATTTGAAATATTCAAAAATACCAAAAAGATTTTAAGTTTGTTTTAATATAAACTTTATAAAATCCAAAAAGATTTTATTTCTATTTTATTTTCGATCGTACGATGTTGGAACTCGAGTCTTCGTTACCTGAAACCTGAACGAAAACCAAAACGACTATATCTTCATAAACGGTCGAAATTTGCAAGTTTTGAAAGTTAAAAACTGAAATTTACAAATTTATTAAACTTTCAAACTGTCGGACGGTAGTTGATTGAGATATGGTCTCACGTGTGTCGGTTGGTTATGTTATGATATTCCAAGCGGTTGTTCTCATTACGCGTTTAGATTTCTTGCATGTGCAGATTCTAAAGGCTAGGAGAACATGGTCGATGACAAGCTTCGGAATGAAGACACGACGTGAAGGCACTCAAAAGACAAAGATGATGGAGTTGTCGCTGACCTTCAACACCACAAGGATCTCACTTCATAAAGATAAAGACTTTCACGAGCATAACTCAAGGGGGAGCTTATGTTAAGGGGGAGTTTGTCAACACACTTCTTACATGAAACAAGGAGTTTGTTGATACACTTTCTGCCTACAAGACGTGAAGACTTTGAAGATCCTCCGACATAGAAGAAATGAGAAGAGAATCTCGCGAGTAGCGTCCAAGGGGGAGTTTGTTGATACATATTTATGGACGCGACTCGACGCGACGTGATTCGATTAGTGGACGCGACTCGACGCGACTCAGCACGGCTTATATTGTGACGACTTTCCTCCGTCGTGTACAAGACTTCAAGCCATCAAAGGAGACAGACAAGGACTGGGCTCAACATTACAGTCCTTGGGCTAATAGATGATGGCGAAACACAGTTTGGGCCTCAACTGATTGGACCGAAGCCCACTATCGACGAATCAGCCCAGAAGTCGACGAAACACATCTGTTTCGTCGACCATGATCTATTTCGTCGCCTGTCTTTCTGTTTCGTCATATGTAGTGTGTCTGTTAGTATAAATAGCATGTTATGTTTCTGTTTCGGAGAGAAGAACAGAGGGAGAACACACAGATTTTCAGAAAGAAAGAACAGAGCACACACACACACACTAGAGAGAGTTTACAAAGAGCATTGTAAACATTGGATTGTAACCGAACCCTTTTATCGTTATAATACAGTGGTGTTTAACGGTGATATCTGCGTGTCGTGTTTTTACGTGTTCCGTCTCGGTTTGCTTTCCCGGTTGGATTCCGCACAACCGGGTTGGTTCGTACACAAGAATTAGGCGACTAGATCCTCCCCTAGCCGGACCCACACACCTTACATATTATTTTTGAATGAAATTACACCATCAAGTCAGGAGTGATATCCGTATCTTGATGGGAATTTCCATTTCATACTCTAGTGGTTCCTTATTGACGAGTCGAGATTTTATCTTGTTTCGTTCAATAAACCACATTTTGGGGACGAAATTGTCAAGCTAGGATTGATATCCACACCTTGGTGACTGGTCCCGCCCTACGATTTTCAATCTCGCCAAAGTTTCGTATTTTCAATCAAATTTGGGACATGTACTAACTGGAAGGGTAAAATACCGTTAATCGCCTGGCGACGAGAGTATTATACCTATTAGGCCAAAGCATGTCTCCCTAATTCGAAAGGACTTGCGATTCACTTTGGAATAGTCGAAGCTTCTAAACCCGAAGCACTCCAATACTTATCAAGCCTCTCTTTTATATTAATACGATTTAATACTTGTTACCTAATCATCGTGTTTACCCAATAAATGAATACACGCATACTGATACGTTATAATTGATTCGGGATTACGGGACATTCTTTATGTGATGAACTGGTCATTAGCTTCGTAAGAAGCCACACCTTAACGTATATAGTGCTTGTGAAGCACTATAGGAGTAGCGCACCGCCACATGGATTTGTGGTTACGTTAAGTTAAACTTTTACGGTCTTTATAGCAACGAAATGATGACATGTGCTATAGAGATGATACTAGCGAACACGTTGGTTCGATTTGTTCGAGCCTCACCTTAACATATATAGTTCTTGTGAAGCACTATAGGAGTAGCGCACCGCCTCATGGATTTGGGGTCATGTTAAGTTAAACTTTTACGGATCTTTTCATAGCAACGAAATGATGACATGTGCTATGATTAGATGACGCTTGCGTTAAACGTTGGGTTGACAATTTTGTCATTAACTTCGGAAGAAGCCTCACCTTAACATATATAGCGCTTGTGTAGCGCTATAGGAGTAACGCCCGTCGCATGGACTTGCGGTCATGTTAAGTCATTCATTCATACTTGCGGACACGATGGTTTGACCAGTGAGATCACATGCCAGTAATGCGTTAATCTAGTTAACTAAATATCTCGTGTGGACTATTCAAGACTTTAATCATACTCATACTTATAACCTCTCTCATACATGAATACAATCATGCATGCTTACTTAAAATTCTATACGCTATTATTATCACTCATAATACGTTAATATACCCTGACCCGTACACTACTAGTACAAACTATGCGGACCATGCACAAACCACAATAATCATGGATGCATACGCGATTATATTGGTGTGCGCATGAAAACCATAGTGGGTTCTACTGTGTACCATAACACGGAACATAACATGACATCGAATAGCGAAATGGACGTAATATGGTATAAACATGGTGGATACACCGCTGGTACTTCCTATATATAACTGTTCCTACCATATTACCAAGGTTTCGTTAAAACGTGCCATGAGAAATTCGGTGTTTCCCTGCTATATTGAATGCAAACCATGATCACTCACAATCTATTTCTTATATCGTACCCAATGCGCTTTGAAATGCCTGATACTCGATTATTCATGACCAAATCTCGTCCTCGTAGCTGCAATGGCTACAGTTATCTCTTACGTTTCAACACACTTCGAACGTCATATTTCAATTTTAACTAACCATTTCTCCAAGAGTATTTCTCTTGAATAAATTTCGGGACAAAATTTCCTAAAGGATGAGAGACTATAACGCCTCGTATTTTCATAATTCCACGTTCTTAGAAAATATGAGATCATTCCTTTATTTTTTTTAGAATCGCAGTCGAAAACGGATTAAAAACGACAAGGAAACATTTTACGCGAAACCGACGATCAAACGCGAAACAACGACTACCGGTACTATTTTACATATTTTTTTTTAATCTAAAATTTTAGTTTACGACGTTACAGAGAGTTCGGGTTTTGAAAACGGGTTCGTAAGTAAGATTGGGCCACTCAAAACATGAGATTGGGCTTGTGAGCCTTGGGCCCAAGCCCACTTAAAACAAGATTTAACCTAGTATATATAAGTAGTGTGTGAAAAACCCTAATCCCATTTTTATAACATCAGCGCTCACAAAACTATTTTCCCTCTTAAACTCTTTTCTTCACAAATCCAAATATCCGCACCACAAATCCACTCCCTCTCTCTCGATGATGATGATGATGATGATCAGCCGGCCACCACTATGGGTGGCGGCGCTTGGAGACTGCCGGACGTCTGTTTCTCCAGTCACTACCCACCCCCTCGTCTCCTCGAAACCTGGCAGCAACCACACCCACCCCCACACCCCCGTTCACTCGACTCCTCTTCCCGGCGACACACACACCTGCAACACACGCACCCCTGGTTTTTTAGAGAGAACAGGATCGAAAAGTGAGAGAGAGAGAGAAGATTCGAAGAGATAGAGAAAACGGTGATGCGGAGGGGGATCGACGGCGAAGGCGCCGTTTTCCGGCAGCTGGCGACGGCCAATGACGGCAGTGGGGTGTTCTTTTCTGTTCGACGTTTTTCCCGACAAACCCGATGATGAAGACGGTGGTTGACAGCGGCCGGCGACGGCTGTGGAGTCCGACGGCAGTGATGGTGGTTCAGCAGAGTTCATCATCTCGTTTCGGTATACTTTTTTTTTAAATCCTTTTCCTTTTATTTCCTTTCCATTTTTGAATCAAATAAGGATTAAAAACATTTTTTTTATCCAATCATAAAATTTCTAACAGTGGGTAGTTTTGGTTCATGAAGTTGTTTATGTCGTGGGTGTGTTTCTATTAAACTGTAACATGAGTTTTAATTGAAATAAAAAAACCAAAGTTGTAATGGGTGTTGTCATAAATCACACGAACCAGGGGAGGTCACGAGATCGACTCCCTGACCCCCTTCGCTTTCTTTTTCGCTGCACATGTGCTTTCTCCTGTTTTTTTTTTTTTTAGTAATGAAGAAGATGACTCATAGTTGATTGTTGCAAATTTTAGTTTCAAGTCTGATGTTCAGTTTAATAAAGTCAAACATTTGCTCTTTGAAGCCCATGATTTTTTTTTGTATATAATCAACAACCCTTTGGATGACTGAAAAGAAAGCATGCAACTATATGTTCATATGTTAAATGCTCGATATTCATTTTTATCTATCTATCTATTTGACCGCTTGTCTTGTGTGGGTTCTAAGATATTGTGGTTTTATTCTTTTTGGGTCATGACTGTTATAATATTCATGACTTTAATTTTTAGGTCACTAAATAAACGATGACTTTAATTAATTTAATTTTAGAAATCAGCTAAGTTTATATAATAAACCACATAAATTCCAATTATGAAATAAGAATATTGTTCACTAAATTGTTTCATAAAAAAAAAAAAACTAAACCCAATACATATGTAATTATATGTAAATACGCGTAAACAATAAAATTAATTATATTGTATAATTTTCTTTTGTTTAATGCGATACATGAAATTATTTCTAAGATAATCTTCGCCGTTTCAAGTTTCTAATCTCATTCGTGCGTGATTCCCGAAAGAATTCTTACACGCAACCAATGTGAGCATACTCGACCCATTTTTTTCACTTTATGCATTTTTTGGGCGTAATATGTATTAATTAACAAATCCACTTGTACACTCAAATCTACACAATTATGCATTCCAACACACACGCTATTCGTTATACTTAGGATGTTTATACATGATAGCTTCAACTTGTTTTTCCATGCTATTCGTCGTGTTTAGATTGTTTATGCATGTCAGTTTTAATATGTGTATTCATGCTATTCGTTATGTTTAGATTGTCTATGTATGCTAGTTAGGACGTGAATGCAAGTTGCCATGTTAGATTGAAACAAACTTTTGTACTTATACTTTTATTCAAACTTGTATGTTCGCCAGTGCTTTTAATACATGTTGCAGGATTGTGACAGATGAATCCAGTAGGATTTCCTAGAAACGCATTTAAACTTTATTGCTCGTTATATTGTAATTTACTTTCAATCCTGTTGTATTCTGGTTCCAATACTTGTAATACTTCATTATTAATGAAATGAAATATAATTATTTGAATACTTATAGTGCATTATTTATTTTAAATTTGTTATATTCTAGATCAAACCATGTAAAATGTAAACATTAAATACATGACACAAATAGCGTTATGAAGTCTCGAGCAATCTACGCACTTCGTCTCATCCCGATGTTTCCGCCATCGGTTGGGGTGTGTGTTGGTGTATCTACTGTCTGTTAACTACGTCTTATTTGAGTCTTATGTCTAGATAGGTTAAATGAGTGCACAATAGTGATTGAATTCGGGTTTAGTCATGTTTTAGGAAGTGTTTCCGTTTGTAGATGTCAAAGCCAAGTTCAAACGGAAGTGACTCAAGGGATTCCGTTTGAACATGTCCGGTTCGTTTGAACATGTCCGGTTCGTTTAAACGTGTCTGGTTCGTTTGAACAGGGTCGTTTGAACAGGGTTTCGTTTGAACTGGGTGTGTCAAGTTCAAACGGAATAGGCTTAGCCTATATATAGGTGTAGTGCATGTTCATTTGAAACGAACCAGATTGTGTGTGTGAGTCAAGGTGCTGCCGGATTTTCATCAGAATTCATTGTAAAAGCTCAGCAATTTAGTAATAGAGAAAGATTAAAAGGATACAAGTTGTTTGATGTTGTTTACTTTGATTCCGCCTCTGTAAACGATGATGAACTACCTTTACTGACTGTTTAGGGTCACGAACACGATCCAACAAGTGGTATCAGAGCACAGGACGAGGAGTTCATACCATTGCAGCTTGATTTTATCGGATTTTCTCACTTCTACCTTTCTTTTCTAATTTGAACTAGTTGTCACGGTTAAAATGGTCTAAAACTCTCACATATCAAACGAAATACTGTGTTAACTAATCCTTGAAAATTTGAGACTAAAATTCGACTTAAAACTAATCGAAAACACCTAATCCGTTTGAAATTGTTCGAAATATGCTGACGTCATAGGCTATTACGTTTGAACGAAGCCTGTAATACCGTTTGAAGCTTGGCTTTCCGTTTGAAAATTGATATTCCGTTTGAAATTGGTGATATTTCCGTTTGAATATCACAAGTTCGAGTTCACGTTTGAAAGTGGTTCGTTTGAGAGTTCACGTTTGAAAGTGGTTTCGTTTGAAACTTGATTATTGTTGTCTCAAACGGAATAACGGATTCCGTTTGAAAAGAACCATTTCGTTTGAAAGACTATATTGTTTGAACCATTCCGCTTGAACAGATTCCGTTTGAATCTGTTATTTTTCAAAATCAAAAATATTTCTAAGTGTTTGCTGATTTTTCAGGTACGTACAAGATGGATGATTTCAATCCGTTTTATGATGCCTTTGCATTTGCTGGAAATTCTGGAGACGATACTTCTCCTAGCAACACCAATGAGAATACGCCGAATACGAAGAAAAGTTTATCGTATGCTCTAAGTGTGGAAAGTGCTTTCGGAACTTATAACAAACCCCCAAAGTTGATGGCTATCGAAGAGTACAGTCGGTGGGCAAAGAAGTTTGAAGATTGGTTGATGGCCTTTGCGTATTCTAGCTGGAAGAGTCTAAAGAACGGATACACTGATGGAGGCAAAAAGGCTGAAAGTTTGACTACATCTGAAGAAATAGATTCGTTTGTTGCTGAGCAAAAATGCGTCGCACTGCTATTTCAATCAGTTCGAGAAGATATAATATCCTTGATCGAGTACGACAGTTCTAAAGATCTATGGAACAAGTTGAAGGCTAAATGTTTGGGAAGTGCTGAAATTGTGAAAAATAAAAAGAAACTGCTAAGAAAGGAATTTGATCTATTTGGTTGCTTAAAAAATGAATCACTTTGTAAAATGATTGAGAGGTTTGGGCACCTAAAGCTGGAGCTGGCGAGACATGAAATTTTTTATTCTCGAGAAGAGCTAATAGACAAATTGTTTGATTCATTGCCAGATGAGATGGATTGGCAATATTATGCTTTGATGTTGAAAAATACGATCAAGTCTGAAGAGCTTACAGTGGATTTGTTAATTGAGAGACTAGAGAGTCACGAGTTGGAGTTACGGAAAACACACAAAGTCAATCACTCGTCTTATCAACAGAACTTGGATTTGTATTATCCAAAAAGCATGATGCCAAAGAATACTTCTCCCAAGACAACGTTTTCTACTGAGAATTCCAACACTTCAAGCAAAGAGAGTCAAAGTAGTGGATTTCACAGTGGTTCTTCGTCACATTTAAGCCAGTCTGATGCAAAGAACTTATTTCAATGCAATATCGCTGTAGACTTAAAGAACGCTCAAAACTTCAGTGAGGAGTCTGCAAAGCAACAGATGGTTTTCCTAGCTTCTGTGCTAGAATCGTATGAAAGTCTTGTAGCAGGAAAGATTGGCAACACCAACCTGACAAAAGAAGATTATGATCAGATAGATCCTGAGGAAATGGAATTGATCGACATAAGGTGGTGTATGGCCAGTGCAGTTCGTCGGGCACAACGTTTCATGGAGATAACAGGAAGGAACTCTATTGGTGGACCTTCTACCAAGTTAGGCTTTGACAAGTCTAAAGTGACATGCTTCAAGTGTAAACAGAAGGGTCACTTTAAGCGTGAATGCCGAAATGCTTATGCTGATGAGTCTGAAAACCCATTCAGAGAAGATTACTACAAGAAAGCGATTTATCATCAGAATAAATCGGAGCCGCCGAGAATGAAGCAGCTTGAGGATAATAAAGAGAAATCTAGAGCTCTTGCTGTAATTCACGACGATGAAGGTTTCGACTGGAGCGAGTTGTTACCTGAGGAGGATGCGGTTGGATATGCATTCATGGCAAAATCTGAACCTGTTCCTTGGAAAGACACCAGACCTGAAGAAACGAGGTATGCTTACAGGAAGATGATAGCTTAAGAAAGAATGATCACAATATCTGCTATCTATACTGAAGCAAAAAGAGCGAGGAGATGGGATCCAGACAGAGAATGTTATCTTGACCCTAATGGAAATATAGCCATTGATCATACCACTCTTGATATGGAAACCATAATCAAAGAAATGAAAGAAGAAGATGATTATTGGCAAAGAAAATGGTGGGGTAATGGAGAAGAGAAAGAGAAAGAAGAGAAGGAGAAAGAAGAAAAAGAGAAGTCAAAGAAGGTTGATACTGGAATCATTGACACGATTTAAGAGTTGAATGCTGAAAACATGGGAAAGATGGCTGACAAGGTGCTGGCTGCTAAGGCACTTGAGGTAGATTCTAAATCCGTCTCTGAGTCTAAAAGCCAGGTCAGTTCAAATGCGTCAACGGATGAGTCAGGTAAGAAAGTCAGCGGTGATGTTGACTGCAAAAATTGCATCAAAGAATGCAAAGTTTGTAGTACAGTCACTTATCTCAACGGTAAGAAGGTTGATGATCTGACTGCAAGAGTCAGAAATGTTGAGGATCAAATCCTTAACCGTGATAAAATGTTGAAAGTTTCGAACGACAGAGTAAAAGAATTAACTAACAAACTTGAAAATGATAAAATTGATCAAGAAAAGGTTAGGAAAGAAAATGAGAGGTTAGTTCTTGAAAATCGTCAGATTACTGAAAAATTTGAGAAGCTTAAAAGCACGGTTAAAGATAATGATGATAGAAACGGTAAAACATACAAAGAAAATTGCCAATTGCAATGTGTTTTGAGGATTAAAGAAGAATTAATCAACAAACAATTGGACGAGATTGCTAAATTGAAGCTTCAATTTGAAGAAGCTAAGATTGAGAATGAGCGAATCAATTTGAAATTGAACAGTTACAACTCTGCAAGCTTTGTTTTGCAACACATTATTCCCAAACCCATCGGGAAAAACAAAGCAGGCGAAGATGTATACTGTGATGGAACTGGGGTCAGGTTTCATCAAGTTCCACCACCAGTTCTAGACAATTATTCGAAAAAGCAATCTGGGTTGGTTAATCTTGAAGATGAAAATGAAGTGAAACTTCCTGATTCAATTGATGTGACATTTTCTTCATCGTCATCTGATGATAATGTTCAAACTGAGATTGTTAAAGGCATGGCTGAAAGTGTTTTGGATAGTGATTCGGCTGAGGATGAAGAATGTTTCTTGAACAAATACAATCCGAAACAAAAGTCCAAAAACAACTTAAATGAAGAACCTACTCTTGTCATGTACAAGATGTCGGGATCGGATAAGTTGTATTCGGATTCTGAATTTCCTTTGGAGAATGTGAATGTTTCAAAATTGATAAATGTGTTCAAAATGGTTGAAATTGATTTGTCTGAAGTAAAGAGTTTGAAACAAACAAAGAGGCAAATGAATTTTGAAAAAGATAAAGCTTACTACAAGAAACCTGTTGTTCCACCACGTTTTTATAACAACAATCGAAATAAATGGTCGAGTGGATATCAGGGTGGTAAGAATTATCAAAGAAAGAATTTTCAAAACAAAAAGTTTGCTGAGAAGAAAGTGTTTGTGAACAGTTCAAGTTCACTTTCTGATGAAGAGTCTAAAATCTTTTCAAAATCAAATGAAGAGTTCTTTGAGGAGAGAGCCTCACAACCTCAGTCTGAAGGCACAAATCGAGTAGTTGATACTCGTACATGCTTTAGATGCAACAAAGTTGGTCACATTGCAAGAAATTGCACCAACTTCAAGTTTTTGAAAATCAAAAGAAGAAGGTTGATGCAAAAGGAAAAGCTCCAATGGTTGTTGAGAAAATTTTGAAAAATGAGAAATTAAAAGTCAAAATTGAACCGGTTAAGAATGTGGTAAATAAAAATGACAAATTCTATAAACGGGTTGCATCATCTCAACAAACATGGAAGTCAAAAGTTGTTGCAAAACCAAAGGTTTCTGAGTTGGAAAAACAATCGTCTTCTACCATTCCGGTAAAGATGGATGTTCCTTTGGATTATTATGAAAAGTTGGAGAAACAATCTTCTACTCCACCAGAGAAGAAGAATGTTCAAAAGAAGAATCAACCAACCGGTCAACTTAAGATAGATGAGTTTTTCTTATACAAAAAGGTTGAGGTTGGATCTGAAGAAAGTTTAAAAATGAATGACAAAAACTTTCCACCACTTTATACTACAAAATCTCACATTAAAGTCCAGTTACCTGAGTCAAAAGAGGCTTGGGTAGCATCAAAATCTCAATAAAAATTTCAGACTTGCCGGAGCTTCCTAGTTGGTAATTGTGAAGCATGAATCGGCATCTTTATGGAAATGTGTTTTTAAATCAATTTGTGATATGTGCAGGAACTTCCTAGAGCTATTTCACGATGGATTATGGATAGTGGAGCGTCTTGACATATGACAGGGAAGACCGCATTGTTGTACGATGTTAGAAATTTCAATGGTGGTTATGTGGGATTCGCAGGAAATCAAGGTGGTAGAATTGTGGGTGAAGGAACGTTATCCAATGGGATTGTTACGTTTGAAAGAGTTAACTACATTGCTGAGCTGGAGAATAATCTGCTGAGCATCTCGCAGATTTGTGACAGGATGTATACCACTCACTTTACTGATAAAGAATGTTTGATCTTGAAGCCAGGATTTGTTATCCCTGAAGAATGGATTATCATGAGGGCACCAAGAGTCAATGATCTGTACGTGTTGGACATGAGTGTAGCTACTACAACCACGGGTCAGGCTCATTGTTTTGTTTCCAGAGCAACTGAGAAAGAATCGCAATTGTGGCACCGGAAAATGGGTCATATACATCTTAGAAAAATGAATCATTTGGTGCACAACGACTTAGTTATTGGTGTTCATGTCAAAGGTTTTCATCTTGAAGGGGAGTGCATTAGCTGCATCAAAGGCAAGCAAAAGAAGAAATCACATCCTCAAAAGAAAGTCAATTCAGTTTTGAAACCTTTAGAGAGACTACATATGGATCTTTTTGGTCCAGTGAACGTCAAAAGTATCACGGGTGATTACTATTGTTTGGTTGTCACGGATGATTTTTCAAGGTTTTCATGGGTTTCTTTTCTGAAGACAAAGGATGAGAAGTTTGATAGTTTAATGGCTTTGTTCAGGAAAATTGAAAACTTGTACCAAAGGCGTATCAAAAGAATCAGAAGTGATAATGGTACTGAATTCAAGAACAACAAGATGGAAGAATATTGTGATGAAAGAGGTATATTGCATGAGTTTAGTGCTCCGTATACTCCGCAGCAGAATGGAGTTGCAGAACGTAAAAACAGGACACTAATCGAAACGGCCAGAACAATGCTTGCTGATTCAAAGTTACCAATAAATTTTTGGGCAGAAGCAGTTTCCGCCGCATGCTATACGCTCAACAGAGTTCTCATTGTCAAGAAATTCAACAAAACATGTTTTGAGTTGATCAATAACCGCAAACCAAATCTGAAGTATCTTGAACCGTTTGGATCACCCTGTACTGTTCTAGAACCTTTTGGAAAGTTTGGTCCGAAGAGTATTGAAGGGATATTCATAGGTTATGCAAGTCCGTTACGACGAGTCTTCGTTCCAAGTTTGAAGTGGATTATTGAAGCTCCAAATGTTGAATGTCAAGGTTATACAATGCCGCCGCAGAATCCTGGAGATTCATGGCGTTATCATTACGACAAGTTGTGGGATTCGTTTGACATGATAGAAGAAGAAGAAGACTTCTTTGATGAGTTGGATATTCTGAGAGAGTATGAAGAATCGCAGGAAAGGTTCCCAGCTGAGTATTCAAGAAGACCACGACAAGCTTTGAACGATGATGAAGCAGGTCCAAGCAATGCTGGTGAACATGATGATGTCCAACAAAATGAAGTTGCTCAAGATAATCAGACAGCATAGAATGATAATCAAGAATCTGAGAACATGCCAGTATTTGATCGTGGTGATTCAGATTCTGAGGGGGAGCAAATTCAGATTTCAAGTCAAACAAACCCAGTCAGTGAACAAGGTGCAAATCAGAATGTTTCTAATCTGGAAGGCGATGTAGATGTTCCAGGCGAAGTGATGCCACAAACTCTTTCATATCATCCAGAGGAATTGATCATTGGAGAATTGCAGACAGGCGTCCGCACTCGAAGACAGCTTAATCAAGGGCTTACATGTTTTTATACAAAAGTTTCTCTTTTGCAAACTGAATTCTCATTGAGTTGTTTTATTTCGCAGATTGAGCCAAGGACTTATAAAGAGGCGCTTACTGAAGATTCTTGGGTCAATGCAATGCAGGAGGAACTGAGCCAATTCGAGAAGTTAGGTGTGTGGAAGTTAGTGGATTTTCCTGATGGTCAAAGGAAGATAAACACCAAATGGGTGTTCAAGTGTAAGAGAGATGATAGAGGAGTTGTAGTTCGCAACAAAGCTCGACTCGTAGTCCAGGGTTTCAGTCAGCAGGAGGGTATAGATTTCACTGAAGTGTATGCTCCTGTAGCTCGCCTAGAAGCGATCAGAATCTTCCTAGCATTTGCGTCTTGGAAAAATTTCAAAGTATATCAGTTAGATGTAAAATCGGCTTTTCTCTATGGGAAGGTAAAAGAGGAGGTTTATGTCGGTCAGCCACCGGGATTCACCGATCCAATCCACAAAGACAAGGTCTACTTGCTAGACAAAGCGCTGTATGGTTTACACCAGGCCCCGAGAGCTTGGTACGAGACATTGTCTCAACACCTACTAGCCAACAGCTTCATCCGTGTAAAAGTGGATGCCACTCTCTTCACCAAAGAGGTCGATGGACATCTTCTGATTGTTCAGATATATGTGGATGACATCATATTTGGGTCAACAAATGAAAATTTGTGCAAAGATTTTGAACGAGTTATGAAGCAGAAATTCGAAATGTCATCAATGGGTGAGATGAAATTCTTTTTGGGACTGCAGGTTGATCAACTACCCAAAGGAATTTTCATACATCAGACGAAGTATGTTCATCATATCTTGGAGAAATTCGGGATGTCAGGTTCTACTCCAGCTTCCACCCCATTAGCAACGAATCATGGGATAAACCCTGATCTCACCGGAGAGAAGGTAGATGAAACGATGTATCGTTCCATGATCGGATCGCTGATGTATTTGACAGCTTCAAGACCCGATATTATGTACCCAACCTGCCTCGCAGCAAGATTTCAATCTAACCCGAGAGCTTCACATATGGTTATTGTGAAAAGGATATTACGCTACCTGAAAGGAACTCCATCATTGGGGTTATGGTATCCAAGAAAAGGCGACTTTACGCTCGAAGGGTATTTCGATTCTGATTTCGGATGCTGCAAAGTTAATGCTAAATCAATAATAGCAGGGTGCCAGTTTTTCAAATCACGATTGCTTACCTGGCAATGCAAAAAGCAGACCTCTGTAGCTTTATCCACATGTGAAGCGGAGTATGTATCTGCTAGCAGTTGCTGCTCACAGATCTTGTGGATCCAGCAACAGATGTGCGACTACGGTTTGCAATTTCTAAACACCCCTATCTTTGTTGATAATGAGGCAGCGATTAACATTACGAAAAATCCAGTACATCACGCTAAAACCAAACACATTGAAATTCGTCATCACTTCATTCGCGATTGTTTTGAGAAGAAGTTGATATGAATTGAGAAAATCCACACTGACGAGCAAAAAGCTGATTTACATACCAAAGCTTTTGATAAAACACGTTTTCAATATTTGCTAAAATTGAACGGTATGAAGCTTTTATCGGTGTTGGAAGAGATTCTTGGCGTTGATGAAGGAGATATTGTAGATGATGTTGAGAAGCAATCTGCAATGGTTTGTCGATTTTTTACCTGTTTTGGTATTTAGGGGGAGGTATAGGGTAATATTTCAGAAAATACAAAAACAATAAAAAATGACAAAAATACAAAAACATGAGATATTTTTAAAATCCAAAAACATTAGAAAACCAGAAAAGAGCTTGTGTAAAAAGGGAAAATGATAGTACATCGGCTTAACAGTTACAGTATGCTAAAGAAAATGGAAAGTTTAAATGCGTTAAACAGTCTCGCTGATGATGTGCCGATAGGTTTTTACACATTTAGTAGGTTTATTCGTGATATAAACTTAAATCTTTACTTACTTATTTCGTGGGGAACACTACTTGGATATATAGGTAACACATGAAATTTCGTTTGAAAGATTCGTTTTTCTGATATACTAGGTCTTTATACTCAGTGATATCTGGGGTATTATTCCGGGACTTCTGCTGAATGGAAGTCCTGACCTAGTCTCCGAATAATACTTTACGCAATGATTGAAACATAGCATCACCCTCAGCATAAATGATAAGACAATAAAATTGCTTAGCAATGCTGTTGTATCAAAAGATCCTCTAAAGGGGACACACCCAAGTCGATTCGTGATCTCTCTGCTAAACGGTAGTTCTGACCTGAGCTCTCACGGTTTCGATCATAATTTATTCCCTTACATATATCATTTGTGGTTTACTCACCTGTAAGACTGAATATTGGGATCTGGATACGGGAGTATATTCAAGAGGTGGGACACACGTATAAGTTTAAGTCTTTAAATCACTAAATTCGTATCCTGGACAGATTGAAATGTGTGTGAGAATTTAAAGTGGATCGGTATATCGACAATCTAAGAGAATTGTTTAATTCTGAGTATGTAATTGAAGCTTAACGGTACTTGTGTCTTGTCGAATAGCTGATATGATTCACTAACACGCTCACCAAAAATATGTGTGTAAATAGTGTACTTTTACTACATTTTAGTTCTGTATTTCATTTCTAGTTTAGAGCTTTATTAAAAATCCAAAAAGATTTTTCATTTCTGCTTTATTTTTGACAAACCAAAGTGGAGAGTTGATCTTCAGATTCGAAAGTTGAAAGCAGATGCAGGAGGGTTCTGGACTGGATGATGAGTTTGGAGATAAAATATGATAAGTTTGAGAAGTTGAAATATCAAAGCAAGTTCATTAATTTGAAACTTGTAATTTTCAGAAAAATTGTTTGAAAATGGTTGTACAAATGTCAGTGTGTATTGTTTCAGATCAACCAAGGTCATTAAATTGGATATGGTAGATTAATTGAGTAATCAGGGTCATTAACTTGGACCTGAATACTTAAGTGGATTGCTTAACACTGAAAGTTCAATGGTAAGTATGGATTGATACTGTTATTGTCATATATCTTATATTTGGGTAGAGATTATACAGGAATCAAGTTCCCCATGGCAACAAAATGTTAAAGTTTGAACCAGAATTTAAAGCCCTAGCTTATCGAGAGGGGGAGTCTGCGAAAGGGGGAGTCAGGATTCTGGATCAACACTCAAAGGGGAGATTGAAGATAAAGATTGAAGAGAGCTTTACATTGTCAAGACAAAATTTGGAAAGAGACAAAGACTAAAGACTCGACGCCAAATACTTCGTCAACATCCAAGGGGGAGTCTGTTGGTGCATCTACTGTCTGTTAACTACGTCTTATTTGAGTCTTATGTCTAGATAGGTTAAATGAGTGCACAATGGTGATTGAATTAGGGTTTAGTCATGTTTTAGGAAGTGTTTCCGTTTGTAGATGTCAAAGCCAAGTTCAAACGGAAGTGACTCAAGGGATTCCGTTTGAACATGTCCAGTTCGTTTGAACATGTCCGGTTAGTTTAAACATGTCTGGTTCGTTTGAACAGGGTTTCGTTTGAACTGGGTGTGTCAAGTTCAAACGGAATAGGCTTAGCCTATATATAGGTGTAGTGCATGTTCATTTGAAACGGAACATTTGTGTGTGTGAGCGAAGGTGCTGCCGGATTTTTGTCAGAATTCATTGTAAAAGCTCAGCAATTCAGTAATAGAGAAAGATTAAAAGGATACAAGCTGTTTGACGTTGTTTACTTTGATTCCGCCTCTGTAAACGATGATGAACTACCTTTACTGACTGTTTAGGGTCACGAACACGATCCAACAGTGTGACAGGCGGTGTAGGTGGAGGTGGAGGTGGCGGTGGTGGTGGAGGACGTGGTCGAGGTGGCGGTGGAGGTGGAGGGCGGGGGCGGGGTGGTGGAGGACGTGCGGGAGCCGATGGCAGAGGACGTGGATGTGGGCGTGGACAGAGGCATAGGCACGGTAGCCTATACGATCCGTATTAGACCAGTTAAAGTGTGTTAATAACTAGCTTGTTGTGGGAATAGAATTCTTCTTCAATTAAAGGAGTCAAAAAGTTAGTGTCTTGACTTTTGGTTGAGACTTTGGATACCTTCAATACTTGAGTATTTGTTTTCCCACAGACCTTTTTCATCGTGGCTTTGAATTTGAAACATTTCAATATCACAAGTCTTTTGCAAAATTATGAAAGGATGACATTAGAACACATCATTTTTTAGTCCTCTACAAATCATTTTAGTTGATTATAATAAATTTATATAGGTTACCATTTTATTTATTTAGGTTTAAACTATCATTAAAGTTTTTCTAGTTTGCGAAAGCATCTTTTATCTACATCTCAAAGTGGAAATTCGACCGCCGCGAAGCACGGTTGTACTTAATGATTATTCTAAAACGATAAGGTATATCCTTTTTCATAATTTAATGAGTAAATTGTCATTTTAGTCTCTGACGTTTGTCTAAATTTGTCATTTTAGTACAAATAGTTTTTTTTCCCTCTTAGTCTCTGACTTTTCTCTTTGTTGCCATTTTAATCACATTGCCTAACTCAGCCTTTAAACTTGGTTATAACTAGGGATATTTTGGGTATTAACAAAAAAAGTTTCTAAATTGCCATTTTCATCCAAAATCATTTTTTACAATTATTTTTTAAAATTATTTATATGTATATATTTATTATTATTCTAACAAATACATACACACACCACTGAACATTATTAATAGAAAAGTATTTTTTTTGAATTATTCTTTGAAACCATCGAACTGTGTGGTGTATACATAACATCACACATAATCACACATACTGTCACTTCTCTACCCAGCAGGCACTACCATCAACCACCCCCCCCCCACTCCCCACTCGCTGCCGCCGCCACCACCACCGCCATCCCCAACATCATCCATAGCCCCATCACCTACACCACTACCAACCGTCGCCATCACCTCCACCTCTAACAACCGCCACCATCCCCCATCACCAACATCCACCACCGCCAAAAAAAAGAAATTAAATCTGTAATAATCCCTCTAGAAACCTAGAATCCCCCCAAAAAACCAAGAAACTAAATCTCTAATCTTCATATACTAAGAAAACCAAAACCCCCATCATCATCAATAATATCACAGTCCTTACTCGCCAGCTCTTGGATTGAATCTTTTTTAGTTAGTCGTTATGATGGTGGTTATAGTGGCGTCAAGTGGTGGTATGGGTGAAAGTGGCGGAGGTGGGGTTGTAGGTGACGATGGTGACCGGTGGAGGTTGGGGGGGGGGGGGGGTGATGGCATGGTGGAAAGGTTTAGTGAGTGGAAAATTGTATGGTTTGTTTGCAGTGGTGGTGGAGGTGGTAACCAATGGTGGCAGGTGGTTGTCACGATGGTGATGGCGGTGGTGTTGAGGTTTTCTAGAGAGAGAAAAATAGAGAGAGAATGTGTAAGTGTGTATATTGGTATATTAATATATAAATTATTAAAAGATATATATATATATATATATATATAAAGTTTTGGACTAAAATGGCAATTTAGAAACCTTTTTTTTTGTAATACCAAAAATACCCCTTGTTAAAACCAGGTTTTTAGACTGAGTTAGACAACATAATCAAAATGGCAATAAAAGGGAAAAGTCAAGGACCCAGAGAGATAGAAAAAAAAATATTTGGACTAAAGTGAAAAATGGACAAAATGGCAATTTACTCAAATTTAATATAAGGTAGTGTTTAACATAACTCAACCAGAAACAATGAATCAATAATCTCAAAGTGCATGACTTTGAATAGTCAAACCTCTAATAAAAAACAACTGTTTTTTGAATAAAATCTTTACAACAAGTGTCAAAATTTCAACGGCTGTGACTAACAATTTTCATGCTTTATATCCATTATCCACCCCCTTCCTTCCTCAAACTTCACGTTTTCAAAACTACCGATTTCATTCAATGGCTTCTACTCCTACTCTTATTAGGTTTGACGTGTTCCTAAGCTTCAGAGGTGAAGATACTCGTCATAACTTTACCGATCATCTCTATCATGCTTTACTAGGGGCAGGCCTTCGCACTTTCAGAGACAATGATGAAATCGACAGAGGTCAACAACTCAAGCCCGAAATCGAGACCGCAATCATCGAATCCAGGGCTTATATAGTTGTATTGTCCGAGAACTATGCGGATTCCAGATGGTGTCTTGATGAGCTTTGCTTGATTCTGGAGCAAAGGAGGAAGCTCAATCGTTTTGTTTTACCTGTTTTTTATCACGTCGATCCATCAGATTTCAGGAAACAAAGTCGAAATTTAGCCATTGAAGGGTCAATATGGATAGCACTAATAAGAGTTGCTAATTTGACAGGCTTTTTAAATTGTTTGGCGTGTTTGGGCATAGATGGATCAAAATGGACAGAGGTTAACGTGAGGCGGTGGAAGAAAGCACTTGCAGAGGTTGCTAATTTGACTGGGATGATACTTACAGGGTATATCTGCTTTCTCTCTATATTTATGTGTATAATTCAAGCTTTTGAGAAATATTATACCCATGAATGCTAGTATATTAGTAATTAGGCTATAGATATATTATATTATATCATGTATGGTTCATGAGAGTTGACATAAAACCGGTGTCTAAAGGGTTACCTTGAATCCCCACCTCTTGGGACACGATGGTTCATGAATGAGGTATATAATTATAACCCTTTGTATCAGACAAAGTATCCGATATTTATACAGTTGCATTTATCATGTGTTTCATTGCTTGTACCCAATATAGTAGGTACCAGCCCTGTTTAGATTTACTTGATTAGTAGTGCCAATTATTGCCTAACATATGATAAAAATCGGGCATAATTTGAAAATTTGTGCCATTTTATGAAAATCTTGCCTAACAACATCTGACAATTAAGTGCTTTCGTATTTGTGAATCAGCTTGCATTATTTAGGACCTTAACAGCCCCTAACAGGAAGCTGAAATAATTGTAGTTACTTATTTTAGTGTTAAAAAATTAAATGCGGGAAGAAATAGTGCATTTGCTACAATGTATTTATTCTGTGTATATTTAAACAAGTAGGTTCTTAAGAAGATGAAAGTCATTTTGACTGTGCTAGTTTCCCTTTTTCTTTTGTTCCAGGTCCGAGACAAACTTTATTGCAGAAGTGGTTAAGACAGTTCAAGGTAAACTTGATTTGAAGCAATTGAGTACTCCGGCCCATTTAACTGGAATGGAGGCTCGGGTTGGAGTGATCAATTCATGGTTAAGAGATGAGCAATACAATGCTATAGCCGTTTGTGGCATGGGAGGGAGTGGCAAGACAACACTTGCCCAATACTTTTATAACTTAAACAAGCAAGATTTTCAGAGCACCAGTTTTGTTCAAGAGATAGGAAACCAACCTGATAGGTTGCTTCGGCTACAGAAACAACTTCTCAAAGATCTTTTGGGTGGAAAGAAAATAAGGATATCTAGTGTTTCTGAGGGTACACATAAGATTATGGATATCTTACAAATGAAAAGGGTTCTTGTTGTTCTTGATGACATTGATAATTATGAACAGTTAAACGCTTTATTTGGAACAAAGACGTTCCCTACACAAAGCAAGATCATCATAACAACAAGGCTTCTAGATATACATGCATGGTTTAGGTCCATATCTTGGAGGTGTTGGGTGCATGAACTCGATTTGTTGAATGATGCTGAGTCATTAGAGCTTTTAAGTTGGCATGCATTTGGATCCAGAATTCCTATGGAAGGTTTTGAGGATCTTGCAGTACAACTAGCACAATACTGTGGAGGAAATCCGTTGGCTCTTAAAGTATTAGGTTCTTCCTTATTTGTTAGTGATGATGACTCGTGGACAAGAAATAACATGAGAGAAGTTTGGGAAAGTAGAATGAATTCACTGAAGTCAATGAAAGGAGACCTTGACTGTAACATTCAAGGTGTACTACAAAAGAGTTTTGACTGCTTGCCACTTAGCAGTCATAGAGAGTTGTTTCTTCATGTTGCTTGTTTCTTTGTTGGTGAAGACAAAAAAGTCATGGAAATGATACTGGAGGATGAATTGTACGCAAAATCTGGGATTTTGACCCTCACTCACAGATGCCTTCTTACTATTTCAGCTGATGACAAACTGATGATGCATCAACTCCTTCAAGAAATGGGAAAAAGGATAGTTTGTGAAGAGTCTAAAGATCCTGCAAAACGTAGTAGAATCTGGCGTGATGCTGAATCTTATCATGTGTTGAGAAAAGGAAATGTAAGATGCTTATATGTTTCCTATTTTTTCTTCTCATTTCACAACCTTCTACTACAATTCTCTAATTTCATGTCTTTCTCAATTAGGGTTCAGATACAATTCAAGCGCTAGCACTCGACATGCGAAATGTTGAGCAAATGACAGGACCAGAGGTAAGATAAAAGTAAATTAGGGATACATTAATGTTTTTTCTGATGGTTCATGGATACATTAATGTCTTTACTCGTGATATCTTGTTTTCTGATAGTTGGGGAGTTTAACTTAAATTTTTTCTCATTTAACTCTAGATATGAGGGCTCCTCATTAGTTTACATCATACTTAATTGCAGACATTAGCCCTTAAAACAAGTTCCCTTGCAAATATGGACAACCTAAAATTGCTCTTCCTCAAATATGTTAACCTCTTTGGGTCCTACGATAAATTTCCAGAGCTAACATGGTTGGGCTGGCATGGATGCCCTTTGCAAACAATTCCCCCTGGGTTATTGAAGAGCAGCTTGGTAGCTATAGATATGAGTTATGGACACATGGAAACTTTTGAAGCACCAACGGTATGAGGAATTCACTCTTCTGTTTATACTTGAACTTTTATCTTCTCTATCAATAAATTCAACTCGTAATTATTGGAATAGGTTCTCAAATCACTCAAGTACCTAAGTCTTAAAGGTTGTGACAAACTTGTCAGAATCTGCAATCTCTGCCTACTCCCTAAACTTGAGTTTTTGAACCTCACAAACTGTAGCAGTCTTACTCATATTAGTAAGTCCATAGGAGACCTTGAGAGTCTTGTTACATTGGATTTGAAAGGATGCATTAAAATGTGGAAGTGTGTACATCAACTAGAAACGATGATTATCCCAGAAGAGAGATGGTTTTCCTTACCCAAGTCATTAATGTGGTTGTTTCTGACAAACTGCAACCTGGAGTTTAACAGAGATATTTGTGTGCTGTTCCATGCCCATTCATCCCTTAGAATGAGCTTAGCATATAATCCATTTGAGTACCTGCCCAATAACATTGACCTTAAAATGCTTCGCTCACTCAACTTGTATTCTTGTCAAAACCTGAAGTCTCTCCCAAGGATCCCAAGTACGCTAAAGGAGTTGTATATAGATTGGTGCACATCACTGGAGAGACTAACATTCCAATCAGGTCGTTTTAGTCTACGGGAGTTGGCTTATGAATGTTGTTTCAAACTATCTGAAGTCCAAGGTCTTTTTAAATTACTGCCCGTAGTGAAAATGGAAGCAGCAGATCTGGGTGACATGCAATGGATCAAAGCATATGAAGATCATAAGGTGGATCTGGTTGGTGATGAGATTACTAAAGGCAGAATCTGGGATACTCAGGTTTTGTCTCTTAATTTTTCTTAAATGAACACACAAAAAAACATAATTATATCTGGCCTGCAAGTTATTTATTATATGACTTAATCTTATGTGGCGTAGATGTTGTATGAATATGGTATAATGAGCACCTATCTGCAAGGCATAAAGGATAAAATAATGGCAACATACAAGTATACGTCATTATCCGATTTCTTATGCTTTCTGGTGCCTTCTCATCCCCAGAAAAACAGGATCCAAGGATTAAGTGTTAGTTGTTTATACAGATCTTTAGGTGAGTATAAAGTCCCGTTTTTGTTTGCCAAAATCAGCAATAGAACCAAGGGCCTTACTTGGGTATACAACCCTGTGGTGTATTGCAAACCCAAAGTTGATGAAGATGTTGTGTGGTTAAGCTACTGGCCAATTGGGAACATATTAGATGCTGGTGATGAAGTCAATGTGGTAATATATGTGGAGAAAGGAACGATGATGGTATGTGAGTGTGGTGCCAACCTTGTGTATATGGATGATGGTGAAGTACAGGAAGAAGAAAACTGTGAGAATAGCACTAGGAAAGGGGAAGAAGTGATTGGAGGAGACCTGTCTGAATTCGAGGTGACCACAGGAAGCTACTATCTTTGCCGCCGTGATTTATTTGGTTTAGAGACGTCTTCTTGGTTACAATGGTTGTTCGGTGATAACGGTGTGCATTATACAGGTATGTTCCTCACTTAGCTTTGTTCATGGGTGTTTTTAATAATGATAAAGTCAATAACTTAAAATATCACAAATTCTGACAGATTCACAAGGATGGAGAAAAGCTCTTCAGTCTGCGCGATCTCAGGAGCTGAGATATTATGTAAACAGCTTTCTGAAAGTATGTAAACACCGTAACTTTCTCTATAGCATGAATGCCAATTATTCCTCTGTGACGCTAACAAAATTTATATGTTAAATGCCTTTTGCAAAAAAATATCACTGCTCCATCCTATTTCTTTTTATACATTTCAGGTAATTGAGCTTAGAGTTGGCTTTAATAGTGAAAATGCAATGGATAAGATAGAGAAGGCAGTATATAGTCTTGTGGGAGTTGAATCTGTTTCTGCTCACACAGAAATGGGGAAACTAATTGTCACCGGATATGTTGATCCTATAGATGTGGCGACCTGTGTGAGGGAATTTGACAACATGGTGGAGATCGTATCTTTTAAATCTATCTTTAGTTAAAACTTAAAAGGTATGTTTTAAATTCAAACATGTGTAAAGCCCACTACTTATCGGCATCAAGTAACAGAGATACTTTTAAATACAGGTCAAAGCTTTGACTTTGATTGTTGACTTGTAGTGATATTGAAATAAGTCGACCCAAGCCCGTGACCATCCTACATTTTCATCAAACGAACAGGTCTGACCCACTATTTGCTTGTTCCACGTGAGCAGGTTGCATCAAACTGTATTTTTTGTGAAACTAATTTCAATTTAACCTACATTTCTACTAGTTATCCAAGTTTTCTTGCATCTGTTTCGTGATACGGCTAACAATCAAATCAGTTCTTGTGGTTGCACATGTTAGCTCAAGTTAAATCTTCCACACTTCATGGAAAAACGTGTTGTTGATGTTGGTATGAGGTTATTAGGAGTGTCGAATGAAGCATCAAATACATACATAAATTCTTGATTACACATTTAAAAGATTTATAGTCGATGAGAACAACCTTACTTCCGTATTGCAATCGGAAAGAGCTGATGACAATGGTAGGAGTGTCGAATGAAGCATCAAATACATACATAAATTCTTGATTACACATTTAAAAGATTTATAGTCGATGAGAACAACCTTACTTCCGTATTGCAATCGGGAAGAGCTGATGACAATGGTTTTTCCTTTGTGTGTTTATTTGTTTAATGTTATTTTTAATATTGCGTCTACGTTTGCTTTTACGTTATCTATAAAATCAACTCGCCCCCACCGTGGAGCACAGGTCTAAACCCCTAATTAAAACTAAATGCAGTGGTTGTTAAAAGTACATAGGATTTGAACCCACTCATTAATATGTTTGCTCATTAGGTTTGAGTATGAATACCAACCTAAGCATAAACAATGGTTAGTTAACCATCATTTATGGGTCAATTTCTATTAAATTCGATTAATTGTCCAATGTAGTTTTTTTAAGTAGAAAAAAAAACACTCAGAGACAAGTTAATGTAAATTCACGTAATTGCTTGAATATTATTGATAATCTCAATGGTTTAAATACACATTTACAAGCGATACAAATGGAAACAAGATCTACTCAAAACATGGAATATACACAAAATAAATACAAATAATATGCTCCGCTAATAGACTCCCGCAGTCGAAGCAGTAGCCGGCCGAATGCAAAGACTGGATTTGAAACGTTCAAAGAGAATGCGCGGTAAGTTAGTGAAGTAATCTGCATATTGGTATTCAGTAGGAACATGTAGAACGCGTATTGCACTAAGCTTAACTTTCTCACGAACAAAATGAATGTCAATTTCCACATGCTTAGTGCGCTGATGCTGAACAGGATTCTGAGACAAGTACATGGCCGAGATATTGTCACAAAAAAATGATAGATGCATGGCGAACTGGAACATGTAGTTCAAGTAGAAGATTACGAATTCAAGAAAGCTCGGGTGTAGTATTGGCAACACCTCGATATTCGGCCTCAGCACTTGATCGAGAGATGGTGGGTTGACGTTTCGATGACCAAGAAACCAAGTTATCTCCAAGAAAGACACAGAAACCAGACGTTGAACGGCGTGTATCTGGGCATCCCCCCAGTTAGCATCTGAGTAAGCAGTTAATTGAGCTGATTTGGATGGGTAGAGGTGTAGGCCGTGTTAAACTAAATACATTTTCATCACACTGCACCGTTATACGTTTAAACGCTTTATATTCGCAACGCTTACACAACACGAATTACAGAGAATTATGCTATTTAAATTGCAGTGTTTGTTTGTTTGGTTATCATACGCCTCCGCCTACGCTTATCACGACTAACACGCTAAATGGCCAACGCTGTTAGTAGTAGTAGTAATGGGATAACGTGTGTTCTTATGTGTGTATGCTTATTATGTGAATTGCTACTCGCAAAGACTATCGCAACGCAAACTCAACGCTAGTCGCACAACTTGATTTATCACTCTAAAACGCAACACAACACAACTTGAAACTCGGTACTACGCTAAAATACTTAATGTACCAATACTATCTAATGCAACAAAACGCATTAAACGAGCATCCAACACCCGAAACGAGGAGTTCAATTGCACAAAACAACACCTTTGTTCGAAGCTAGGCAGTTTCGTACGAAGGCACTGCCTTCGTACGAAGGCAGCCAGTTCGAACAAGGGTCTGCTGTGCAAACCCACTCTCTCTATTAATACCCAAGCCCCTCCTCATTCATTCTCACTTGCTGATTTTGAGCTGAAACTCTGCTGAATTGCTGTCTGACCATTTTCAAGTAAGATTTAACAGTTTTTTTTTCAATTATACAATGTTTTGCACATCGATTTTCAAAAGAATCACTACGTTTTTATCTAAATTCTTCTGTTTTCACCTAAAAACAATCATCTTTTCACTTAACTTTTTCTTTTCTTCATAAATTCCTGCTTTTCATGAAAACCCTTCATCTTTTTCATCAAAACGTCTTCTTTCACCACAAATCTACACTTAACCGAGTGTATTGGGACTAGCTACAGCTTCTCAAGTTAGAAATCAATTGATTTCGCACTCTCCAGGTGTTGGATCTGGGTGAAAGCTCCTTAAAAGCTTTTAAACTCGATTTTTACACCAAAACGGACCAAAAACGACATGTATTTCGTTCACTGAAAAGTGGAACGAGGTAATGTCAAAACCGTCCTGAATTGGACTCGGAAACACATTCGATTCAAGCAAAAACACAACACTGAATGCCAAAAACAGCCATGTTTTTTAACTGGACTGTTATGTGCGAAGCCAGCTACGTACGAAGGCCCTGGTTTTACACAACACAGCACAATTTCCATCCGTGACACAATCAAAGACCTCTGCGACTATAAGCTCAATCAATAGCTTAAGGTTGGAGGGACAAACACTCAATTTTCTGAAAACGACGCGAAGACACTCGATTTTGGTCAACGGAAGCAGCGCGTGTACGAAGACCCACCATCGTATGAAGGCCCCCTTTGTATGAAGGCACCAACTTCATACGAAGCTTCTGTTTCCCTACCGAGATGTCGCAACCCCCGCCCCATATCTGTCCCGGGAACGGGCGACCGCGAACAACAGTGTTGTTGGTATCAGTGTTTATTAATTTGGCAGCGGAAATTACATCAGGACCGTAGTTAGGAAATATTTTATCAGAGTGAAACACCATATTTTATATAAATAACCACATTGGGATAAAACCCAAGTTTTTATTACAAAATGATTTTTAGGGATAAATCCCAATTTATTGAAATAAAACGCCTTCTTTATTTAGGTAACTTTTATAGCCACTTTTCCAAGCCTTCAGTGCTGTCCAGTTGGCTTCTAGTTTGCTTTCACATTGTGTTATCTGAAACGTGTTTTAAAAACATTTTGTTAGTGAGAAATACTGGTGAGTGAATCTCAGTTTAATCAAGGAAAGTTTTATTAATTTAAACAGTATTGAGAGCGATTACAATGTTTACATCTACCCAATTACTCATTCAGTACTGTCAATCCTGACTGGTGGGTCATATTACACATTGGCTAACTCTTTGTCCAATGGTAACGTGTTCCACATTTTGTATACAAAACCCCAACATACCAGCAGTAATCGTAGAATTACAAAGACTCAATCACTGCTAAATTGCATTGTAAAATGGTTAAGGTTTTGTAAAAACTGTTTACAAAAAGGAGATTACTCACATTGCTGTTTTAGGTTTTCCGTAAGGATTTCCTGAGAATTATCTATAATGTACACAAATGCACACGTGTTAGTATAATAACCCATTTTAACATTAGTAATACCCTCCCCGAGACGGCATTCCAACGACTACGTCGGGCAGAACCACGACAACCATTACGGAACCCTAGATCAATCTGGCAGCGTATCTAATACGTATCCAGGGGTTATGATACTTACAACAGAGCATAATTTCGTTATTTAGAGGGGTATTGTACCCGAGTATAGTGCCTACTATGTGAAAATTGAGAGAGAAAGAAAGATTTGGGACGAATTCGACTGAAGGCCGAGCAAAACAATTTATTGGGCTGATTCTTGGGTTCGTCGCACCCCGCGTAAGCTTTGGCTTAGGTCTACGCGGCCCGCGACATAGGGGCTTAGACCTTAGCCTTGACCGGTCACCACCCCTAGCCTTGACACGATCATGACACGTGTCGGCCCAGGGTTTCGCCGCGTTGATGATCGCTCGCGGCCCGCGTAAGATCCCTAAGGGGTCTACGCGGCCCATGACAGCCCCAAAAATTTGATTCTTAATTAATTTTAATAATATTAAAGGTATTCGGGGTCCGTTTTCACGTATGGGGGTATTTTAGGACATATTGGGATATTTTAATTATTTTTAGGGTGTCGGAAAATATTTCGAGGGTGTCGGTTTACTTTAGGTTTGTTATATCCTACCCACCTTGTTTTAGAGCTCGTCCTCGAGATCTACTGGAACAAGTTTGGGTATTTCCTTTGCAATTCGGATTCAAGTTCCCATGTATATTCTGGTCCTCTTTTGGAGTCCCATTTTACTTTGACCAGAACTAATCTCTTATGCTTGAAGTTCTTAACTTTCCTGTCTTCAATTTGTAAAGGCCTCTCTACAAACTTAAGTTGTTCATTTACCTCTATATCCTTTAGAGGTACTACCAGAGATTCATCAACTAAGCATTTCTTGAGATTGGATACATGAAATACATCATGTATTCCTGCCATTTCCTCTGGCAGTTGTAGCTGATAGGCTACAAGTCCTATTATTCTAAGAATCTCAAAAGGTCCAACATACCTGGGACTTAGCTTCCCTCTTTTGATGAATCTGACTACTCCTTTCCAAGGAGAAACTTTCAATAACACCTTGTCAACTGCTTGAAATTCTAACGGCTTGCGTCTGTTATCAGCGTAGCTCTTTTGTCGATCACGTGCTGCTTTCAGTCGTTCCTTGACTTGAATGATCTTGTCGGTTGTTTCTTGCACTATTTCAGGTGCAGATAGTTGCTTTTCCCCAATTTCTGCCCAACAGACTGGGGTTCGGCACTTTCGTCCATAAAGTGCTTCGAATGGTGCTACATTAGTACTTGTGTGATAACTGTTATTATAAGAAAATTCTATTAATGGTAAGTGATCGTCCCAATTACCTCCGAAATCAATTACACAAGCTCTAAGCATGTCCTCCATTGTCTGAATTGTCCTTTCGCTTTGTCCGTCCGTTTGAGGATGGTAAGCTGTGCTTAGATTCAACTTGGTAACCATTGCTTTTTGGAAACTTGCCCAAAAATGAGAGGTAAAACGGCTATCTCTATCAGAAACAATTGATAAAGGAATTCCGTGTAATGAAACTATTTTATTTACATACAATTTAGCTAATTGTTCCATATTGAAAGTTTCCTTCATTGGTAGAAAATGAGCTGACTTAGTTAGTCTATCTACAATCACCCAGATTGTATCATTACCTTGTCTTGTTTTGGGTAATTTGGTAACAAAATCCATTGTTATAAATTCCCATTTCCAAACTGGCATTTCTAACTACTGCAATAAACCTGAGGGTTTCTGATGTTCAGCTTTGACTTGTGAACAGGTTAAACATTTAGAAACATAAGCTGCTATATCCTTTTTCATTCCTATCCACCAGAAAATTTTCCTTAAATCCTGGTACATTTTATCATTTCCTGGATGCATTGTATACTTAGATTTATGGGCTTCTTCTTATATACGATGACGTAGGTTTTCTAATTTAGGTATCCACATTCTTTTCTTATGAAATCTCCAAATTCTATCTGTTCCTTGTTCTAATTCCTTAATCATTCCTTTTAATTTTTCAGTATCATCCTTGATTACTGATTCTTGCGCTTCTCTTATCTGATCATTTAAATCTACTTGTAGATTTAATTTAAGAGAACGTACCCTTTTTGGCTTTTCATGACACTTTCGACTTAAAGAATCAGCCACTACATTGGCCTTTCTTGCATGGTACTGGATATTGCAATCATAATCGCTAAGTATTTCCATCCAGCATCTTTGCCTCATATTTAACTCTTTTTGCCCAAAAACATATCATAAACTCTTATGATTAGTGAATATAGTAAACTTACTACCATAGAGGTAATGTCTCCAAGTCTTAAGGGCAAAAATTATTGCTCCTAATTCCAAATCATGGGTGGAATAATTTTCTTCATGGCTCTTAAGTTGTCTAGACACATAAGCTATAACCTTTTGGCGTTGCATCAATACACATCCATAACCTAACTTAGAAGCGTCACAATAAACTACAAAGTCTTCAGTTCCTTCTGGTAACGCTAGTATGGGTGCATGAGTTAGTCTTTGCTTAAGAATTTTAAATGCTTCTTCCTGTTTTGGTCCCCATTCAAACTTAACAGATTTACAGGTTAGCTTAGTTAAGGGAATGGCTATTCTAGAGAAATCTTGAATAAATCTCCTATAATAACCGGCCAATCCTAAGAAACTTCTAACCTCGGTTGGTGACTCGGGGGTTTTCCATTTAGTAATCGCCTCGATTTTTGTGGGATCTACATGAATTCCTTCATGATCTCGACTAAATGTCCAAGAAACTGTACCTGTTCTAACCAAAATTCACACTTTGAAAATTTAGCATAAAGTTTTTCCTTTCTTAATAAACTTAAAAGTGTGTGCAAATGCTTTGCATGATCCTCTTTAGTTTTAGAGTAAATAAGAATATCATCTATGAAAACAATTATGAATTTATCCAAATATGGCTTACATATTCGGTTCATCATGTCCATAAATGCAGCTGGGGCATTGGTTAAACCAAATGGCATGACAGTAAATTCATAATGGCCATACCTTGTTCTAAACGCGGTCTTTGGAATGTCCTCTTCCTGTACCTTTAATTGATGATATCCTGATCTTAAATCGATTTTTGAGAAAAATCGAGCTCCTCGCAATTGATCGAACACATCATCGATTCTCGGTAATGGGTACCGATTCTTAATCGTGACCTTGTTCAATTCACTGTAGTCAATACAAATACGCATCGATCCGTCCTTCTTTTTAACGAATAAAATTGGTGCTCCCCATGGCGATGAGCTTAGCTGTATAAATCTTTTTTCCAACAATTCGTCTAACTGTTTCTTCAGTTCTTGCATTTCTGCGGGTGCCAATCGGTAGGGTGCTTTGGCAATTGGTGCTGTTCTTGGCTGTAGGTGAATCCTGAATTCAACTTCTTTGTCTGGCGGTAGTCCTGGCAATTCTTCTGGAAAGACATCTGAAAACTGGGATACTACTGAAATATCCTTTAATTCTTTTCCTTTAGTGTTAGTGATTATGGAAATCAAATACACTAATGATCCTTTTTTTCTTATATAACTTGCTGTTTTCATCACATAGATGAATTTTGTGGATCTAGATAGTTTATCTCCTTTAATTGTGATCTTTTCACCCTTTGGTGAATCTACTTGAATTGACTTTTGATCACATAAAATACTAGCTTTATTGGCTATTAACCAATCCATTCCTAATATAATATCAAATCCTGCCAGATTCATTGGGTAAAGGTTTACGATAAACTTTTGATTTAAAAACTCTATTCTTGCTCCCTGCAAGATTTCAGAAATCCTAACCGTTTCTCCATTATCTACTAGACATTCTTGTGGGAGTTTAGTTAATGATTGATTTAGAAGTTTGCAAAATGAAGTATTAATAAAACTTTGGTTCGTACCAGAGTCAAATAATACTTTAGCAAAAACATCAGTAACTAAAAACGTACCGGCTATCACGTCTGGAATCATTTTGGCTTCATCTGCAGTCAGAACAAATGCTGTAGCATTTTTGGTGTTCTTGTTGTTCGTAGTTGGAGCTAATTTTGGACAGTTTGGCTTGATATGACCTTGTTCTCTGCAGTTCTAGCATATCATGTTGTTAGCTTTCTTCCTGCAATCTTCTTCCTTGTGTCCTGATATTTTACAGAAATTGCAATATATGGAGCATCTTCCAGAATGCTTCCTTTTGCAATACTTGCACTAAGTTGCAGATGTAGAACCTACATTTTTCCCACGGTTGGAATTTCCAGATCGGAATTCCTGGGTAAGTCTTTGAGCTAGGTTCCTCCTTTGATCCTCTTCCCGTGTTCGTACTAACTCATATGTCAAGGTATTTGCTACTTCTACAGCTTCTTCTATGGTTTGAGGTCTAGCTGTCATGACTACATGCCTAATTTCCCCGATTAATCCCCAGATATAACGGGAGATTAATACTGGTTCAGGTGATGCAAGGGTTGGTACTATTCTAGCATATTCAAAGAATAATGTAGTGTATCCCTTACTATCCACCCCTGTCATTCTAAGGTTCAGAAACTTATTTGCTATCTATTCCTTTTCATTGGCAGGGCAGAATTTCCTTTCTACCATATTTTTAAATTCCTCCTATACCATATTATAAACGCTATCACTTCCCCTTGACTAAAGGATAGTGTTCCACCATTCTAAGGCTGAGTTCTTAAACAGATTGGAGGCAAACATTATTTTATCCTCTTTCGCACATTTGCTTATTTTTAAGACAACCTCAGTCTTTTCTATCCAGCGTAGAGTTGCAATAGGTCCTTCATTGCCCGAGAATTCTACTGGTTTGCAAGACAAGAATTCTTTGTAATAACAACCATAAGGCATGGTTCTTCTTCTTTTGGGAATAGGCGCTTGAAGTACAGGTCCATTGTTCACGCTGTGTTCCGGTTCAGTTGGTCACTTACTGCTATGTTTACTTTTATTATCAGCTTCCTTAACAGTTTGAATAATAAATGACATTGCATCTATTATTCTTTGTGCCACTATGTGTTGGATGGCACTATTATCCACTTGGTTTCCATTGTTATTGTTGTTTGGATTCTCATTAATCGGGTTATTGTCAATCTGGATGTTATCATTCTGGTTTTCCTGATTCACTTCGTTGTTCATCTGAATTTTAAACATTTACCACATATTAATATCTCAAAATAATATTTAATATCACTAATCACACAACACACATGTTGATCAAAAACGTCGAGCATTGCGACTTTACTTTTTCTTATAGTATAATATGCATCTAGTACAAACCAACACTAGAAATTAAAATTACAATACCAACTGAAATAAAAATTATACTAATAGTAGTCGACATCCATAGTTTTTTTTTCATACACATATTATATATATTATTATATTATACTATTATTATTATTACCACTTTCACCATCACATTCATGGATATGGATTCATACAGAAATCCATATTGCGCTCGTCATACTTCCAGACGAGTCGCTCTCCCACCTGTCGCATTCTCTCGCTACTCTCTAAAATTTTCTCACCAAATGTCCTAAGTTCTTGTACATTGTCTGCACTCATTGGGGGTGCATGTTATAGGACTGGATTCAGAATCTAGGGTGCGGGTTCCTGGTATGGGGGTGTGGGTGCCTAGTATAGGTAAGGATTCTCTAAAATCTCCCTAATGAATACATTGTTATCGTAATAGGGATCTAGAGGGTCCAAACCTGGGTAGGCTCCTAGATTCGGCATGGGCATGTCTTCATGTATCGGGTAACGTTGCACATAGTCCCTATTGTCGTCCCACCATGGGTCGTAATTTGGGTCTAAGGGGTTAGGTGCGGGTGCCCTAGGTATTTCCTCCGGGTTAAAATCATGCATTTCTACTTGATTTTCAGGTTTCTCTATTTCCATTAGTTGGTCAGGAAATGGTGGTTGTGGTTGGGGTGCTAACATTTGCTCCAGGTTAGGGTCAACTGCAGTGGTTGCTAAGATATGGAAATTTGCTAGGCTTCTATTAAACATGTCTTGGGTATGGGCATCGGTTTCTCTTTTAGCTGCTGCTAGTACTCGTTGTTCTCGTAAATTTTTCATACGATTCCTACGCTCAAGTGCTCCCCTACTAAACCATCCTCTCTTTTTCTGAGGGAATGGCTCTTCAGACTGAGCCTTAAACACGAATATTCCTTCTTCGGTATCAGCAGAGTACCCTGAGAGGGCAGGCTATGAAGAGGCACCTTCGCTTCTAGGCCAACCAGACAACTGACGATACGCTTCGGATGGTCCTTGGTCGCTCATACTGTAAACTAACAAAGAGTCAAATAACACATAACAATAAAATACAGTTATGCACGTATTTTCGTAATTTATTTCCTAACACTTTGAATTTTATTTTGGGGTCAGCAGAACACTTCTGTGGCTGAATCAGTGGCTTAGCTCTGATACCACCTTATGTCGCAACCCCCGCCCCCTATCTGTCCCGGGAACGGGCGGCCGCGAACAACAGTGTTGGTGGTATCGATGTTTATTAATTTGGCAGCGGAAATTACATCAGGACCATAGTTAGGAAATATTTTATCAAAGTGAAACACCATATTTTATATAAATAAACACAATGGGATAAAACCCAAGTTTTTATTACAAACTGATTTATAGGGATAAATCCCAATTTATTGAAATAAAACGCCTTCTTTATTTAGGTAACTTTTATAGCCACTTTTCCAAGCCTTCAGTGCTATCCAGCTGTCTTCTAGTTGGCTTTCACATTGTGTTACCTGAAACGCGTTTTAAAAACATTTTGTTAGTGAGAAATACTGGTGAGTGAATCTCAGTTTAATCAAGGAAAGTTTTCTTAATTTAAACAGTATTGAGAGCGATTACAATATTTACATCTACCCAATTACTCATTCATTACTGTCCATCCTGACTGTTGGGTCGTATTACACATTGGCTAACTCTTTGTCCAATGGTAACGTGTTCCACATTTTGTATACAAAACCCCAACATACCGGCGGTAATCGTAGAATTACAAAGACTCAATCACTGCTAAATTGCATTGTAAAATGGTTAAGGTTTTGTAAAAACTGTTTACAAAAAGGAGATTACTCACATTGCTGTTTTAGGTTTTCCGTAAGGATTTCCTGAGAATTATCTATAATTTACACAAATGCACATGTGTTAGTATAATAAGCCATTTTAACATTAGTAATACCCTCCCCGAGACGGCATTCCAACGACTACGTTGGGCAGAACCACGACAGCCGTTACGGAACCCTAGATCAATCGGGCAGCGTATCTAATACGTATCCAGGGGTTATGATACTTACAACGGAGCAGAACTTCGTTATTTAGGGGGGTATTATACCCGAGTATAGTGCCTACTATGTGAAAATTGAGAGAGAAAGAAAGATTTAGGACGAATTCGACTGAAGGCCGAGCAAAACAATTTATAGGGCTGATTCTTGGGTTCATCGCACCCCGCGTAAGCTTCGGCTTAGGTCTACGCGACCCGCGACATAGGGGCGTAGACCTTAGCCTTGACCGGTCACCACCCCTAGCCTTGACACGATCATGACACGTGTCGGCCCAGGGTTTCGCCATGTTGATGATCGCTCGCGGCCCGTGTAAGATCCCTAAGGGGTCTACGTGGCCCGCGACAGCCCCAAAATTTTGATTTTTAATTAATTTTAATAATATTAAAGATATCCAGGGTCAGTTTTCACGTATGGGGGGTATTTTAGGACATATTGGGATATTTTAATTATTTTAGGGTGTCGGAAAATATTTCAAGGGTATCGGTTTACTTTAGGGTTGTTATACGACACTTCGATTTCCGACCGTTTCAGCACTCTGGAGGACTTATGCTTCTGTTCCCGTATGCAGGCTGACCCGACGCTCCCTTCAATCCATTGAGGATCGTGTTTCTTGATTAGTACACGTTCTGTGAGTATACTCGAACCCATTTTTGTTTAAAACACTTTTGGGTGTTACATACGTTCTCTATCAAAACACAACACACAACATAACACTTATTAAACGTTAACCGCTCCCGCATGATATACATGATTTGTTAAATGCTTGTTACTATGCTTATACAGTGTTACACTGGACCGCCTTTAGCAACGATAGTACTATAGTTTGGACTCAGCACCTGTGTGACAGGGGTTGCTAAGGATCACGTTACTTTACTTCACACATTCGCTTAAGTGAACATGTGTCGCGCATACTCTACATCGTAGTCACATGGTTAGGTTGTATCATTGTTGGTAGTCACATGCTTCGCCTGTTACGTGTTACATGCTAGTTATGCGTAAACGCTTTTATTACTATTATCTATGCAAACTTGTGTACTCACCTTTACTTTATGTATTGACTTTTATTTTAATGTATGTGACAGGTTGATTGGATGTTATGCTGCAAACAAGTTAGGAAGTCTAGAAACTCACCAAATAAAATCTGAGTTGTCGGAATGGAATTTGTTTTTGAGACTGAATATCTGTAATGATTGTTATGAATTATTTGTTTAATAGTATGGGCTATTAAACCTTATAAATATTGTCATTTAATACTTGTTATGGATTCTGTTGAACAATCTATTTCGCTCATTGCCACACCCCGATGATTCCGCCATCGGTTAGGGTGTGAAACCTACAACTATCGTAAGGTGACGTATTTAGCCATTTTAATTAAAGAACGCACCTACAACTGTCGTAAGGTGACGTATTGCACCAAAATCTTCGATCTCTTCCAAGATCAAATTTCTTCGTTTCCCATGATTATAAAACCTCGTTTCGTGAGGTGGTCTTCTTTCATGTTTCGCAAAATAATTTGAAGGTTCACAAATTTCAATTATTGAAGGAAAAGGATTGTGATTCTGTTTTTGCAGCTACACGAGTTGTGTCTCTTTTCCTTTTTAGAATTCCTTTCGTTGAGATAACGTTGTCCAACTCAGCACAATTTTGATCTGAATTTGCTGATGCTTCTTTTAGTAGAGAATTTGATGATGTTTCATCACAATTTTGAGAAAAGAAATATTCACAATTTGATAACAATAGATGTTGCAAATTTGGGAGACGCCATTGATTCAAAGAAGAAGGTAATTGATTCTTTAGCTTTTTTCTCTAACCCCAAACCCTTATCATCAAATATGTTCTCATAAACCCTAACTTTTCTCTCATACTCATCAATCAACTTCTTCATTGCACCGATCTCTTCTTCTTTCTTCTTCAACTGATTATGAAGCTTCAGATTCTCCTTAAAGATTGCATCTTTTTGCTCTTCAACCTTCTTTTTTAGCTTCAAATAATGATCTTTAATGTGTTCTTCGCGTTCTGTCAGTATTTTGGCCACTTGTTCAAACTCTGCTGAAAAGAATGATGATCGGAACTGTAGAATGAGATCCTCCACTGTTGGGTTATCATCTTTCAAACCCATTTTCCCAAAATTGGAAATGATCAAATCCTTGCATTGGACACAAACCCATGGAATTTGTGGATTTCGGTTGGTTCCAATCTCTATTCGGTCAGCTTTCCTACGCTTCTCCTTACATTACTCATCATTACCTAAATCTGAGTTCATTAAGAACTAATGCATGTTGAATAATTGCCGCCTTGGTAGGTGTTACCGTATCCATTATCCCTTTGGTAGTGTTACCATAGTTGAATAATTGCTACCTTGGTAGTTGTTACCATAGAATATCAGGCCCATTGTTTATCGTGGAATGCATCGTTAAACATGATAACAGCAATATGGTGATATTAGAACACTCTACACTGCATGTAAACACAGCGATGTCCACATGGCAGAACTCCTCTAGTTGAACTATATTCCGTCCAACATATGACACATGATAAAAGCGCTTCTCTAGACAATCTGGGATTATGTTCTGTTTTATTACAGTCTTCATGATCAACCACTGCAGAGTGATCTTCATGACTTGAAATTGTACCCAACTTCCAAGATCAAATTTCTTTGTTTCCCATGATTATGAAACCTCATTTCGTGAGGTGGTATTCTTTCATTTTTCCCAAAATAATTTGAAGGCTCACAAATTTCAATATCATTTTGGTGATTTTTTGAGTGTTTGTAACCTTCGTCTGATTCTGAAAACGATAACTCGTTATATGTATTTTAATGTACCAGCCTACGATTTCTCCTGGAGGGTACACCTATGGTAGTGTTTTTCCTCTTCTAGAGGGTTGTCGTTATCAAGAACGACGACGCAGGTGTACCACGCGTCGCTTGTCAGGCACCAGTACTCCAGGTTGTAGTCGGTGACAGAAACCGCCATTCAAGGTCCAGGTGATGAATGATTTGAAATATTAAGTAGTTCGTGCTTTTAATAGTTTTTCTAGGTTTTGATTGTTTGTGAGTTGATTTGATTGTGAAATAGATAAGAAGGATGAGACATTGGCAGTTAGCTCGAAGAAGTTTCTCTCGATTATTGATGACAGTCAACAAGCGTATCGTCGTTGTGAAATAGATAAGAAGGATGAGACATTGGCAGTTAGCTCGAAGAAGTTTCTCTCGATTATTGATGACAGTCAAACAGTGTTCTGATATGATAGATAAAATGCGGAAATGTTGCAGAATTCATTTAGTTTCTAGAATTGGAAAACCGTTGTGTCTAATCATATCAACTATCGCGATAAGTTTCTTTTGAAGTGCAAGAACAGGTATGAAGATAAGTTAAAGATAAGTCAAGAACAAAGAAGAACACTTGAAGAAAAAACAAGAACTTGGAAGTATTACCTGATTTGCAGCTAGATCTTGTTTGTTGTCTATGTATTTGTATTCAGTCAATGAACATGCTATTGTAGACTATGTTTTGTAGCTATAATGTACTGAAATTGGATTGTAATGAATGGAAATGTGTTAACTTTTGTTGATATAGTGATATTATCACGAGTCTGTATCAATAACTTTCATATCCCCTTGGTAGTTGTTACCATATGACACATGATAAAAGCGCTTTTCTGGACAAGCTAGGATTATGTTCCGTTTTAGGGTTTCTTCATCACCTGTAACAATGTCGATAAACGTTTACCAGAACACCCCGTTTAAATCAAAGGGAGTTGATTTGATTGTGAAATAGATATGAATGATGAGATATTGGCAGTTAGCTCGAAGAAGTTTTTCTCGATTATTGATGAAGTGGATTTCAGGATTTCATTTGCACAAACTTTGGAGAACTTGTTTACATTATCTTTCTTGGTGAAAGATGGTCAGTTTTTAATATTATCATTCAACACGTGACACAAATCGATTTCGAAGAATGTGTAATCCATAGGTCGGTCTCGGGTGGGCATAAGATCCGTGGGCCCTATTGTCGGATCTGTGACTTCATGGAAGATGTGTTTAAGATAATCGAATTCTGTATTCGTAATGATAGTCATAGTACAGAAAAAGAAAATTGAGCAAGTCAATTGGGAGGAAGAAGATTGAGTGAGTAGATCGTAAAGAAGACGCCAGTGAATAGGCAATTGTGTTGTGCGAAGAATCACGAAGTCGGTGATCATTGTTTTGGATACTTTTCCCATACGAAAGCGATAGGAATCCAGTTACCAAGTGAAGGCTATTACGAAGGTTTTTTCAATAAAAAACAAAGTGCTATGCAGAATAAAAAAAGAAGAGGTCGAAAATGCAAAGGAACACGAAGATGCAACGAGTGCATAAAAGGAAAAAAAGTGCAGTGAATGCAAAATGGAAACATTGAATGCAAAAAAAATGAAGTGATTGAAACAGTGAATACGATTGGTACGACATAAAAAAAGGTTTGTGCGATTTGGACCCATGTGGAAGAGTGTAGTCTATTTGTGAGGAGTTGAAGGAACGAAGAACCGTGTGATGCGGAGATTGCCAGTGAAAGGTGCAATAAAATAATCCAGTGAGTGATAAGGTAAAAGTGAAGAATCTGTGAGAGAAGCAAGGATATTAAATCTGTGATAGATCAAGGAGAATGAGACAAATAATCTAGTGACTGTGTCAGAAGAAGGATCGTTGTGTGATACAACCGCAAGAGAGATCTGAGTAAGTCTGATTATCTAAAAATCTATGCGAGATGGATTTAATTCATGTGATATGATGGTGGGCAAGTTAATCAAAACCAGGTGGAGTACAAGTTGAGACAACTACATAAGAAGAGGTTTGTGTGATACAAATCAAGTGTGGTCAAGACAAGTGTGAAGCAAGTTCGTGAGGAGCAAGGTTCGTGAATAAGAAGATCCATGTGAAGTGTTGAATACCGAGGAGTTTCAGGAAGATGGGATTGATCAAAGTTCAAGATCTACAACAACTCAAGGATGTTCGAGATTAGGGGTGAATGACGTTACTAATCCCTTCACATCCTAAGTTAAAGGGTTGTTCGATAAATAGTTAATAGATAGTTTGTATTGTAATTAGATTAGATAGATAAGTTCGAGGACTGAAAGCAGCAAATTGAAAGTCTCTAACCTACATCTGAAAGCATATGACGTATCTAGGAGTAGGGATGAGCTCGGTACCGGTTCGGACATGTCGATTCTTCAAGAGACGCAATGGTTCCAGACACAACTTTTCGATTAGTATAAATAGGCATTAGATTTCAATTGTAATCATTCCTTCTTGTAAACGTACAATCACATGTACAAGATATTCAATTTAAATTCAAGCTCGATTTATGTTCAAGAGATCAAAGATCGCATTCTGGGCAACAGTTAGTATACTCAGCGACGGACCCAGGAAGGTTTTCCATGGTTATCAGTTTCGTTTGAGGCTGTTCGGAGCTACAAACAGGGTAGGGGATATTAATATTTCTTGTGTGGATTGGTCACAAAGCTTTTCATGGTTATCGGTTTAGTTTCGATTATATATGATGTACGTAAAATGAAAAGTTGATGGGTGTTGGAAGACACGCATCCCCACAGTCTAATTCAATTATCATATAGATTATGTTGGCTAGATCCAAACCTCAGATAAATATGTGAGAACGTTGTTCTTGATAATTCATTTTTTTTAAATCTTGGCAAGCACACGAGCAAATTAAAATATTGATATTTACCTTCTGAGACTCCCGCTCATATCTAATTAGTAGACTTCAGTTTTTTTTTCTAAACTCCCAAGCGCTTTGGAGTTTGCTATCCAGTTCTAGAGACTTAAAGAAGTCAGCTAACCAGATATGCTGACTTAAGCAAGTCTCCTAATCGAGATGTCAACTTCAGCAACTCTTTGCAACGTCCCGTATCACTTGGTAGAAGCCATTATAGTCCACTATTTCAATTAGCAGACTACCTAATTTTGCTCATACTATATTCACTCACCAACAATAACTAGACTTCTTCAAACCACATACTTTAAAAAAAAACTCAAATAATAAGCTTATACCATCAAATTGAAAAAAGTATATATATTTTTATACTTAAATTTGAAAACAGTGTATCCGCTATCACATTATTCATCTATTGTTTGCAACAGCTAACGACCATGCAAGTACGAAGCTTCTTTTCGGCACAAACTCGACAATCGGAACAATAAACACGTTTTCCATGAATTTTGAAAAAGTAGTAAAAAAACTTCAATAAGTACATAAAAAGTAGTAATGCAGGTAGTGTTGGTAATTTTAGTGATTATCAACATTTGTAGTGGTATTGGATTAACTCGTTGAATAGACGTTCTCGTTATATATTAATCGAGTTAGGTGATGCAGGAATGGCGGACTTGATTGTTATAACGATTAACGAGCTAGCGTGTGTAATTGGATTTAGGCCAAATACATTTATTAATTGGGCTTAGGCTAACTAACTAATTAACTTATTATTGTTTTGGGCATAACTAAATTATTAGTAAATTAAATTAAGAGTTAAAAAGTCTGTGGTTGGTCCCTATGGTTGGCAAATATTGCAGACTTGGTCCTAGTGGTTTAATAATTACACAGTTGGTCCTAGTGGTTGCAATTTTTGCGCTCGGGTGATCCTTATCACTAACCTTTGTTAACTTTCTCAGTTAAGCGTGTGTAAAATGACTAGAATAACCTTGAGCTATTAAAAAATAAAAAGAATGTCCACCTCCACCTCCATCAAACTTTCTCATTCATCACTAACTGGACCAACCTTTGTCAAATTTAGTGATAAGGACCACACGAGTGCAAAAATTACGAACACTGGGACCAAATGTGTAATTATTAAACCACTAGAACCAAGTCTGCAATATTTACAAACCACAGGGACCAACCATGCATTTAACTCTTAAATTAATTAAACAAGGGACCTAGGCCATGTCGGCCATTCACATCATTGTGAATATGCAATTGGATATAACTGATCCTATTTTTTTGGGATTCATAGGATATTCTCAAAAACACTGAAAGACACACACAGAGCCTTTTCAAAAACTGTTCATATACGGTATTTTTATTATTCTCAAAATCACAATTCTGTTTTTTTGTTACGAATTGAGTTTAATCCGTTCGAACTTTTGAGTATACCGATCAAATAGTTCGTTCTGATAGTTCTCATACGACTCTCAATTCAATCCAAGCAATTTTATTTTGATTCACTATGGTCTCTTCAATCCAATCAACAAAGAACGAACTATTTTAACATGACTGGTGAATCTGCAAGGGACATGACAAGCAAATTTGCGAAGTTGGAGAAATTGGAAGGGCAGGATTTTAGGCGCTGGAGGAAGAAGATGCACTTCTTGTTGACCACACTAAAAGTTGTGTATGTTCTGAGTACACTGATGCCCGAGGAAGGGGAAAACGAAACTCTGGATCAACAGAGAAAGAGATTAAAGTGGGAAAATGATGATTATATATGCAGAGGGCATATATTGAATGGAATGTGTGACGGGTTGTTTGACTTGTACCAGAATGCAGTGTCTGCCATGCCAAGGATCTTTGGATTCTCTTGAATCCAAATATATGGCAGAGGATGTATCTAGCAAAAAATTTCTGGTAAGTAATTTTAATTCCTACAAAATGGTTGATGATAGACCGGTTATGGAGCAATATAATGAATTATTGCACATATTGGGTCAATATACTCAACACAATTTGTATATGGATGAGTCAATTTCTGTTTCAAGCATCATTGATAAACTCCCTCCATCATGGAAAGATTTTAAACACACCCTTAAACATCAAAAACAAGAATTGACTTTGGTTCAATTGGGAAGTCACATTCGATTCGAATCGAAGAATCTCTCCGGGTTCAAGAAGTTGGTAAAAATAAGGGCGAAAGTGTGGTTGGTCAATCTTCAATTAATATGGTGGAGCATGATGGGAAATCGGGTAATTATAACAAGTTTAAAGGCAAAAAAACGCAAGTTTGATCATGGTGATAAAAATTCAAACAAGAAAGCCAAAAAGACATGTTGGAGGTGTCACAAAGTGGGACACTTCAAAAAGGATTGCCGGGTGAAGCTTCTGGGAAACAACAAAGGCTCGAGTGGAGCGGGTCCAAGTGGGTCCAAGAATCCACCAACACAAACATGTATGTGTTCAAACTTTTATTTAAATTCGAGTAGTGATTGTTTGGTCCTAGAAAAGGCTCCATGTTCATATACTGTTTATAAAAATAATATGCCTAGTCTCAAAATTTTAAATGACAATAATTTTAGTGGTTCTCAATTTGGTGACTTTATTCCACAAACAGATTGTGGAAAAGTCAAACAAAACTTTCCTAGTCGACAACTAATACATTAGGCCCACTTTTGGGGCCAAATCACAATACAACAAATTCATTGAATAGTTGGGACAAGGTATTGGGCTGCGATGGTTTTGTTGAAAAACTGATGGGCCATGAATTTAGTTCTAAACTAAATAACAATTCTACCATGTTTGTAGAATCCATGACTTGGGATTCGAGCTTAAATAAAAATATGAAATTGGATCGTGATGTATATATCAAAACAGACAAGAAATTTGAGCATAATTTCATGCCTTTGGGCTGTGAATTGAGTACCATTAATATGGGCTCAACAATAAATGGAAATGATGGAAACATTTGTGGTCCAAATAATTCACAGTTGACCAAAAAGATTATTAGTTCGAATTTAAATTCGAATGTTAACAATAATTTGGATATTCCGGTTGTGAATTATGTTTCTTTTATTACTAAATCATTTTGTGTTCAGGATGATGAATTTGCATGGTGGGTAGACTCGGGAGCTACGGTACATGTGTGTAAAGATCTAAGGTGGTTTGAAGAATGCAAACCTATTGATGATGGATCTGAACTACGAATGGGAAATGTAGCAACCGAGCCTATCAAAGGTGTCGGGAAAGTCAAGCTTGTATTTACTTCTGGCAAACACTTATTACTAGATTATGTGTTGTATGTTCCGGGTATACGGAAGAATTTATTGTCGGGTATTGTATTAAATAATTATGGTTTCAAACAGGTCATTGAGTCTGACAAGTTTATCTTGTCAAAACATGGAACCTTTGTAGGATTTGGATATTTATCTAGTGGTATGTTTAAGTTAAATGTTCATGTCCCGTTTGCTAAAGAATCCATGTGTATTGCTTCTTCTAGTAATAAAGTAGATAATGAATCAAAGTTATGGCATGCTAGATTAGGACATGTTAATTATTTTAGAATGAAAGACATGTTAAAAATGAGCTTGATACCCGCTTTTGATATGAACAATAATCAATGTCACACTTGCATGTTAACCAGGATAACAAGAAAACCTTTTAAAGATGCCAAAAGAGAATCTAAGGTTTTAGAACTCATTCATTCTGACTTATGTGATTTTCACAATACTCCCTCGCTTGGAAATAGGAAATATGTTGGGACTTTTATTGACGATGCTTCTAGGTTTTGTTATGTTTACTTGTTACATACAAAGGATGAAACATTAGATAAATTTAAAATATATAAACAAGAAGTAGAATTGCATCAAAAGGATTTGATTAAAAATCTTCGTACAGATAGAGGTGGTGAATACTATGATCCAATTTATTTCCAATCTACTGGTATCATACATCAGACCATTGCTCCTTACACACCACAGCAAAATGATGTATCTGAGAGGAAGAATAGGACATTAAAAGAAATGGTTAATTCCATGTTGTCCTATTCGGGTTTGAGTGAAGGATTTTGGGGTGAGGGTATGCTGACAGCCTGTTATTTATTGAACTAGGGGTATTCCTTGTCGCGCGTTGCGCGACCTTACATGTTAGATTCAATTAGTTAAAACTGCAAGCATTCTTCACGTTGGGCGGGGATGAACGGGTTTATTGCAAGCATTCTTCGCGTTGCGCGGGGAAGAACGTGTTAAACCGCAGTTCATATGTACATACTTTAGTGATTACAGCATTTGCAACGGAACACGTTTTCATACTCGTAGCTGTGGCTGGCAGGTATTTGGCCTTGGAAATATTCATCGAATCCCAACACAACACCAAATAAAATAAAATAAAATAAAAATATATCAAATTCATATAAACTACACCAAAATCTTGATATTTAAACCATATCTTGTTATGGTCTCCCTCTTAAGCTTTGCTAGTTCTTGCCTTCAACTACAGCCTTCTGCAATTTTACAAATTAAAGTAGAACCACCCAGTGAGAACAAACATACATATATAGATCAAAGATTAATCTTTATTACTCTTGAAAATCACGGCCCATTTTTTCAAAAATAAAAATCGTTGTTCCATTTTTAGAAAAATAAAAATCGTTGTTCTGGGTAATTTTGTTTGTCAAGCAAATTGATTTGTGTAGTTTAAAGCTCGATGGTATCAGCACCACCATACAAACAAACAAATCCATTTTTTAGGTAGAAAATATGTTGACTCGGAGGTAAACAAATACTTCTTAAAACAACCCAGTTTGACATGTTATCTGATCGAACCTATTTGGCCAGGCTAAATCTTGATTATTGTTACCATATATTAGACCTGAAAGAACGAAGTAACATACATTAGACTGGCACAAACCTTTTTCTTGGCTAGTATAACCTTGAACCCATCAAAAATCATTAAGTGAAGCCCCCTTCTTCTGAACAATAAGCTGCCTTCCCCAAGAACTGCTCTGCCACTTGTTCTTAGCATCTGCATATAATCCAAAGTTTGTCATTAACATTCACAAACATATCATGAGATTTGTTTGTATTACATGGCGCACTTTTGACTAAGTAAAATATAGTACATCATATGATGTATGAATCTTATTGTTTTTTTGTGGGTTCAAGATTGATCGACAAGTTTAGGACATTTGGGTTCATTATACATCACATATATTCTCATGGAGTGAAGGCATATCCAAATACCATCCCATACAAAATGTTTTACTAAACGCTCGCTAGAATACATAACTTGCACGATTGCTAACCTTCTTATTAAGTGGGATTAGGGGTGTTCACAGTTGGGTTTAAGAACTGTGAAACCGTCCAAACTGATCATCAGTTTGGTTTAATGGTCGATTTTTTCTCACCTTTCGGTCGGTCGGTTTAAAAATTTTAAACGTAGCGAACAGTTTGGTTTACGGTTTAAACGAAAATACGGGCATATAAAACCGGACCATATCGTATGATTAAATAATATATTATATTATTCTTAGTTAAATTAAAACAATGCTAAATAATATATCTTTTTACTACAGGATGGAGAAAGCATCAACAATAACATGGAGATATAAGGTCTCTGGTTTAGTGATTGAAAAGGCCAAAATAACAACGAAATAGGAATGATCATATGGTACCGGGTACCGGTATTGACTACCGAGTTTCCTGTACCAAATCAATTTTGGTAACAGTACTCATACCCACTTTTGGTGTTTTCGTGATCGTTACTTTCTGTTTGGTACGGTACCGGTATTTTACCGATTTTTACCTTAAATACCGGTACCAAGTTCATCCTTGCAGCACAATAAAGCTGGTATGATAACTAATTTAGCAGTATACATATTCAATTATATTGGATTATGTTCAATACGATGGGAGGGTCCAACGGTGATTCTTTGTGTTTTTGAAAGTGACATTGATCAGTCTAGTTAATGTGCAAATAGTACAACAGTTTGAGTGATATCAAGATATGTGTTAGAATTCAACAAATATAGGCATAAACACAAATAGTAATATCACAAAATATATCCGCGCATTATCAAAATATAAAAACTTGAGTGTATGTGTAAATGTTTTATTGAAACATAACTCAATCTAAAATCTTAACTAAATTGTGATACCACTCCTTACTGTTGATTTTTTAAAGTTAGGGCATAGATTGCAAAAATCACAACAAAAGAATGATGCTACTCCACACTGATGACAACATAGATTTGTGTCCTCAAAAAAACTTGTTTCATTTTGTTATTTAGGCTAAAAGTAATATTGTCAACCAAAACACAGAAAGTCGGAAGCCAAAAGCAAAGCGAAATAGAAACAACATAAAACAACGGTTGTTCAGAAAGCGAGGCAAAAAAATTACCGGGAGCAAAGAAAATGTCCGAAGAAGGAGAATGTGGCTTGGTGGATCCTCTAATCCGGGGGTAGCTCACCATCGACACCACCTTATCCTCAACTACCACACTCGCACGACAGCACCAACAACAACCGTCGCCGCCCTTACCCACCTATAACCCATCTGGTACCAGATCTGCCGGCCTAAACCACCAGCGTCGAACCACCCCTTCCATCCCTAATAGACCATCGGAACTCCCTTCTAGCCCTAATCGAATGTGGCTCGCATCTATTTTACCAAATCCCTCGATTCATTTGAAGGAGGAGAAAGGAAAAGAATTTTGGGAAACACGTAGCTGTTTGATGGTGGGTGAGGAAAAAGGGCTGGTAGAATGGTGGAGGTGAAGTAGGTAGATACAAAGGAAGATTATTGGACACGTGGAAAAGATGTATGAAGAGGTGCACACGTGTCTCATTAAGAAAAAAAAGAGAAAAAGCTGGATTCGATGAGATTCGAACCTGGACCTATCTTGTGAGGATACAACACACAAACCACTAAACTAAAAGCCAAATCATGTATGACTACCAAACAAAAATGTATATATTTGCTACCAGGGTTGGATGAGTAAAGGAAACAAAAAGGCAACCAATAGTGCATTGCCATGTGGCAAAAAACACTATTCCTAGCATTGAGTAATTAATAGATTTATAATAGGGTCCCAAATAAAAAGACCAAGGTAATCCCATATGAGCTCTGGCCCAAAAAGGCACCAAACTTAAGTCACCTTAAAGTTTGGGGTTGTAGAGCTGTAGTGAGACTCACTGAAGCAAAGATGCAAACCTTAGGTGAGAGAGGCATCGATTGTATATTCATTAGATATGTTGAACATTCTCCGGCTCATAGGTTCTATGTGACAGAGCCAAATGATTACGTGTCAGTTCACACAGTAATTGAGTCAAGAGATGGAGATTTTGGAAATGAGGATAGGTTCTACTCAGTACCTAGACTTAAAGATGTGCCTCAGAGTCTAAAAGATTTTGAAAGAAACTCTTCCAATACGAAAGATATTTCCACTAGTACAAAACCAAGGAAAAGTACTAGGGTAAGGAAAGCCAAGAACTTTGGTGATGATTTCCAACTTTATTTGGTTGAAGGATCGAGAGATAAAATTGTATATCAATATCAATATTGTTTCAATATTGAGGAAGATCCGAAAAACTTTCAGTGAAGAAATGGCTTCAAGGGATGCTTCATTTTGGAAGGAAGCTATTCAAGATGAAATTGATTCTATCATGCAGAATAAGACCTGGAAGTTGACCGATTTACCTCCTGGATGTAAACCATTAGGATGTAAATGGATTTTCAAAAGGAAAATGAAAGTTGATGGAAGCATTGAAAAATTTAAAGCCAGACTAGTGATACAAGGCTTTAGACAAAAAGAAGGAATTGACTTCTTTGATACATATGCTCCAGTAGCAAGAATATCCACGATTAGGTTGTTGTTGGCCTTAGCAGCTATCCACAGTCTTGTAATTCATCAAATGGATGTAAAGACTGCATTCCTAAACGGTGAATTGGATGAAGAAATATATATGAAACAACCAGAAGGTTTCATTATGCCAGGAAATGAACATAAGGTTTGCAAGCTGGTTAAGTCTTTATATGGCTTGAAACAAGCTCCTAAACAGTGGCATCAAAAATTTGATGATGTGGTGTTGTCAGATGGTTTTATACTTAGTCAAGCTGACAAATGTGTATATAGCAAATTTGACTCCTCGGGAAAAGGAGTTATAATTTGTCTATATGTTGATGACATGTTGATATTTGGTAATGACTTAGGTCAAGTTGTTAAAACCAAAGAGTTCTTGTCATCAAAGTTTGCCATGAAAGATATGGGGGAGGCTGAGGTGATTCTTGGTATAAAGATCACTCGAGGGAACAATGGTATATTAATCTCTCGATCGCATTATATTGAGAAGATCTTGAAGAAATTCAACAGTTTAAATTGTTCTCCGGTAGGAACTCCTATTGATCCTAACATTAGGCTTATGCCTAATCAAGGTAGCCCCATATCTCAACTTGAATATTCCAAAGGAATAGGATGTTTGATGTATGCTATGATCAGCACAATGCCTGATATTGCTTATGCGGTGGGAAAACTTAGTAGATTTACAAGTAACCCGAGTACACATCATTGGCAGGCAATAAACAAATTGTTTAAGTACCTGAAAGGAACTATAAATTATAGTTTGTGCTATTCAGGATTCCCCTCGGTACTTGAAGGGTTTACTGATGCAAGTTAGATAAACAATAAGGAAGACCATTCTTCCACAAGTGGATGGGTGTTCTTACTTGGTGGAGGTGCTATTTCATGGGCCTCAAAAAACAAACTTGCATCACAAATTCAACAATGGAATCTGAATTTGTAGCTTTAGCAACAACTGGAAAAGAAGCTGAATGGCTAAGAAATTTGATCTATGAGATTCCTTTGTGGCCAAAACCGATATCACCTATATCTATCAGATGTGATAGTGCAGCTACTTTGGCTAAGGCTTACAGCCAAGTGTATAATGGAAAGTCTAGACACCTAGGTGTTAGACATAGCATGATTAGAGAATTAATCATGAATGGAGTGATATATGTTGACTTTGTAAGATCTGAGTATAATATGGCTGATCATCTAACTAAAGGGTTAGGAAGAGATCTCGTGAACAAATTAGCCAAAGGGATGGGTTTATAGTCCATACTTTAATATCCTATGCAAAGACACCCAATTCCCATCTAATACAACGTTAGATGCTAAATTCAATGTGGAAAGCTTGTCATAAAGATATTGGAACACAACATTAGAATCATCCCAAGGTTTGTGTTCAGACTGCAGATAAAGTAGGTTGAAGTATAACTTCTTAATAGTTCTTTGATAAATTGCATTTACAGGTGCAAGAATAAAGAAACTACCTATAAGAGTATGAAGTTTACCCGTTTCAAGAAGCTTGGACTTGGCTTTGATATACTCTTTGAAGGATTGGACATAGGCTACTAAAATATAGAGTCATGTAAGAACATATGGGTTGTAAACTGATGTGTATTTTACCTTCAAGTATTCAAATGGATAGCAAGGGTTCAATCCATAGAGACACCCCGATATTTGAATATTTGGATCATGTAATTTACTAAGATGAAAATTTAATCCTCAGAACATTTTCATTTATGCATGAGTTTGAGATTTTGAAAATTGAGTTGGGTTAATCATGGATATCACTAAAATGGGGGAGGAATGTTAGTAATTTTTATGATTATCAACATTTGTAGTGGTATTGGATTAACTCGTTGAATAGACGTTCTCATTATATATTAATCGAGTTAGGTTGTAGGTCCAACTAGCGGAGGATCTAGTCGCCTAATCCTTGTATACGAACATACCCGGTTGTGCGGAATCCAACCGGGAAAGCAAACCGAGATATAGAACACGAACACAAATATTCAATGTTTAACACACACTTGTATATATGAGAAGAGTTCAGGTACAAGATTACACAATATATGGTTCACACACACTAAAACTCTCTCACAGTTCTCTAGGTTATCTCTGTGTTGTGCTATGTTCTTTTTCACTCATGTGTCTGCTTCTGTCTTCTGTCTGCTGCTGTTTATATAGGGGTAGATTCGACAAAACATGTTGTGTCGATAAAACATCATGGCGAAACACCAACAGTGACGAAACAAGGAGAGTTTCGTCACACCCTTATATACGACGAAACATGAGTTTCATCAGCAGGAGTTTCGTCAATGGGAGATCAGGACTTTCGTCGACAGCATGTCTAGGAGTTTCGTCATGCAGATATGTAGGAGTTTCGCCAACAACAACAAGCACATGTTTCGTCGCTGGCTTGAAGTCTTGCAGAAACAAATAGACAGCAGCAACTTGATGTATCTGCAACCTGCAGATCAGCAGCATAAATGATTCAAAGCTCGATGGAGGATTATCGGGCTGTGATCTTCATTCCGGACCCATAACGAGCGAGCTGCATCCACATAGTGTATCAACAAACTCCCCCTTGGACGCTGCTCGTGAGGGTTCATTTTCCATGTCTTTCATGTCGGAGGATCTTCAAAGTCTTCACTTGACGTAAGTAGAAAGTGTATCAACAAACTCCCCTTTTCATTTAAGAAGTGTGTTAACAAACTCCCCCTTGAAATAAACTCTCCATTGAGTTATGCTCGTGAATCTTTTGATCTTCAATGCTTTAGATCCTTGTGGTGTTGAAGAGTGGTCAGCGGCAACTCGATCATCCTTATCTTTGTAGGACCGGTTTTGACTCCGAAACGATTGCGAAATGAACGTATGACGTGCGGAATCCGTACACGAATGCGACCTAACACACACGATGTAATATAAACGTGATTCTATTAGAAATCTAACAAGAACAAGCACCTTGAATCACTTTCTCTCTCTAGATTCTCTCTCTAGATCTAGAGCTCTCCTAAACACAAATGAGCCAAAAGTTCTAATTCTAACTCTAACTCCCCTATTTATAGGCCAAGGGATATAAGGAGGTTCTCCTTATTTACAATTATGCCACCTTGCCTTTTAGAACTAGATATTACAATATAAAGCTAGAATTAAACAGTTTCTCGCTACGGCTCGGATTGACGAAGGCGATAGACATAAATGCACTAACAGACTCCCCCTTGGATTTTGCCGCAGTCAATCTCGTAGCGTCTTGTCTTTTCTTTCTCTCCGAGTCTTCTTGAAACTTTGACGGTATCAGCAACCATAGACTCCCGCTTTCTCAAACAGAATCCTCATGAATCTGTCTTCAGGCTTCCGTTGCTCTTCCTTTCCTTCAGACTCCTTTTCATCAGGCTCCCCCTTTCGTCAAGCTTCCGTGCTTTTGGGATCGACACCTGGCTTTCCGGATACAAGCTCCTCTGGATAGTTATCTGGCTTCTTGAATCCAAGCTTCCTCTTGCGTTGAGCTTGTCTTCAGACTCCCCCTTAGACTCTGCTACCGGGATCGTAATCTGGAATACCATCTGCAAATCTCATACATTCATAAGTAACAGCATTATGAACATCCATGAATTTTAACCTGGCTCACTCAATCTTTCTAAACAAACACTTTTAAATAAATTTTATGAATTTGCAGTTTGAGGATCGAAAACTGACTCTTTAACAGTATAAGCAACCAAATCCCCCACAGTTAATCATCCAAGTCCAAACTAATGACCTTGGAGATATCACAAACTGTTTTTGATTTTTGTTTAAAAATTTCAAGTTTCAAATTAATGAACTTGTTTTATTTTCAGAAACACAATCGGCTTACTTAGATTTTAAAACTCAGCATCTCAGACATCAGTTGTCGAAAATAAAGCAGAATCAAAAATCTTTTTGTATTTTTTCTGAAAATATAAAGCAATAAAGAAAATATGTACAAACATATTTACAGACAATATTTTTGTTTGAGTTCACTTCAGAGGATCATATCAGTTTTTGACAAGTCACAAGTACCGTTGAGCTTAGTTACACATTAAGAATTAAACAATTCACTTGGATTGTAGATATACTTGTCCACTTAAATTTTCACACAAATTTCAACTGATTCAGGATACGAATTAGATGTATTAAGAACTTAAACTCATTCATGTGTCCCACCTCTTGAATATACTCCCGTATCCAGATCCCAATATTCAGTCTTACAGGTGAGTATACCTAGATGATATCTGTAAGGGGTTAAATTGCGAAGAACCGTGAGAGCTCAGGTCAGAACTTCCGTTCAGCAGAGAGATGACGGCTTCGACTTTTTGTGTGTCCCCTTTAGAGGATCTTTTCTTCAACAGCAATGATTATCAATTTTATTGTTTCATCATTTTTGCTGAGGGCGGCGCTATGTTTTAAGCAAGCAGAAAGTATTATACGGGGACTATGCCATTGCTTCTAGAAAATCAGAAGTCCTAGGATAATACCCCAGATATCACTGAGTATAAAGACCTAGTATCTCAGAAAGAGGGACCTTTCAAACGAGATTTCAGGGGTTACCTATATATCCAAGTAGTGTTCCCCACGAAATAAGCAAGTTTGAATTTATGTTTATATCCCGAAAAAGTTTACTAAATGTATAAAAATCTACCGACATATCCACGGTGAGATCGTTTAACACATTTTAACTTTCCAATTCTTTAGCGTACTATAACTGTCTACTGATGTACTATCCTTTCCTCTTTTTACACAAAAAATCAATTTTGAATTTTATCATGTTTTTGGCTTTTCCAATTTTCAATTTTTTTTGTATTTTCTGACAACAATATATCTCCCTCTAAAATGCAAAATCATTTAAAGAAAATTTGACAACCAATACTGATAGCTTTGTCTCGCCATCCATTTTCTGCTAAAAGTGCTCTGTTTTGCAGAAAATCTAATATAAAGTACCAACAATTACCCCCATAATTTACAACCCATTGATTTTCGACAGTTTGAAAACCGTTTTTCAATCTTGTGAAAGTAATCATGTTTGTTCAGCCGTAAGGGTTTCAGCGTATTCAAGCAACATATATTTTTTTATTTTTGAATATTTTTGACAAAACAAAAACAAACATATTTTTTATTTTTTATTTTTTTTTTAATTTTTCAATTTTTAGGGTTTTTGAAATATAGTTTATTTATATACAGAAAATGTTAAACTCCCTGTTCAACCAAACCAGGGTTCAGCAGCCTTCTCCTCCTGTTGTGCCAGGCTGCTCCAACTTCCAATCTCACAATCTTTAGATTTGTTTAGCACCTGCACATTCAAACTACTTGATTACTTGAACAATTTAGCCCAGGTCTGTTGAACCTTAGGCATTTCAACACAATATGTATCATTCAATTTCGGAAAATCTTTATCATCAAAAACTTTTTCAACTTTAACTTCAACTTTCTCATCTTTTACCGAAGTCACTTGTTTCTTAACCCTCCATGTTTGACCTTTCAGAGTACCTCTTTTGTAAAAATGTGATTCTTTTTGAACATTTGGTTTTTGAACAACAACTTTTGGTTTCCAAAACTCTTGGGGTTTTGTCATATCAACAGATGTTTTCCAACTTTGTGTTGTTCTAACTCTGGGTGTGTGAGAATTCCAGGTCTGTCTTGAATCAAACTTACTCGAGTCTGATCTCCAATTTTGATTTGAAGCAAACTTGTTTGTGTTATACCTCCAAGTTTGTTTTGAATCAAATCTGGTCGACCTTTGTTTCATATTCTCAAATTTCTTTTTCTCAACATTTTCAGGCTTCTTTTTGTCAACATCAACAGGTTTCAGATTTGGATACTTGCGAGCAAGATGTCCAATTTGATCACATTTGAAACATGTTCTCTTGGACACATCTTTGACCTGATGTTGTTGCTTTTTCTGAGCATGAAACTCATCATTAGACTGTCGTCCAAATTTGAGTTCTTTCTCTTCTGCTAAACTTTTTCCTTGAACAAAACTCATCTTTGCCTGAGAATTTGGCACTTCATTTTTCTTTCAATTTTGTTTCTTTTTATAACCCAACCCAGCCTTCATGTTTTTCTTCTTGAAACCGGGTTTGTTATAAAAAAATTTCTTGTTTTTCCCAGCAAATTTTGAAATTTCTGACTTTTCAATCTCAACCATCTTAAAAACTTTATCAATTTTCTCTGAAATCACATTCTGAATCGGGAATACAATATCTAAGAATAGTTTGTCCGATCCAATCATGGTATATACCAATCCTTTTGAATCATCATTCACAACTTTCTCAGATTTTATGTTTTTCAGATACTCATCATGAAAATTACCTTCATTTTCATCCTGTGATTCAGACTTACCTTTTGTAGACTCATCTTTCAAAACGCTATCAACAACCTTACTTACCACCTCTGAATCATCAGCTTCATCAGATTTGGTGTAAGTCACATCAATACTTTCAGGTAATTGGTCAACTATGTTCAGACCTTTTGCCACCTTTTACTCATCATAAAAAGTATAATTGTTTCTCAATGGTGGTGGTACCTGATGAAATTCTGAACCAATACCTTTTTTATTCTTGTCAGTATCTTTGTCATCTGGTGTGATGTTGAAAATGCGTTCGAGAATGTACGAAGAGTTATGATAACTTTGAAGTTTGGTAACAACCTTTTTTTTCAGCCAGAACTTGTTTGAGATTAGCAACTTCATCAACACACTTGTTTAATTCAAGTTGCTTTTCTTTAAACTTTCTCTCATACAGTTCTTTAGTTATTAAAGTTTCAGACAATCTTTGATCAAAACATTTGACTTGACTCTTCAAAGTATCATAAGCTTCTTGTACTCTCTGACTCGACCTCTTCAAATCATCATACTCTTTTTGAAAATCTTGAAACTTATTTTCTTTTTCAACACAATCAACACATTTTGTTGTACACATTTGTCTATACACATCATTATCTTTTTTCAAGATATTGACACTTCTGTGTCAGCTTTTCAACCTTTAGTTTCAAAATTTCTTCTTTTTCAATCATTTCTTTACATTTTATTTTGAAAACATTTTCAAGTTTATTTGTTTCAATATCTTTTGTTTTGATTATTTCATCTTTTTCAATACAGGCTTTGCACATTTCTATGCAATTCCTGCACTTGTTTTCGTTGTTATCAATAATCTCAACATTCGATAGATCAGAAGATTCATTTACCTCAGTCTCTTTCAGCACCGGTTCTTCTGTCTGATCTTCCTCTTTGTTCTCTTCTTCTTCTTCTTTTTGTTCTTCTTCAATCTTCTGCTCTTCTTCAGCAGCAAGTTTTGCAGTAATCTTCACTTCTTCTACCATCTTTTTCAACTCTTTTTCTTTTCTCTTCTTCATTTCTACCACCTTTGGTAGACTTGCTTCACAAACTTCTTTTATTTTGTTCAACAAATCCGGCAAATATTCTTTATCAGATAACCTTCTTGTGTTGAAAGTAGCCTGACTTGGAAACAAATTTGTTACAGCTTCAAAATCCACCTTTGATGGGTCAACAACTGGATTACCCCGTGGATCCATGTAACATTTCAATTCGTCATTCCATCTTTTGGCTCTCTGCGCTTCTTTGAATGGTTCTCTGAATTTTTCAATTTCCCATCTCGCATAATCTCTTCTCCACCATAGATCATGATCAACATTAGCCACAAATGCATATCCAACTGCATCTTCTTCAGGGAGAACTTGACTCCAGTCATAACCTTCATCGTCATGAATAACTGCAAGAGCTCTTGATTTTTCTTCAACCTGCTTCATTCTGGGAGGTTCAGACTTGTTCTGATGATAGATTGCTTTCTTGTAGTAATCTTCCTTGAATGGATTAGCAGTATCATCAGCATATGCATTTCTGCACTCACGTTTAAAATGACCTTTATGTTTTCATTTAAAGCATGTCACTTTGGATTTGTCAAAGCCTAACTTGGTAGAAGGTCCACCAATAGACTGCCTTCCAGTAATTTCCATAAAACGTTGTGCCCTCCTCACTGCACTAGCCATACACCACCGTATATCGATCAATTCCATTTCCTCATGATCGATTTGTTCGTAGTCTTCCTTAGTTAAGTTGGTGTTGCCTATCTTCCCTGCAACGAGACTTTCATACGACTCCAACACAGATGCTAAAAAGACCATCTGTTGCTTTGCAGACTCCTCATTGAAATTTTGAGTATTTTTCAAATCTACTACAATGTTGCATTGGAATACATTCTTTGATGCAGATTGGCTCGATGTTGTTGAAAAAGATCCACTGTGAAAACCACTTTGAGGACTTTCATTGTTTACAGAATTTGAGCTTTCTGCAGAAAATGCTGTTCTTGGAGACCCAGCCTGTGGTAGATTTCCTCTGTAGTATAACTCCACATTCTGCTGATGAGCTGGATTGTTGACTTTAGATCTCTTTATCTCCAACTCATGGCTTTCAAGTCTTTCGATCAGCAAATCCACTGTTAAATCTTCAAACTTGATTGTGTTTTTCAACATTAAGGCGAAGTATTGCCAATCTTGATCATTTCGGCAATGAGTCAAACAATTTATCAACCAGCTCCTCTTGAGTGTATGTAATTTTGTGTCTAGCCAGCTCCATCTTCAGATGCCCAAATCTCTCAATCATTTTACAAACAGATTCATTTTTCATACAACAAAATAAATCAAACTCTTTACGTAACAATTTCTTTTTGTTTTTCACAATCTCATTACTTCCTGCACATTTTCTCTCTAAAGCTTCCCATAAACTCTTTGATGTTTTCTCTTGTTCAAGTAACGAAATAATATCTTCTCTCACTGACAGTTTTATCAATGTAATCATTTTGTATTCAGCTACAACATTTTTTACATCTATTTCTGTGAACTCCTTTTCGTTTACTAACTCTCCTCCTTCTTTTACTGGTTCTGTATATCCATATTTCAATTTTAACCAACTTTCAGGAGCAAAAGCTTTTACCCAACCCTCAAATCGATTTTTCCACCAGTTATAATCTTCAATCCTCATTAGTTTCGGTGGTTTCTGTTGGCTTCCATACATATTGTCATATTTCAAATTATCTGAAATCTCTTTCGAATACTCTCTTGTTTCGGATCTTCGTTCGGATGATTCTGAAGTAAAAGCATCGTAAAACGTGTTGTAAAATTCTTCACCGATGCTCGACATCTTCAAATTGTATCTTGAATTTGCACTTTGTATATCTTGAATCACCTTGAATCAACAAACAAACAAACACTTATCAGTTTAAACACTATCAAATAACTAAATCAAAATAATACTCGAACTGGTGAATATTCTGTGCGGACTGAAGATTGACAGACTGTGCGGACTGCTATGACCCGGATCAAATTCAAACAACCTGACCCACTACGTGCAGACTGAGTTCACTCTCAATTGACCTGGTTCACAAAGATATGACCTGAACTGTTTCAAGCAATTTGACTAAACTGCTATTAATCTTATGACTTTGAAAATTTAAACTTGGGCCGAGAATATATCACATGGGCTAACACTATGTCCGACAACTTTATGAACATAAAATCTGATTGGGCCTCAACTATGAATCACATGGGTCGGAACAATTCTGGCCGACAACTCTGATGCTTAAACACTTGGACCTTCACAATAAATGCATGTCACATGTAATCTTTGATAACAACAAATGTATTAAGTGGCTGACAACTTTATCACTTCATAATTCAATTCTCATTGGACCGCTCAACTCATTCAGTCAAAGAACATGGGTCGGTGATGTTCAAACGATTTCGATGTTTCCAAACGGACTTACTTGACATGCAACTATTATACCATTCAAACAGAATTCATGTTTCAAACGATATTCTCAAACAGAATTACTCCTTCAAACGAGATAGCACGACTTTTCAAACGAGATGGCTGCTTTCAAACAAAATTCTCAAACAGAATACAATCCTCAAACGGTATTAACCACTCAGTTCAAACGGACCACATGTTTCAAACGTAATCACCATGCATTTTCAAACGAGATACCCAATTTCAAACGGAATATGTCGGATTCAAACAGAATTAATTCTCTGATCTCGTTTGAAGGCTGCTGACATCATCAATTCGGTCCAATTTTTGTCCAATTGATCAAGTAAATGGTCGATTTTAGTTCTGAAACTTGGTAGGGTTATAGATCAGGTGTTTTCGCACAACATATCAAAAAATCATGAATTTTGGACCGTAAAAGCCGTTCAATTTGATGATTTTCAGTTAAAAACGTGAAAAATATGAAAAAGATGAAGAAATAGATGAAATCCCGATCTGAAATTGATGAAATCACGAGTGGAATTGTGTGTTGGATCAGTGCAATCGAGCTCCTGCTCTGATACCACTTGTAGGACCGGTTTTGACTCCGAAACGAACGTATGACGTGCGGAATCCGTACACGAACGCGACCTAACACTCACGATGTAATATAAACGTGATTCTATTAGAAATCTAATAAGAACAAGCACCTTGAATCACTTTCTCTCTCTAGATTCTCTCTCTAGATCTAGAGCTCTCCTAAACACAAATGAGCCAAAGTTCTAATTCTAACTCTAACTCTCCTATTTATAGGCCAAGGGATATAAGGAGGTTCTCCTTATTTACAATTATGCCACCTTGCCTTTTAGAACTAGATATTACAATATAAAGCTAGAATTAAACAGTTTCTCGCTACGGCTCGGATTGACGAAGGCGATAGACATAAATGCACTAACAATCTTTTAAGTGCCTCCACTTGTCTTCATTCCGAAGCTTGTCTTCATTCCGAAGCTTGTCTTCTATCACGTTCTCTTCGCCTTTAGCTGGTTTGATTGTAGCATCTGCACATATAAGAAAGGTAAACGCGTAATGAGAACAACTGCTTGGAATATAGTGAACATAAACAAACGACACACATGTGACCATTTTTCAACTACCGTCCGACAGTTTGAAAGTTTAACGAATTGTTCAATTTTGGATTTTTAACTTTCAAAACTTGCAAATTTTGATCGTTTATGAAGAGTCAGTTGCTTTGGTTTCGATCATATTTCAGGTGTCGAAGACTCGAGTTCCAACATCGGGTAATCAAAAGAAATTAGAAATCAAATCTTTTTGGCTTTTATAAAGTTTATATTAAAAAACACCTAAAACCTTTTTGGAATTTTGAATATTTCAAATGTAAAGACAGAAAGCAGTAAATAAATGTCACACCCCGACTTTCCACGTGTCACCGGTGGGCCCGGTGGGGGAGTATCGTGACGTGGTTGGCAACATAATAGTCAAACAACACAATATATATGAATGCACAGCGGAAGCAAAGGATATTTATTATTACATTCCGAATATAACGTAATATCAAAGTATTACAACGGAAAGTAAAGGATCCACAGGCGGATCTTAAAACATATCATTTGTTCAACAGACTTTAGACGCCTAGAACTTGCAAGATTCCTTATTAGCGCCCTGAGCTTCCAGCCAATTACGTTCAGTACCTGTCACTTAACCCTTTTGGAAAATACGTCAGTTTTCACTGGTAAATACACTCAACCGACTCATTTTGAAAAGAGTTTAAGAAAATTGATTTAGATGCACTAGGCACAAAACCTTTTGACACTTCGATTAAAATGCACAGAGGCAAAATTAACCTTTTATAACTTGGGAAAATTATTTGTATATAATCTTGTATACAGTTTTACTTATTTGTCGTCCGTTAGGGCCGGTTTGTAGGGCCGGACTAGATTAACTGACACGCCACAGGTATAATGCCCACGGGCTATCATCCTCTAAGTGGATTACCAGTTCCGGTATAATGCCCACAAGGATGATACCTCGGAGTGGATTACCAGTTTTTACATAATGCAGCTGTCAGGTGTATGCCTACACCTCGTGCTTAGGTCGTGGCCATTTCGTAAAATGATGCCAAGGATATCCGGGACATGGTCATTAACCCCCAAGGGTCATACATTAAATAATACAGAATAAAACGAGTTATGTAATACATTAATCACAATCCGATTTAAATGTCTACATACCCGACCAAGCGGCACTTTTATAGTACCGTATCCCAAGCCCGTATAGGGAAAATAAGTTAAGAGTATTTACCTGAGCTAGCTCCTGTCTTAAATAGCAAGAATCTAATAACTCAGCCGTAGTCACTTAAGTAAGCGTAGGTACAATTTACCGAAAAGCTCTAGTCTGGAATGATGGTATAAATAATTAATTAGAATGCTAACGGGTCTTTAATTAAGCCTAAGCTTAGACCGGTTAGTCTTAAGGGAATATACGGTTCTTACGCACGATTAAGCGAAGACCGGAATAGAATGTGATTTAGACCCGACAAGTTTGGAGACTTGTATAATATGGGTAAACTCAACACCTTCTGGATTTTGAGATAAAACCGATAAGGTTTGACCCGTTTCGGCTAATTTATGTAAACTTGTTACATAAACCTAACCGATCGCGTAATAAGCGTAACGGGTAACCGAATGGATCACGAACAGGTTTCCTAAGTTAATATGCCTTAAATATGTTGTGGTATCAGTAGGATACCTTCCATTATGCCCAAAACGAGTTTAATCTCAATTTAAGCCCCGTAGGGGTATTTTGGTCATTTACCTAAGGCATATATACTACCTGTCATACCACTATTCAAACGAAGCGACCATAGGGTATAACCTCGGAAGGTTATTCCCTACCTACTATGGTCACCTAATGTATTTGGTCGGATCCTAATGATCGACCAAATGGGTCGGGTTCGAGGTATAAGCGATTTATCAGATCGCTTACCCTACGACCCTAGATAACGTGGTAATCAGTAGGCATAGTCCCAAGGGACTATAACCAACGTGATTACACTCACGTTGCGAAGTTCAAAAGAACTTCGCATTGACCATTATTGGTCAACGCTGAAAGTCAAACAAAGTTTGACTTTCTGACTCGAAAAGCAATAAAATAAGGAAAAGAACGAAAGAATACTTACGAAGGGTCCCCGAATGCTAATCCCGATCCAAGAACTCAGGTATGAAACAATGGTTTCAACTTAGAGCTCTCAAATCAGAATTCTAGTGCTTTAAAACAATGAAAGGCATGGGGTATTTATAGGAATACCCGAACCGTTAAGATCGTTTCATGGAAAACGTGCCTTAATCCCATCCGTACATGTGTTGCAAAGTTATGGTGTTTAGGTGTTTAAATTCCATCCATACATGTGTTGCAAAGTCATGGTGCCTAAATTCCATCCTTATCCGCTGACTAAGCATGTTAGAATGTGTGGTTGTGAATTAAACAACGGCTAATACATCGAATCTGGTCCCGAATGCGAAAAACGAACCAAATGACGCGATGAATGGATTTTTCTTAAGGCGAACACTAAAATATAATGTAGTCATGCTTACATAAATTTTTGGATGTCCGGATGTATTCAGAACGTAGGTTATGCGCGAAAATGCAAACTTATGCACTTTTTGACACTTTTAGTCCCTGATCCTTCTACACTTGATCTTAACATGCTTTCTTGCACTTTGAGTCCTCTAACTTGACTTTTATGGGCCTTAAGACATAACTATACTTGTTAAGTCCTTGGGTAACTTTATGGTTACCCGATAAGTCTTAATTTCCAATGTTTACGCTTTAACCCCTCGCACACGAATTTGATCACAACTTTCTCATACGATAACGAAACTTTATGAAATTTTAATCGTGCATTCTAGTGAGCATAATTTACATTTACAAAGCTTCGGGTTTGTCAAAAGATCACTCAGAGGTATATCTTTAACATGTTGACACATTTAACCCCTGTAGTTTGTAATCTCTCACTTTTAGCTTCGTATGATCCATGATTCATTCGTTTGAAGGTATGAACATTGTGTAGGGTTAATGTTCATTATATTTATTCACAGTTGACACTTAGAATCCGTATAAACACATACTTTCCATGTTTGTCAACTTTAGTCCTTTTATAACATTCTTTCACACGTTCAAACTTTATGACACGTGTCAACACATTATAGGACGTGAATTTTCGAGGTGTTACATCCTCACCCCCTTAAAATAAATCTCGACCCGAGATTTACTGAAATAAAGGAAGTATTCTCTGCCTAATAATGGCAACTTACAATCGAGTACGGATTTATATGATCTTATTTGTTGTTTCCTGGGCAACGTTCAGATCCTTATAATTGGACTTACCAATCTATTGTCCTAACAATAAACGTTTAACATGCCATTTATACAAGGTCTCCAAGGAGCCACCTTGATACTTATATGGCAGTTATTATAGGAAAGCTTATCTTAAGGTGAGGTGATTATTCCAACCATTGCTCCAAATTAATCTTACGGAATAGCTAATCTTTACAGTTAGTCGAACAATTCGACGATTTTGGGCAGCTGATGGCGATTCTTAATCGTCGCCTAATTAGGGTTGCGGTAAACAATGTCTTAGCAAAATGAACCGTCTTTCAAAATTTCCTATACCGAATTCTCAAGATATTGAGTTAGGCTATGAATCTTCTATCTTAAAATTTACTTAATCAGGTTTTCGGTTATTCCATAATCAACATGGAGTTCTTACAACACTCTAACCCAAAGTGGGATGTAAATCTTAACTCCACCTGCCTCTAGGGAGGTAAACAGGGTAAACCTAGGAGAAGATAATCTAAGTACAAGGAGGTTGCAGAGATTTTTATATCTCAGGCTCCAGTTCACTCATCGCTGCTTGTGTCGAATAAGTGACACATTTATGTTACTAGTCCACGAATTCCTTAATCGGGAATATTTACTTGGACAATTATATTATGGATATCTTCTTTGAATGCTACTAGTCGACTTTAGTATAATATGACCATTGGGATATCTTTGTGGTTCCATGCATTAAACCTCCATACTGATCAGGCATGGAAGCAATCTATGGGACACACTAGGATACGCCAATCCTCATATGACACTTTTATCAAACATAGTTTGGCATTCGAAGGCGATAGAAAACAATGAGAAAATAATTAAAATAATATACGTTGTCGTACTCTATGCAAAGAAAGAGTGCTTTTAGATTTTCGAAAAGATTCCTTTATAAGGATGACTGTTGTGATTTTCTCGAATCACATTTGTCAAGAGTGCTAACACTTTCCTAGGTGTTAACAAGGATCTGAATCCCTCGAGTAGGTTTTACCATCTTGGCCGCGTAGGCTAGGTTTCACCTTTAAGATTCTTTTTAAAATGCATACTGGCCGGGAAGGAAGGATATTTATTTTATTCAGGATTTTTATCACAAATCCTAACTCATAAGTTAATAATAGCACAAATGGCCTAGTCACGTAGACAAGTTTTATTTATAAGCCATGATTTCAGAGAATCGAGGCATTATGATTTATCCTAGTTATACAACATTACGGATAGTAAGGTGGCACAAAGGCCTAGTCACATGGACACTTTTAAATTATAAGCTATGGTTTCGGAGAATCAAAGCAGTTGAGGTTTGAACCTAGTTCATTACCTTGACAGGGAGTCATTGCTACCACTGTATTTTGGCTCATGTGGAAATGAGCAAGGCCCGTAGGCACTATATTACCACGTATGGTTAAAATATGATCATCTTAATTGATGACGTAAACCCAGGATTCAGGGATCATTAAACTGGGTTAGGGATCTTTTGAAGAATCCTATATATAAAAATGACGCGTGTGATTTTTAATGAATCACATCTGCCAGGAGTGTTAACATGTTTTAAGATGTTAACAGGGAATTGAATCTTTTAAACAGGTCTTACCATCTTGGCCCGGTCTTATAATTGACCCGAAGGCTAGGTTTCACTCTTAAGATTCTTATTAATATTTAACGCAGAAAATTTTCTAAATTGAACTGTTAATAGGGATTTGAATCTACATTGAGGAACTGCCATCTTGGCCGGTCTTAATATGACCCGAAGCTAGGTCTTGTCCTTTTAGATTTTTGCCCTTTTATTATAATGGTAGGTCTTGCAAAAGGAATGTTAATAAAGATCTGAATCTAAATTGAGGAACTGCCATCTTGGCCGGTCTTAATATGACCCGAAGCTAGGTTTTGTCCTTTTTAGATTTTGCCATCTTATCATAATGGTAGATCTTATAATATAGGAATGATATTTAAATATAATTGTTCCTTTAAAATTTAAACAAGTATAGGGTTGCCCTAAATGGGACTTCAAAAGAATAATGTGTCCTCGGAGGGACTGAAAGATAATTATGTCCTTATAAGGACTATTAAGGAAACGATTTTTCAGCAAAGGAGTTTCTTCTTCATTCAATTCCTGAATGCTTTCTCCTTGGTTGCACGTCTCATTTTGGTCGTTGTACGAAGCTCAGCATTTCAAGGCTCCGGGTGTGGAGAATCCCTAGTTCAGCTTCCTCGCTTGGCGACGTATCCAATAAAAATTTGGAAGTAAGAATTTATAGATTAGGATTGAGAATATTCCTAAGTTAAGTCTAGACTCAGAAGTTTAGATTGTGCAATTGTGTAACTGAGATTAAACACAAAAGGCTAGTATTTAATTCACTCAGTGTTGGCTCTGATACCAACCTGTCACACCCCGACTTTCCACGTGTCACCGGTGGGCCCGGTGGGGGAGTATCGTGACGTGGTTGGCAACATAATAGTCAAACAACACAATATATATGAATGCACAGCGGAAGCAAAGGATATTTATTATTACATTCCGAATATAACGTAATATCAAAGTATTACAACGGAAAGTAAAGGATCCACAGGCGGATCTTAAAACATATCATTTGTTCAACAGACTTTAGACGCCTAGAACTTGCAAGATTCCTTATTAGCGCCCTGAGCTTCCAGCCAATTACGTTCAGTACCTGTCACTTAACCCTTTTGGAAAATACGTCAGTTTTCACTGGTAAATACACTCAACCGACTCATTTTGAAAAGAGTTTAAGAAAATTGATTTAGATGCACTAGGCACAAAACCTTTTGACACTTCGATTAAAATGCACAGAGGCAAAATTAACCTTTTATAACTTGGGAAAATTATTTGTATATAATCTTGTATACAGTTTTACTTATTTGTCGTCCGTTAGGGCCGGTTTGTAGGGCCGGACTAGATTAACTGACACGCCACAGGTATAATGCCCACGGGCTATCATCCTCTAAGTGGATTACCAGTTCCGGTATAATGCCCACAAGGATGATACCTCGGAGTGGATTACCAGTTTTTACATAATGCAGCTGTCAGGTGTATGCCTACACCTCGTGCTTAGGTCGTGGCCATTTCGTAAAATGATGCCAAGGATATCCGGGACATGGTCATTAACCCCCAAGGGTCATACATTAAATAATACAGAATAAAACGAGTTATGTAATACATTAATCACAATCCGATTTAAATGTCTACATACCCGACCAAGCGGCACTTTTATAGTACCGTATCCCAAGCCCGTATAGGGAAAATAAGTTAAGAGTATTTACCTGAGCTAGCTCCTGTCTTAAATAGCAAGAATCTAATAACTCAGCCGTAGTCACTTAAGTAAGCGTAGGTACAATTTACCGAAAAGCTCTAGTCTGGAATGATGGTATAAATAATTAATTAGAATGCTAACGGGTCTTTAATTAAGCCTAAGCTTAGACCGGTTAGTCTTAAGGGAATATACGGTTCTTACGCACGATTAAGCGAAGACCGGAATAGAATGTGATTTAGACCCGACAAGTTTGGAGACTTGTATAATATGGGTAAACTCAACACCTTCTGGATTTTGAGATAAAACCGATAAGGTTTGACCCGTTTCGGCTAATTTATGTAAACTTGTTACATAAACCTAACCGATCGCGTAATAAGCGTAACGGGTAACCGAATGGATCACGAACAGGTTTCCTAAGTTAATATGCCTTAAATATGTTGTGGTATCAGTAGGATACCTTCCATTATGCCCAAAACGAGTTTAATCTCAATTTAAGCCCCGTAGGGGTATTTTGGTCATTTACCTAAGGCATATATACTACCTGTCATACCACTATTCAAACGAAGCGACCATAGGGTATAACCTCGGAAGGTTATTCCCTACCTACTATGGTCACCTAATGTATTTGGTCGGATCCTAATGATCGACCAAATGGGTCGGGTTCGAGGTATAAGCGATTTATCAGATCGCTTACCCTACGACCCTAGATAACGTGGTAATCAGTAGGCATAGTCCCAAGGGACTATAACCAACGTGATTACACTCACGTTGCGAAGTTCAAAAGAACTTCGCATTGACCATTATTGGTCAACGCTGAAAGTCAAACAAAGTTTGACTTTCTGACTCGAAAAGCAATAAAATAAGGAAAAGAACGAAAGAATACTTACGAAGGGTCCCCGAATGCTAATCCCGATCCAAGAACTCAGGTATGAAACAATGGTTTCAACTTAGAGCTCTCAAATCAGAATTCTAGTGCTTTAAAACAATGAAAGGCATGGGGTATTTATAGGAATACCCGAACCGTTAAGATCGTTTCATGGAAAACGTGCCTTAATCCCATCCGTACATGTGTTGCAAAGTTATGGTGTTTAGGTGTTTAAATTCCATCCATACATGTGTTGCAAAGTCATGGTGCCTAAATTCCATCCTTATCCGCTGACTAAGCATGTTAGAATGTGTGGTTGTGAATTAAACAACGGCTAATACATCGAATCTGGTCCCGAATGCGAAAAACGAACCAAATGACGCGATGAATGGATTTTTCTTAAGGCGAACACTAAAATATAATGTAGTCATGCTTACATAAATTTTTGGATGTCCGGATGTATTCAGAACGTAGGTTATGCGCGAAAATGCAAACTTATGCACTTTTTGACACTTTTAGTCCCTGATCCTTCTACACTTGATCTTAACATGCTTTCTTGCACTTTGAGTCCTCTAACTTGACTTTTATGGGCCTTAAGACATAACTATACTTGTTAAGTCCTTGGGTAACTTTATGGTTACCCGATAAGTCTTAATTTCCAATGTTTACGCTTTAACCCCTCGCACACGAATTTGATCACAACTTTCTCATACGATAACGAAACTTTATGAAATTTTAATCGTGCATTCTAGTGAGCATAATTTACATTTACAAAGCTTCGGGTTTGTCAAAAGATCACTCAGAGGTATATCTTTAACATGTTGACACATTTAACCCCTGTAGTTTGTAATCTCTCACTTTTAGCTTCGTATGATCCATGATTCATTCGTTTGAAGGTATGAACATTGTGTAGGGTTAATGTTCATTATATTTATTCACAGTTGACACTTAGAATCCGTATAAACACATACTTTCCATGTTTGTCAACTTTAGTCCTTTTATAACATTCTTTCACACGTTCAAACTTTATGACACGTGTCAACACATTATAGGACGTGAATTTTCGAGGTGTTACAATAAATATATACAAAGATGCAAAAACTGAAAGCAGTAAGTAAATATTTACAGATAATCTTTTTGCGAGTTTCGAGGGTAAGAGAATCATATCAGTGTATGGTCACGCCAAAACGCCCTTGTTTTTCAGTTAGTTAACATTTAGATAAGCATCCTATAACAATTATCGGTATTGTAATCCACATAAGCTCAACTTATCAGATGTATCATGGCGAGGGGATACGATTAGTGTATGATTTATACTTACCGACCGGTGTTCATCCACACACGACACATTCCCGTATCAAGGTATGCACGAGGGTTCATCTTACTGGTGAGTATACCATTTATCATCTGTTTTGACGTATATGAAAATGTGAGATACTCACTTATTTTGATTTCAAACAAGCCCTATGTGATAGAATCACTTATTGATGAGGAACTTGATTTTCAGATGCATGAGGGCACAGGAGCAAGTCCGTGAACAGGTCAGTACAAACGTACAGCAAAGAGACGAACTTGACTCCCGGATAAATGTGATATATTATCACTTATTTTGTGGACATGTGATTGTTGATCACTTATTGAGGTCGTATGCAGTATGTACACGTATGTATGGTATCATGGAAGATCTAGACTTCGTCTCCGTTATATTCGGTAAAAGAAACAACCATGATACCCAGATGATAAACAGCATAAAGACCACGTATCTCAGAACCTCGGTAATCTATCAAATGAAATTTCGGTACTAAGACCATATGCCAATGAGCGGTTCCCACACAGTCTTTAGTTGATTTAGGTTTATATCACCCTGCACACTTTAAAATGATTGTGAGCCTACCGATACATCTTATATAGAGTTGCTTATCGTTTTTCATTTAGGTTTAAAGAGGTTTGGACAAACCACTGATGTACTATCATTTTCTCTTTTGCTCGCCAGGAAACTCATTTTTGTTTTTCTATTGTTTTTGTGTTTTTGAAATTTTTCGATGTTTTTGGATTTTTAAAATTTTTAATGTTTTTGTATTTTTCATTTTTACTCCCCCTAAAATGCAAAAAGTACGAGAAATTAAGAAAACATAAACAAATATTTACAAAAATGATTTTCCGATATTGGTTTTACTCTTGCTTGACCTTAATGCCGTTTACCATTAATAAAAAGTAAAATCGGGATTTGTCAAATGCTTTGGTAAAAAGGTCGGCACATTGGTCATCGGTGTGGACCTTAACAACATCGATAAGCCTTTTATCTAAGCAATCACGTATGAAGTGATATTTGATTTCGATGTGTTTGGTCTTTAAATGCTGCAAAAGGATTTCTAGTGATCTGTAAGGCAGCAGAATTATCAACGAAAATAGGAGTAGATAGGAATTCAAAACCGTAGTCGCGCATTTGTTGTTGAATCCACAGGACTTGGGAGCAACAACTTGAGGCAGCAATGTATTCAGCTTCGCATGTTGATGTAGCGACACAAGTCTGCTTCTTGCACTGCCATGTGACTTGGCGATTTCCTAAAAACTGACATCCAGCCGTTGTGGATTTGCCGTCGATTTTGCATCCGCCAAAATCAGAATCACTGAAAGCGATCAAGTCAAAGTTATTATCCCTAGGGTACCATAGACCAGTGTCGGGGCAACCCTTCAAATAACGAAAAATCCTTTTTACAGCTGCAAGATGTGAGGCCTTCGGGTTAACTTGATATCTGGCAAGCAGGCACGTTGGGTACATTATGTCTGGTCTTGATGTTGTGAGGTACATAAGAGATCCGATCATAGCGCGGTAATATGAGGGGCTAACAACTTCACCCTTCAAGTCCGGATTAATTCCATGATTTTGCTGCAGTGGGGTACCAACGGGTGTTGCATCAGACAACAGGAACAGGCTCAAGATGTCACCAACATATTTAGTCTGATGGATGAATATCCCAGACTCAGTTTGCTGAACTTGTAGGCCCAAAAAGAAATTCATTTCCCCCATTGCGCTCATCTCGAATTTATCCTGCATAATGCGCTCAAAATTCCTACACAAAACATCGTTAGTAGAACCAAATATAATATCACCAACGTATACTTGTACCAATAGAAGATCTCCATCCTGTTCTTTTATGAAAAGAGTGCAATCGATAAGACCTCTACGAAATCCATTCTCCAGCAGATAATTAGATAAGGTTGCATACCAAGCTCGTGGTGCTTGATGTAGACCATAGAGAGCTTTGTTCAGCAACCAAACCCGATCAGGGTGAATAGGATCTTCAAAACCTGGAGGTTGTGCGACATACACCTCTTCTTCAACCACACCATGTAAGAATGCACTTTTCACGTCCATCTGGTAAACCTTGAATCCTTTGAAGGACGCATAGGCTAGAAAGATCCGAATTGCTTCAAGACGTGCAACTGGTGCATAAACTTCGTTGTAGTCGATCCCTTCAATCTGAAGAAAACCTTGAACGACTAATCTTGTTTTATTTCCAATGACTACTCCACGGTCATCCCTTTTGCACTTAAAAACCCAACGGGTACCAATCTTCTTGTAATCATCAGGTTTATCAACGAGTTTCCAGACACCTAGCTTCTGGAATTGCTACAGTTCTTCCTACATAGCTTCCACCCAAGCATTGTCTTTCAAAGCTTCTTTCCAAGATTTTGGTTCTTCTTGTGAAACATAACACGCGAAGGACCAATTGTTTTGTTGACCAGATTCCCGAATAGCCGCATACAAGCCTGCATTGTTGTTGTTTCGCAACATGTTTCTTGTTTGTACGCCACTTTGTACATTTCCAATTATGTTTTATTGAGGATGGGTATTGTGAATTCTTGTTTCTGGATTATCTGGAACTGGAATGTTCGTACCCAGATTGTTGAGATTGAAACCAATTCAATACTCGGAACTGTCAAAGAGGATGATGCAGTAGCTTCAGCTGTTTTAGGGGCGTCCACTGGAGGTGTAGCCTCAGAAGTACCATGAACAACTTCTTGGTCTGCATCGAGAAATTCGTCATCCTCTGAAGATTCGTTCAGTTCGGTAGCATCATGAATCCTCATTGTCGAGAGTATTAATGTTCACTGAAGATGGTTCTAGATTGTTGACAATAATTGGATGAACCAACGGTGAATCTGTTGCGTTGTCACTCTCGAAAAACATCTTTGCCGCAACACTTTCTTTGACTTCTTGAATATTGATCGAATTGACAAATTCATCGTACTCAAACATCCATGGTTGACCTGGACATTTGACTGGCAATGTGTGCCTTTGTACCCTGACCTCAGATCATTCCTCGACCCTTTTAGTCTCTAGGTTCCAGACTCTTAAGTTCGGGGTGGCATACCCAAGAAAGTATCCTTCAATTGCTTTTGCCCCAAACTTTCCATTAGGATCGATCATTGTGCTAGGAGCTCCAAACGGTTGAAGATATGACAAATCTGGTTTCCGTTTGTGAAGAAGCTCGAAGCAGGTCTTGTTGTACCTTTTGACTGTAAGGACTCGGTTCAATGTGTAACAAGTAGAGGCCATAGCTTCACTCCAGAATGGAATGGGCAACTGTGACTCTACCAATATTCGTGAGGAGTGTAAGCCGCACTAAATTCATGAAGAATACCTTTTGATCTACAGAACTCCTCCATGGCTTGAGTTTTAAATTATGTTCCATTGTCGCTGCGAATCCGTTTAACCTTCAAAGTATACAAATTCTCAATCTGAATGATCAAGTTTTTGATAATTCCGAAAGTGTCACTCTTGTGTGACATAAACGCCACCCAAGAAAATCTTGAATAATCATCAGTCACCACGAGGCAGTACTGATCATTCCTGATGCTTTTATGCTTGACAGGACCGAACAAATCCATGTGCAAACGTTCAAGCGGAATTGCCACGGTGTTAATCTTCTTTGTAGGGTGTCGTTTCCTTCTTTGCTTTCCTTTTTGGCATGAAACACAGACGTCTTGAAGATGGAAATTTTTAAGAGGAACACCAGTCACTAATTCATTTGACACCAAATGAGTCATTTTTCTTAAATGAATGTGTCCCATCCGTCTGTGCCAAGAGATTGAATCCTTTTCTGTGGATTTGGAAACGAAACAGGTTGCTTGTGTAGACGTTGTAATTGCTTTGCTCATATCAAGGACAAACAAATAATTAATCCTTGGAGCAGATAAGAGAATCCATTCTTTTGGAATCTTGAAACCGGGTTTCAGCACATAACATCCATTTGCATCAAATTGTACTGAAAACTTCTTATCACAAATTTGTGAAACGCTGAGAAGGTTGTGATCAAGTTGTTGCACAAAGTTGATCTTATCAAAGCTTACAACCCCGTTGGATATCATTCCTTCACCAGTAATATATCCGCCTTTATCTCCAGCAAAAGCAACATAACCTCCTCTAATAGATTTAACGTCGTAGAGAAGCTTCATGTCGCCAGTCATGTGCCTGGATGCCCCACTATCAACAATCCAATGACTGCGGAAAGTTCCTCCTGGAACACCCTGCACATAAACTCACATGATTAGTTGGAGATGGGGACCCAAGACTTTGTGGTCTTGGGTCTTCCATTTTCATCAACAAAAGTTATTTCAACTTCTCGATGGTTAGGAAATTGTGATGCTCCCCCTGAAGTTGTGGTCATTTTAGGTTTCCGTGTCTGTTGAGTTTTACCAGTTTGATTGTTTGAAACTTTAACTTCATGATTGTTTGAAGTTTTTAAAATTTTTGAAGTTTCTGGTTTGACTAAAACAGATTGTGTTTGAACCACATCGGTTTTAAGCGCTTTCTCAATTACCTTGACTTGTTGGCGTTTCTGTTTCTTTTCCCTTTCTTTTACAAGACGGGGATCTTGTTTTGAAGAAACAGATCGCTTTCGGTAATTTTGTTCACGGGGTTCATCAACTTTGGCCTTTAGTTTATGAAGATATGGACAATTTTGAATAATATGTCCAATTTCACCACACTCAAAACATGATCTTCGTTCAACAAACCCCAAAGTAACATGTGATTGTCTTGTTGATGAACTTTGTGATGCTGAGGTACTTGGTTTTGAACTATTTTGTTCATTTCTTTTCAAAATTTTAACTTGATTGATATGATCTAAGTTAGATTTATTTACAAAAGTTTCCAATTTGTTCGTTCCCGTTGATTTCACAAAGTTCACTTTCTTGTTCTTCTTTTGGTTCGGTTCCTTTCGACCTTGAGTCGTTGATTTACCTTTTGGTTTGGTATGATTTTGCTGCTTTTTCACTGTTGGTAGTTTCTGATTGCCTTATTGTTTTCGAACTCCGGCCTTTGGAATCGGAGGGCACTGTATTACCACAATGTGTGAACCCGACTTTCCCAAAAACCTACTTGTCGAATCTTCAAAAACTTTACTGATTAAAGATTGATTTACATTTTTAATCGGAAAATCTTTGTTAGAATAGATTTTATCATCACCAACAAGAGTGTACTGCAAATTCACACTCTCAGACTTTTGTGCAGAAGTGGACTCGACCAGAACAGTCTTAGCACGTTTTGCGGGAGGATCACATAGAATATGATTCTCGAGAGGTATGTCCTCTTCTTTGATTACCGCATCAGACTGTGCTGAGTTAGTATCATCGGATTCATCATCTGAAGAATCAACATCCTCAACAATGACCGGAGGATCCTGATTTTGTTCAGCAGTTGACACACTTGTAACTGCTGAAACATCCGAATCTGATGACACTTCATTTTTGTATCCAAGTACGGTAGCAAATTCCTCAATGTCTAAAGGAACAGATTGCTCAAAATAAGTTCTATTCTCCTCATCAGGAATTGCGTCATAATTTTGTCTAATAGGTGGTGGACATTTCTTATATCCAATGCACGTGACATCCTTTTTCTCTTTTTGTATGTCAATGATGTGATCCATCACATACCTAGAGTTTGAATAACTGTCTAGCTTAAGCCGGATCGCCTCACTTTCACACTTTACACAGCTAACTCTTTTTGCATGATCTCGAGACGATTGATATAACAGTTTATGTCAGTTTGTTTTCTTAAAACCATTTTTGTTAGCTCGGTTTTATCTTTTCTTAAATTTTCAATCACTGTTTTAAACTCTTTTTCATGGTTTTCATAAAACATGTTAGCCTCTTTGCATTTCGAAAGATCCACTATCAACTTTTGATTGTGGATATATGTCACGTCATACTTGCTTTGCAAATCATCATATTTGTTTTGCAAGTCCGACAATTTATCACCTAAGTTAACACATTTATCGCATTTATCAGAAGTTAGATCATCGACACATACCTGGTTTGATGAACCGCCCACATTAGCCATAAAGGCTGAATGATTAGAAGAAGAAGAATAAGCAGCTTCATCCACCAAGATTGATCTTCTATGATTCCCTGCTGCAGCTTCTCCCAACAATTCATTAACCTCTGCATCGACTGTCACACTTGACGTTTCATCCAAATGATCATCGCCTGAAATTGAGGATTCTTCATCTGAGCTTCTACTGTAACAAGAACTGTCTTCATCTTCAGAAGATTCACCACCACTGGCGGAAGATTCTCCACCACTGGTGTGTTTCAGATCCTTTACAACCTCAGTGAAACAAGCTGTTCCATCCTGAACATCACTTCCCAATTGAATCGACCAGTCACAACCTTCATTGACTTATACCACAAGAGCCTGGTTGGCATTTGATACTCCTGCTTGATTTGGATTGTTCACAGGCATCAATGTACGCTCGTTATTCCTGTTTTGATTTTGATTCTGCTGGTTGCCTTGATTCCTGAACGGATTCTGGTTCCCATGCTGAGCTGGCTTGGTACATTCTCTCTTGAAGTGACCTCTTTCACCACAATTGAAGCACTTGACTGATTGTTTGTCGAACCTATACTTGGTATCCTTCTTGCTTTCCAAGATGGTTCTACCAGTCCTTTCCATGAAGTCCTTAGCTCGCCTAACAGCACTAGCGAAAGCCCATTTGATGTCCATCAAATCCATTTCCTCCTTATCAATCTGCTGATAATCTTCTTGTGTCAGATTGATGTTTCCAATCTGACCTGCGATTAACCCACAATACGCGCTCACCAAAGTGTTTAGTAGCTCCATATGTTCTTTAGCTATTTCAACACTTACTTTTTAGAAGCTTGAATTGTCGAGCCGAACTGTATTCGGATTAGATGACAGGCCAGCAGATGAGGTGCTTCCATAACAGGCATGTTGTGAAACTGGTAGAGGATTTCCGTACATATCTCTTGCTACAGGAGAACTTTGGGTTGGCTGTTGAGGAACTGGTTGTATTGGATTTCCATACAAGTCAGTTCTTGAAACAAAAACCGTTTGTAGTGGAGCATGTTGAACGGGTCTTGCAGCAGTACTAGAACCTCCACAGTTTCCATAATACATATCAGGATTCTGTGGCACTGGAATCCTTTTGGCCTTCCTGATTTCTTCTTGATCTTTGTTCACCAAGAGTTGAATGAAATCATTAATGTTTGTCGTAGCCAAAGTGCCGTTGTATTTCAAGATTTCCAAGAATCCATTCCAATGAGCTGGTAATGCATCGGCAAACTTGATAACAACTTCTTCTGGAGTCACTACTACCCCAAAGTTACTTAACTCAGTCAATAAGTGATAATATCGAGTTGTTAGGTCTCCCAAAGATTCCCCTTCCTTACATATGAAGCCATCAAACTCCTTTTTGAGAAGATCATGTCGCAATTTGCGTGTCGCTTCATTTCCTAGACCTCTCGTCTTCAAACTCCTTTAAGTATTGCACTTGTAAATCGTTGTGAGGGTTTAATCTCGTGAATTGTCGTAATTGCTGTATTAGTTACTAACCTGTTTGTGTGTGTATTGTTATTTAAATTAGGATAATCAAGGCTAATCAGTAGGCTTATACTCTGCTCGTTAAATCTACAAAGTGAGTCATTCTCTTTTTATCAACTATTTTACAATACCTCAAATTATTTTCAAAGGTTATAATTACAGGGACTAAGTCGTGGATATCTTGAATTACTGGTTAGTGGGGTATTGTGCACATTACTAATTTTCTCCCAGTTAGGTTCATTGACCTACTCGGGATAATCACTGTTAGGTTCATTGACCTACAGGGATAATCATCACTATTTAGGTTCATTGATCTAATAGTGGTATGACCATCGTCACCATTGTGACTTGTCACCATTGTGACATAGAGCCAGATAAAAATAAGATAGAAGCCATTGTAATCGCTCTTATGCTGTAATTAATAACTATGCATCATTATGCAAAATAGAATGATTCACTCAGTATTTCCCGCTGACAAAACCTTTTTCAAACATGTTTCAGGTGATCTGTTATGATCTAGGAAAAGTGCCATAAAGCACTACAAGCTCAAGGAAGTGGCTCAGTATAAAATAAAGAAACATGTTTTAAGAAATAAAGATTTCCCAGCGAAATCACTTTATTGTAAATTATGGGATTTATTCCTATAATATATATAAATGAGCAGTTTTAATATTAATCGATCCTGTTTAAAAAGACTTCCGCTGTCACCTAATTAGATACCACGGGATTTCCTGCCTCGCGGCTCTGGACCGGGTCAAACCGGGGCCGAGGCCCGTGACAGGAAAAGGTGGTATCAGAGCCACTGATTTAAGCTTACTATTGATTTTAGCCTATTAAAGTAATTGAGAAAGACTTAGGAAATTTAATTGCCATTCTGTGAAAACATGTTTTATTATCTGACTAATTGTGTACAGTAAGGACAGATCTCTATATTCTAGCCACTGTAGCAATAAATACAAATCTTTAATTTTATCTGACTCAAAGTTTTAGCACCCTTATTAAATATAAGCCAGAAACCTGATTCAGTAAATAAATAAATTTACAAATAAAACTTAAGTTTTAGTTGTTTTGGTAAAATAATATTTAAAAGTTTTCTATAAAATTTTGTTATGATTTTTAACTTAGTAATTGTGTGTATTTTACTAAACAGCATGAGTGACTTGTCTAATGCCCTTCAGAATTTAAATCTCTATCCAGTAAGAATAGAAGTTTCCAGAAATTTCAATAGGTATATACCAGACATAGAAGAACCTATAGAATTCAATGCCTTACCTCTCGAGAAACCCAAGCCTAAGAAAATGGAAATTGGGGAAAGTTCTAGGCAAATTGAGGGATTACCATCTCAAGAAGAACTAGATTTTATAATAGCAAACGATGATACTACTGAGCCTATTATTGAAAATGATTTTATTCATTCTCTTGAAACACAACTACCAATAAATTTAGAACCAGCTATTCCAAAACCTTCAATCCACTCGCAAATAGACGAATGGTTGAATAATGAAATACTGTTACAAAACCATCCCTATAAGCTTTTTCCTAAGTTCAAACCAGAACCTTTACCAAATCCACCAATTAGTAACGAGAATATGGCTGAACTCCGTTATTTTAACAAAGAACTAATGGATGCTGAGAATAGGATCCAAGAGATTTTGGGACAGATCTCCTGGAAATACGATGAGAAGGAACGCCGTTACTAGAATATCACCTGACAAAGGATAGGAGATTATGAAACTGTAGTTGTGTAATAGTAAAATCAGTATGTGTAAAATAAATAATAAAACGGGTGTATATAGAAGCATGATATAATGAAATTTTAGAAAGTTACAATTTTGTTTGTATATTCGTTTACGTGATTAGGTGCAATTAATTGTGACATTAGATTATTTCTTCTATACTAATTATTTATCTATAAATTAGATATCAGATGGAAAACGCTAATAATGAACCAATTAATGAGGTTAATCAATCTGAGCAACAACCGGGGGACCAATATGTGACTAGGCAGGATATAGAAAATATCGTTGCTCAAGGGATAGCCAATGCTATTCCAGAAATAGTTGCTCAAGGGATAGCCAATGCTATTCCAGCAATCATTGCTGCTGTTAAAAATCCAATTGAACCTCAACAAATCATCCCTAGTAAACGTATTTCTGAAGATAACTTCAGTAATAGCGTAAACGGAGGCAATAATCATGTTAATCATGATAATGAACCACGGAAAGCTCCGCTTCCTAAGAAAATGAAAGCTGCAACGCCTGGTTGCACTTATAAAGAATTTCTTGCTTGTAAACTCACTGAGTTTGCAGGAAATGAAGGAGCGACTGCGGCACTGCGTTGGTTAGAGAAAACCGAGGCAGTAATTGCCATAAGTAAATGTGCTCAGGATGATCAGGTCATGTATGCGTCAAACCTTTTCAAAGAAGGGGCGCTAGAATGGTGGAACACGGTGTTACAGGCTAAAGGAAGAAATAAGGCTTATGCCATAAAATGGGAAGAATTTAAGAGCTGTGTAGAAAGAAAATTATGTCCCGAATATGAAAAAGATCAAATGGCAAATAAGTTTCTAACCCACCGGATGGGGGATGTAGATTGTCGAGGGTATACTTCTACATTCTTTGAATATGCTAGAGTGGTACCAACGTTGGCTTCGCCAGAACCGGTACTCATTTCTCGTTATATTTGGGGATTGATTTCCGAAATCCGTAATATCGTCAAGGCTGCGAAACCTCGCACGATTGATGATGCGGTGGATTTAGCCAATACTCTGACAGACGAACTAGTACGGACAAGAGAAGAAAATAGAAGGAAGGAAGTAGCCCAAAAGATTACCCAAGAATTCCGTTCGGGTAACCCTAACAATTTCAAGAAAGGAGGGAATGGGCAATCTTCTACTAACCCATTTTGCAATTTTTGCAAAAGGAAGCATTTTGGAAGATGCAAAGGATATTGCAATTTTTGCAAAATTCCGGGGCATCAAGAAGAAGATTGCAGGAGGAAGAAATTTTCAGTCTGCTACAACTGTGGAGAAACTGGACATCTTAGGCCAGATTGTCCAAAACTGAATAAACCATTTGACAATAAAGCCAAACCGGCAGAAGGAGCAAAAAGGAATGCGAGAGCCTTCCAGCTGACTACTCAAGAAGCCTAGATGATTCCATATGTGATAGCCGGTATGTTCTTAGCTTACAACGTTTACACAAAAGTATTATTTGACTCTGGTGCAAACCAAAGTTTTATAAATACTTTACTCTGCCAAACTCTTAACTTACCGTTAACCAGCATTAGATAAATTTCTACAGTAGAAACGACAGATGGGAATTTAGTCAAAATAAATAAGGTTCTGCAAAAACGTAGAAATATAACTTTTAAGTCATAAATTTTATGCAACCATATTGGTTAAATTCGATGTTATGTTAGGAATGAATTGATTAGTAAAAACACTATGCTCGAATTCTTTGTGATAAGAATTCCATAGAAATTCAGGCAACCACTGGAGAAGTAATAATGATTACATAAAGTTCATATCAGTAATGAAAGTTGTTAATTATGAACGGAAGCAAGGAATAGTATATATATGATTTCAGTAATCATTAATACTAAAAATAAAGAACTTAAGGAATTTCTATAGTATTCAGAATACCCCGATGTATTCCCAGAAGAGTTACCAGGATTACCACCAGATAGGGAAGTAGAATTTAGAATTCATATAATTCAAGTAACTATACCGATAGCCAAGGCATTTTATCAGTTAGCACAGTATTGGTTGTTAAGAAAAAGGATGATTCGATGAGAATGTGTATTGATTATAGGAAATTGAATAAAGTTACAATTAAGAATCAATACACATTACCTAGAAATGATGATCTATTTCAGGGAAATAGATAATTTTCTAAGATCAACTTATGTTCCGGATATTATCAATTGAAAATACAAGAGGAAGACATACCTAAAACTGTTTTCAGAACTAGGTATGGTCATTACTAGTTTACAGTCATGCCCTTCGGATTAACAAATGCACCTGTTGTATTCATGGACATGATGAATAGGATCTGTAAACCATATTTGGATAAATTTGTAATTATCTTTATCGACGATATACTTATTTATTACAAAAGTCAGGAAGAACATTGTCAGCACTTGCATGCACTCTTAATTTTGTTAAGAAAAGAAAAGCTGTACGCCAAATTCTCAAAGTGTGAATTGTGGTTACAAGAAGTGCAATTCTTAGGTCACATGGTGAATCATGAAAGTATTCATATAAATCCTGCTAAGATAGCAGCAATTACCAAATGGAAGATTACGCAATCAGCAATGGAAATTAGGAGTTTTATAGGTTTAGCCGGATACTATAGACGGTTTATTAAGGATTTTTTTTCTAAGATAGCTATACTATTAACTAAGCTAACCTGTAAAACAATTAAGTTTGATTAGAGATCTAAACAAGAAGAAGCCTTTAGGATCTTAAAGCATAAATTAACAAATGCCCCAATCCTAGCCTTACCAGAAAGAACAGAAGATGGTGATGTTTCAAAGCTAGGATTTGGAAGTATGTTAATGCAATGCAAAAAAATAATTGCATATGCATCAAGACAATTGAAAAGGTACGAAGAAAACTATACCACTCATGACTTAGAATTAGGAGTTATAATTTTTGCCCTTAAGATTTGGAGACATTATCTGTATGGAAGTAAGTTTACTGTCTATACGGATCATAAGAATTTAAGATATATTTTTGGGCAAAAAGAATTAAACATGAGGCAAAGGAAATACGACTATGATATTCAGTATTACTAAGGAAAGGCTGAAGACGGCTAGAGACCACCAGAAGAGTTATACAGATAATAGAGGAAAGCCGTTGGAGTTCGAGTTGGAGACAAAATGTCATTGAAAGTATCTCCTTAGAAACGAGTTGTTAGATTCGGAAAGAAAGGAAAGCTAAGTCCAAAGTACGTAGGATCATTTCCAGTAATCCAACATATAGGATCAGTCGCTTATAGTTTACAACTACCAGGAGAGTTAGTTGGAAGTACATGATATATTTCATGTATCCAAACTCAAGAAATGTCTATCATATAAATCTTTGGTAGTACCTCTCCAAGATATAGAGGTAAAACGAAAAGTCAAAATTTGTTGAGAAACCTCTTCAGATCAAAGACAGAAAAGTGAAGTTTCTCAAGCATAAACGACTAGTACTAGTTAAAGTAAAGTGGGATTCAAAACGAGGACCTGAATACACTTCGGAACTGAAATTAGAAAAGAAGCGAAGGTATCCTCAATTATTCCAATAAATCTCGAGGACGAGATTTTTATTAAGGTGGGGAGAATGTAACAACTCTCATCAAAAAGTCATATTTATTATTTTAATTGTCCAATAGGAAACCCTAATTAAGACACCCAAGTGATTCTGCGCAAACCCTAAAATTTTTCGGAACAATCAGAATCAGGATCAGGGCCCCTAAAACTCAGGGGGGGTATTTCCTAGTTAACGATTATCTAAATTGAGTGCTGTCAAAATCGAATTAATGAAATTTATCAACTCAGCAGGCCTAGTCCCAGACGTGGCTACTCTATAAAACATAGGTAACCCTTACGGACCGTAAGGGTTAATTGTTACGGTCCGTAAGGGGGGGCAAAAATCGTGTATAAATAGCAGAGGTTGGCACTTGAATTTCTGCGTATGTTTGACGAAGAAATTCGTTCTAGGCACCGAGATATGCTCTGTTTATTACAATTAACATACACGGATCACTAATTGCTGCCGCAATCAGGGTAATAACTTGATCGCTATTACGATTCAACGTCCGATCGATTATAACTATCCAACGATTGTTAAGTGCCGCTCAAATTGAGTTTATACTTTGTTATTCATTGTAATTTCGACTTGAATGTTTGAGTGCTTTTCGAAATCGGACTATACTCTGTCATTCGTTGTGAATCCGCTGAATTGTTAAGTATTGCACTTGTAAATCGTTGTGAGGGTTTAATCTCGTGAATTGTCGTAATTGCTGTATTAGTTACTAACCTGTTTGTGTGTGTATTGTTATTTAAATTAGGATAATCAAGGCTAATCAGTAGGCTTATACTCTGCTCGTTAAATCTACAAAGTGAGTCATTCTCTTTTTATCAACTATTTTACAATACCTCAAATTATTTTCAAAGGTTATAATTACAGGGACTAAGTCGTGGATATCTTGAATTACTGGTTAGTGGGGTATTGTGCACATTACTAATTTTCTCCCAGTTAGGTTCATTGACCTACTCGGGATAATCACTGTTAGGTTCATTGACCTACATGGATAATCATCACTATTTAGGTTCATTGATCTAATAGTGGTATGACCATCGTCACCATTGTGACTTGTCACCATTGTGACATAGAGCCAGATAAAAATAAGATAGAAGCCATTGTAATCGCTCTTATGCTGTAATTAATAACTATGCATCATTATGCAAAATAGAATGATTCACTCAGTATTTCCCGCTGGCAAAACCTTTTTCAAACATGTTTCAGGTGATCTGTTATGATCTAGGAAAAGTGCCATAAAGCACTACAAGCTCAAGGAAGTGGCTCAGTATAAAATAAAGAAACATGTTTTAAGAAATAAAGATTTCCCAGCGAAATCACTTTATTGTAAATTATGGGATTTATTCCTATAATATATATATAAATGAGCAGTTTTAATATTAATCGATCCTGTTTAAAAAGACTTCCGCTGTCACCTAATTAGATACCACGGGATTTCCTGCCTCGCGGCTCTAGACCGGGTCAAACCGGGGCCGAGGGCCGTGACAACTGACTTGTTCTAGATATTTTGAAAGATAAAATAAAATCTTTTATCTCTGACAGGTTGGTGGCACTAGTTTCAAACACACCATACACACCATGCTTTCAACCATTTTTTCCATCATTCTTTTCTACCAACTTCACAGTAGCACTATATTATGATAATAACAACACTTCAACAGTGACTTCAAACAAAGATCAAAACACAAATATTTTTGAAGAACAAGATGAACTTTTTGAAGATCCTGATGAACACGATGAAAATTCCGGTCAAACTTATGAGTTTTCCGATCATCGGACAAATTTCCGAGAACAATTTTGCACAAAAAGTTTAATAAAAACCAAATCTTAACATGTAAACAAGGTTTTTCAGCAAACTAATCAGCAAAATATAAAGATTCTCAAGGTTATAAACTTGTTTTTCCAGAAAATATTAAACTTTTGTTTCAAACTTTCAAGAACAAATCTGGGAAAAGCACATGAAAATCTACTCGGTTTTAACAAGGAGAAGAGCCAAGGCTCTGATACCACTTGTAGGTCCAACTAGCGGAGGATCTAGTCGCCTAATCCTTGTATACGAACAGACCCGGTTGTGCGGAATCCAACCGGGAAAGCAAACCGAGATATAGAACACGAACACAAATATTCAATGTTTAACACACACTTGTATATATGAGAAGAGTTCATGTACAAGATTACACAATATACGGTTCACACACACTAAAACTCTCTCACAGTTCTCTCGGTTGTCTCAGTGTTGTGCTATGTTCTTTTTCACTCAAGTGTCTGCTTCTGTCTTCTGTCTGCTGCTGTTTATATAGGGGTAGATTCGACGAAACATGTTGAGTCGACGAAACATCATGGCGAAACACCAACAGTGATGAAACAAGGAGATTTTCGTCACACCCTTATATACGACGAAACATGAGTTTCATCAACAGGAGTTTCGTCAATGGGAGATCAGGCCTTTCGTCCACAGCATGTCTAGGAGTTTCGTCTTGCAGATATGTAGGAGTTTCGTCAACAACAACAAGCACATGTTTCGTCGCTGGCTTGAAGTCTTGCAGAAACAAATAGACAGCAGCAACTTGATGTATCTGCAACCTGCAGATCAGCAGCATAAATGATTCAAAGCTCGATGGAGGATTATCGGGCTGTGATCTTCATTCCGGACCCGTAACGAGCGAGCCGCGTCCACATAGTGTATCAACATAGGTGATGCAGGAATGGCGGGCTTGATTGTTATAACAAGCTAGTGTGTGTAATTGGATTTAGGCCAAATACATTTATTAATTATTGGGCTTAGGCTAATTAACTTATTATTGTTTTGGGCATAACTAAATTATTAGTAAATTAAATTAATTAAATAAGGGACCTAGGCCATGTCGGCCATTCACATCATTGTGAATATGCAATTGGAATAACTATTCCTTTGGTTTTGAGGTAAAATCTAATTTGAATATTAGATGTTAGTTATGGGATATAACTGATACTATTTTTTGGGATTCATAGGATATTCTCAAAAACTGAAAGACACACACAGAGCCTTTTCAAAAACTTTTTATATACGGTATTTTTATTATTCTTAAAATCACAATCCTGTTCTTGTTACGAATTGAGTTTAATCCGATCTAATTTTTTAGTATACCAATCAAATAGTTCGTTCTGATAGTTCTCATACGACTCTCAATTCAATCCAAGCAATTTTATTTTGATTCACTGTGGTCTCTTCAATCCGACCAACAAGTAGGTTATATTATAAATGCTAGAGCCTCAACCCATCTTATTAAACGTTCGATGTGTGCACACAAGTCAACAATTGAAGGTAAAGCTTGACTGGTGCTTAAAACAAGCTCTTTTACCTAGGGTTCATGAATAGAATGTTATTGGGTGTTAAGTAGCCGACTAAACATATGGTAGTAACACAATAGGTGATTATAAAGCTAAAGCCTCAATATGCAGTCAGCACTGTACATGTTATGACTTAGAAAACATACCTTTTATTCATAAAGAATTATATAATTGATAAGATGTCCACCGCCATGTTGTCAAACTGCCTGAAACAGGTTGCCACTTCTACAGGATCAACATATCCGATGACAATTAGTTTTCCCATTTCTTTATGAGCCGAAACAGACTCAACGCCTAGAATTAGATACCACCTTCTGTATTTTGTCGATTTCACTTTCACTATTAAAGCTAACTCCCAGCTCAATTATCTGAAATAAAATAGAAAGAAAAGAAAAGATTAAGAACAAAGGGTAAAGAAAAGGTTAATATCGAAACCAACAAATATTATAAAGAAATGTGTGTGTAAAGAAACTACACATAGTTTACGCTTATTTTAATATACAAATTTCATATGAAAGGTGTATGCATAATCTCTTAGCTCCTTAGAGCACACTATTTGATGAGTTTTCCTCCATTTATGTGAATCTGTGAAAATTTGTGATATTAGCATCTTTTACAACATTTTCAGCTTAATATCAACTAAAAACATCCCAAAAAATTCAACTAAGAACATACCGGCCTGTGTAGTGAACGTCATCACCAAAGAATTTATTTAAACCAATTTGAGGCCTCTGGACCAAATACATCACCACGGCATAAATAGTAGCATCCTGTGGTCACCTCCAATTCATATAGATCTCCTCCAATAACTTCTTCCTGTTTCATAGTGTCATTCTCACACTTCTCTTCTTCCTCTCTACTGCATTATATCCATAAACACAATGCTAGCACCACACTCGCCTATTATTATCATTCCTTCCTCCACACACACACACACACACACATATATATATATATATCCACACTGATTTCATCACGAGCATCTAATATGTTTCCAATGTAAGATTAAATATTTATTTATTTATATTTAATCTAGTAGCCATCATTATCATTTATATAATATAGATCAAAATATATTAATAACCTATTAATAATTAGTTGGTAATTGTTGATGGACCATATTACCCTTATTAACTAATTAGGTTTCCTCTTGGGTGTATATATAAGGAGATTATTAGAGATGTAAAAGGTTAGACACATAACTTAACAACATAACATCAAATTCGTCCCTCTCTCTCCCTAAACCGATTCTGCCCTAGTCTCGGTTCATCACCTTACACCCTAAGGAGGAACCAGATCAAACTGACAATTATGTCGAACTCTGTGGCTGCGTCTCTGACTGGATTCTCTACTGATGCAATCAAATGTATGTTATTTCATGTTTTCCATTATGTTTAAACAGAACTGATCAACATGTGGTATCAGAGCATATGTTGATAAATCCGTTCTGTTTTTTGTATCCATTATTCTGGGATCAAAAAATCTGGAAAACGAATTTTAAAGCCTTAAAAATCTCGGCTGTTTTCGGTTTTTTATTTGAGCCGAAATCATTGTTTGAATAAATGGTGGTTTATCATGTCACTCGAAATCACAGCCTGTTCTCGAGTTTTAATGTCACCGAAATCCCTGTTTTCGGAATAATATGTTAAATAATTTGACTCGAAACCATAAAGGGAATAATTATATCCGAAATCTGTTAACTAAAATCATAAAAAAATTCAGGTTTCGGAACCCAGAATTATGTTTTTATATTTTTAGGGTTCATTGCTTGTTCTTAATAAAAACTCGAAAGTTCCCTTATTTTGGAATATAATTTGGATTAATGGGTGTTTTTCATGTTTTGATCTTATTTTTTATCTATTAAATTTTCGAAAACTGTTAATCGATATCAGTTATTATTTTCGAAATCATTTGATAAATTTAGATCAAAAATAAAATAGGAAATAATATCCCAAGATCCCTTAAATTTCGAGTTTTAGTTAACCATCACAATAAACAGCTGTTAACAAGCGACTCGCAACCATAACCATTACAACTCGAGATCAGGAGGTTGCGACTCGCGACCATAACCATTGCGACTCGCGACCATAACCATTGCGACTCGAGACTAAGGTTGCGACTCGAAACCATAATCATCACAACTCGAGACTAAGGTTGCGACTCGAGACCTTAAGCTGTTTTAGTTCGATCCGCGCTAACAGGTGGTTTGCTATTAAATACTTGGTTTTGTTTATACTTAATTAATTAATAAGGATCAAATAATGTTTTACAAAACCAAAATAGCTTAACTTGAATGAGCTTCTGATGTATTAATTATGGCCAAAGCTGATTTAATATATCTATTTATTGTTCAAGTATTATAAAAGCTATGTTGAGTATGAATTACAAACGTGAAATGTCTTAATTCTGGCCAAAGCTGATTTAATTCATTTATGTTTAGCATGCTTGACAAGTGCATAACTAAAGTGATTGTCTCATTTCTGGCCAAAGCTGATTTGTCACGATTACTTTGCACACATGCTTAAATGATTACACTTCTGGCCAAAGCTGATTTGTCTTTGTTTAAGTAGAATTTTACTAAGTCTATTATTTTGATGTTAGTAATAGACATATCACAATCTCTTCACTTAATGATCCTTATATTAATGATCCTTAATTAATTTTATGATCATTTCGTCTGTCTTATTCTTAGTACCCATAATCTTTTACTCACTATAATTTTCTTCTACATATATCTCATCCACTCTAATTCCTAAACCTAAAATGTTTGCTTTATTTAAAGTTTCTATAAAAATTAGCTCTTAAATTAAATCCTTGATTATCTCTTAAGACACGATAATCCTATTGCTCTCTTCTGATAAAGATTATAAAGAAGAAAATTAGAGCATGATGATTAGGATAAATCGAACATGATGTCTCTTATGATAATCAAGAACTCTCTAACATAATGCTATCACTAAAGTTATTTCAGATTAAGTCTTTCCTAAGGCTAATCTCTTATATATGGTATAATCACTAGAACTCCTAAGATGCATGCCTTCTTTTAAAATTCTAAACTATAAAGTTAAGTGGTATATGTGAATACATTATAATGTACAAAATCATGACCCATAAAGTTAAGGGCTTACGCATAGAAATAAGTACATTTTCCAGTACATTACATATTAAGATTTTCACTTGTACAATTTGATGCCTTATAAATCAACTATAACACTCAAAAATACCAAAGTATAATGAGTGTGTTGATAAGCAACATATGTACAAAGAAATAAATGTTTGAAGCTGGAAAAATAAGTTGTTACTCACCTTACAACCACTTAAAATCTTAAAAGAGGATTGTTCTAAGGTCCATAGACAAATTACAACTGTTAATTCCACCTCTAAGGTTCTTCAAGGGAAAATCTCACTGCATCATCATGTCATTAGACTAGACATAAGCAACGAGGCTATCCATTATTTTAAAGAACAGTTGGATGAATTAATTAGATAGTCACTTATTAAAGATATTTAAGTCTACTAATTATAATATTCCTATTAACACATGATTAGTTGACTCTAGTTTTTTAAATGTTTCCTTACCAGAAATCAACAAATAATTAACATAAGAGTTAGTGACAAACTTAAATGTTAAGGCTATAAAAACCATAATAAGCAGCCTTCTAACAAAAGCTTTTCGATACCTTACATATTCTGAAAATTAATCAGAATGCAGTATCATTACTTAGGCTATGTCATGAAGGTTGTGAGGTTTGCATAGTCAACATAAAGTCACACTTATCTTAAACTCTCATCTTATTTGTTCTAAATATCTGGATTGAAACATTATTAAGATAAAACTAGATGATACCTTACACTTTCACAACTTTTGTCATCATGCAAATGAAAATTTTGACAAAAGGAAAATGAGACTTACAAATTTCATCCATTATCACCAAAATTCATGAGAAATCATGACATGGTTAATGAGGATGATTTCTTATCTAATCTCATTCTAAGTGATTTTCAATCATGACGTTATAGCCCTAAATATTACTTGGCTCAAGGAATAAGTATGGGTCCATCTTACGTCATTCACTGACATTAGTGGAACTTATTCCAAATGGAATATTCAGACATAATTCATTTATCATTTAAAAGACTATCAACTTGTATCTAAATTTTGTCGCATATGGCCCATGGTCTTAAAGAAATCTACTCATATATGTGCTTAACATGATTTCTATTAAATATGTCCCTAAGTTTTTATGACATCTGGACATTAAAGAAATCTAATAAAGCCTAACGTATATGTGATAGGTTCCCACGTCACGTAGCTAATTGAAACTTCTCTTGTAGCATTCTAGAGATATTAAAAGATCAGTGGGAGCAATAAGTGTCTTAATAATAACTTGTAATAGTTGCAAGAGGTGGGGGAGTGAAAATTTCACATTACCTCAATTTGCACCTCTTGTACAAGACACCGCTCCATCACGACACTGTTCCATCAAAACTTGTCTCCTTAAAATCTAATGCTACTATTACAAATGTTTCATTGTTGCTTAATTGTGGGCACGCTTAGATTTCTGACCTAAACCAACATAATCCTCAACAAGAGAAACTACAATGACTAACGTCACTAATATGTTTTCTCTATTATATGTTTCTCTATTAGAATTTGTTTGGTCGTTAAATATTGACCCTAAGCATGCTGAGTTCCTAAAATTTTCTAAGGTCAGTGGGAGCAGTCAAAGTCCTTATCATGACTTGCAAGGAATACAAGAGGCGGGGGGAAAAGTGTCATTAAATTTCACTCCGAATTTAATTCCGATTACACCTCTTGTACACCATACTGCACCAACTCTTACAAACTTAGAATCCTGAAAATGATAGCAACCTAATCAAGAGCTAATCCATAAAACTGAAACTTCTAACAAACCCTATAATCAACTCAGGAGGTCATCTAGGTTTAAAACCTACTAACTTTGATGATTACATAACCTCCCTAATTGGAGTTGAAATGGATTTTGGAAAAGTTTACTGATCCTATCTCTTCTAATTAAGCCATTAGTGTCAATCAATCTTCTGAATTGAATAAAATAGTTTTCTAGTAAAACTGATTTTATGTGTTCGTATAACGTTTGGGATTTGATTGAATTACTTAAGAGTGTTCATAACTAAAACAAATCCTAATATATAAACGTTAAGACACAAAGAAGCATGATTGATTGTCAAAGGTTATACTCAAGCAGAGATATATTATTAAAGAATCTTTATTACATATCTAACAAAAGATTTCTTTGAGGATCATCACTGTTCTAGTAGCTTATAATAGTTTAAAGCTACATTAGATGAACATTAAAACAATTTTCCTAACAAATGGTTGACACATTTACATGTTCATTAGATAACAACCTAAAGTTCCTAACTGAAGGTTAAAGAACACTTTATTTGTAAGCCAATAAAATCCATGTATGGTTTAAAGCAAACATCATAATATGATGAAATCTTAACACAATTATTTTCATCAACAACCAAGTGGAATAATGTACCTACCTTCAAGATGAGTGGGAGCAACTAAGATAAACTTGTCTATATAGATGATATTCTTTTGACAAGTAGATGTTACATAAGTCAAAGCATTGTTAACACAAACTTTGATATAATAGATCTCAGAGATATCTCTTACATAATAGATATCATAACATGTTGAGATAGACCAAATGGGACATTACTTCCGTTCCATAAGTTTAACATTAAATTGGTCCTTACATATGTAACAAACATTACTGCTCTCCTTTAGAGGATAATAGGATAAATGAGAATATTTCTTACGCTTCATTAATTAGAAGCCTTATGTAAGTTTAAGTCTATACTCGTTTAGATATTACTCACATTGCAACACACTAGATATGTCTAGATTAATGTGAAGCATTTAATAGAGTATTACAATATCTTTAAAAGAAACGAGAGACTATGATTTAAAGAAGAAGTGAGAACTCAAACCGGTTTATTATTACTCTAACTTTGTAATATTCAAAGATGACAAAATGTAATTTTGGGTATATCTTTATGTCAGCAGACAAAACCTATCTCATGGAGGAGTCATAATGGACTGATATCAACAACATAAGTTATAACGACATAATATATTGTTGATCACAAAGCAATATTTACTAAATGTTGTTGGAAATTTATCAGTGGACTCATAAGTTTATTAACTCCATATAATTAATATTTTGAAGACTTATTGTGATGAAGTCAGCTACCATGTCTCCTTGAACAGTAACAGTTCGAGAGGTGCTGCATTAAAATTCGATACACAATTAATTATTCGTTTATGAACGAATTGAGGAAACTAAATCTTTGTATCGAATACATTCGTGATATGCTTAAGGATCCTATAACTAAAGGTCTATTACCCATAAGTCTTATTAAGAGTGCACATAAAAGAGAAGGGTTTTAATTGATGACCATGTACAACTGCATATCGTACTATGAATGACTAACTATTAATTAATTTTCCTCATCAGTTTGATTTTGTATGTCTCTTACATATGTTCTGCCGGTGTAATGACATATAGACAACTATAAATACAAATCAAACGTTAAAGGGCTTACATATTTTGATCATAACTGTTAGGTTTTAAATTAAGGCTATAGTATGACTAATGGGGGTCCTGAGTCGCATAATGATTCAACGGCTGTATTTCTCTGCTATAGTACTTGTTTAAGGCTAAAATGAGTATTAACTTCTGATCAGACTAATCTAATACTCATGATAAATGATTATTCGGCTAAGTGGGAGAATGTAAGATTAAATATTTATTTATTTATATTTAATCTAGTAGCCATCATTATCATTTATATAATATAGATCAAAATATATTAATAACCTATTAATAATTAGTTGGTAATTGTTGATGGACCATATTACCCTTATTAACTAATTAGGTTTCCTCTTGGGTGTATATATAAGGAGATTATTAGAGAGGTAAAAGGTTAGACACATAACTTAACAACATAACATCAAATTCGTCCCTCTCTCTCCCTAAACCGATTCTGCCTTAGTCTCGGTTCATCACCATCATCACCTTACACCCTAAGGAGGAACCAGATCAAACTGACAATTATATCGAACTCTGTGGCTGCGTCTCTGACTGGATTCTCTACTGATGCAATCAAAGGTATGTTATTTCATGTTTTCCATTATGTTTAAACAGAACTGATCAACATCCAACTGTCCAATAGCTTACCCACTCAACATGTTCATCATCTCTGGGTTTGAAATACACCATAGGGTTGCATACCCACGTAACACCCTACCTTTTATTGCTGATTTTGGCCCACAACTTCCATACATCTTTATCCTTCGAACCTGATGATCTATCTAAGAAACTTACATTCAATCCTTAATCCTTGAATCCTTTTTTGCTCATGATGACAAGGCACACAAAAGAATACAAAATCGGACGATGATGTGTACTCATTATTGTTATTGTTGATTTTTCGCACCTTGTCATCAAACTCCTTCATCTATGAAACTTACATTGCTATGAAAACATTCACCTATGTAGCTTGCTTCATTAGAAATCCGTTATCTATGTGACTAGTCCTAACATGATCTTTTAATCTACGAACCTATATTTCTGTTAAAGTATAATTGCTATAATAGACCATGATTGTCACATCGAACTATGATTGCTATGAACGTATTAATTTATGAACTTGTGTTGCGATGGATTTGATTGATTGTGTGGCTCAACTCGTTGTGAAACTTCTTTGATTTAAAAGTTTTCTTTGGATCTGTTTGTCCCCCCCCCCCCCCCTCACATAGCAATATGAACTATGCGATGAATTGAGTAATTATGGGTGCACACATAATTATGGAATTCGGTGTATGGAAATCATAGTAAGTTTCATCGTGTGGTGGTGTATAGAGCCTTGTGATTGTTACTTGAACTTATAAATATGGTAAAAAAAATATACATTCATAAATTTCTAAAAGAGGTTGTATACCTATTCAACAACTGGTAGAGATTGTAGTACCTGCTCAATATAGTCGGTAAAGGTCTTAAAAACCTGCTCAACGGCAGGTAGAGGTCGGTATACCTACTCAACAGTTGGTATGAGGTTGTAGTACCTTAAGATGCTTATGTATTGTATTCTTGTCATTAATGTGCATTCGATTTGGTCCTATATTGTTTGTTTTTTGTTTTACTACATTCTAGCATACATGTTAAAACTTTATTTTACTCAACTTCTAATCGGCGTCATGTCACTTTGCCAACGCCAAATGATGCATTCCAACTTAGGAGATCCAAGCTATACATGGATCACCTTGGACCGAACGCTTAGACAAAACAAATTCCTATTCCTCATCCCCAACTTAGGACCTATCAAAAACTCTTTGAAGTAGTTCACCTTGTTCTCTCAAACCATTGGTATCCTCTAAACTTAGTTACACAAATAAAAACTCCTATTTTCCAGCTTACTAAGTATTCACAACCTTATTCAACAGTCTTCGTTGATTTAATTTTGGGAAAAAATTCTCAAAAGTAGGGGGGACTGTGACATCCTTTAAAATTCAAAACTCGTTTATACCTTCCAAATTCTTTTTCTTAACTAAACACCGTGATCTGTTTTATTCTCATTATAAATACAAAATTTTAAGTTATTATTTAAAGTATTTTTTTTCTCTTTTCATATTTATTTTGTGACACATTCATTTTTTCGATTAATCATACAAATAGCCTGTATTGCTTATATACACACACACACACTAGTAGGATGTCCGCGCGATGCGGCGGGAGCGACACATCGCATTGGGATACTTGTTTTTGATAGTTTTCATATTTATATGATATTTATTGTAGCATCATTATGATATTGTGATAGATATACAACAAAATCGAAGTAATGGGGTAATCTATTTCATTGTGTTGTGCATGGTTCGTTTGGTTCGGTTATTATCCTCAATTGAAACCGAAAGCAAAAGTCATCTGTTATTCTACTTTATTAACCAATTGGTTTTCGTTTAATCACTTTGGTTTATTCGGTTAGATTGATGGTTTTGGTTAGGTTCATTTAATTTCAGTTAATAGCATAAACCAAACTTGAGATAAAACTTTGCTTACAAATATATAAAATTAGGGTATAAATACATGAAATGAAATTATAAATGTATGAAAGATATAAAATATGAAATATATGAACTGGTGGTATAAAAGTTAGAAATATATGAAAATATGAATGATTTGGTTTGTTTCAGCTAATTTTAGTTAAACGAGAGTACAAAAAAATTGATAACCTGTTTTTGGTTAATTTGGTTTTCAAGTTTTCAATTAATTCAGTTTTTGGTTGATTTGGGTTCGTTTCTTCTTTTATGGGTTTGCTTTATGTTAATGATTTAGTTATTGCTCACAGTTAACCGCTTTTGGTTAGTAACCAAAAGATTGATGCGGCGGGAAACACAGACATTGCCATAGTGTGCATTGTTCGGTTGGTTAGATTATTATCCTCAACCGAAATCGAGGTCATCGATAAGTCTATTTTATTCACCAATTTGTTTTCGGTTAATCGGTTTGGTTTATTCAGGTCAAATTGATGGTTTTGGTTTGATTCATTTAATTTTGGTTAATAGCCAAAACCAAACTTGGGCTAAAACTTTTTATTAGAAATACATTTTAGGTATAAATACATGAAACGGATGTTTAGGTACATGAAATTGAGGTATAAATACATAAAATAGGGGTATAAATGTGAAATACATGAACTTATGGTATAAAAGCTAGAAATGTATGAAAATATGAATGGTTCGGTTTAATTAATTTTGGTAAATGAGGGTGCAAAAAAATCCATAACTATTTTTTGGTTAATTGGGGTTTCGGTTAATCGGTTTTAATTTAATTCAGGTTTTGATAGATTACGCTTTGGTTTCGGTTAACGATTTAGTTATTACTCACCCTTAGACACTATTAATCACCTAACATATCAATTTTTTGAATTAAAAAAACTATAGTAATAATATACTCAAATTAAAAATAGTAAAATACTTGTTTATATGGTGTAATTTAAATAAATTAATGTACCAAAAAGTTCTGACCGATTAAAAATCGAGGGGGATTAGTTTTTTGTAAGATGAAGTGTAACTACTAACTAATTATCTATAATTTTGTTAAAGATGAGGGATTAAAATGCAATCTAGATGAGAGGATTAAACTAACTGTATTTAATCACTTGACATTCTGTAGCTATTAAACATTCTAGGATAATGACTAAGTATGTTAGCTTTAATCACTTGTATATGTTAGCTTTAATCACTTGTACACTAAGGCATCATCTACTTGTACATTTTAATCCACACGTAAATATGGACCAAGACAACTAGTTATTACTATGACACTGTGCTATCTATTGAAGTATATACCATCGACTGCTCCATTGTGTTTTCTTTTAGTTTTAACTATCAACACTAATTTCACATATACCAAGCTACGTCTAGTTATAACTATGACAAAATATGGTTGTAATATACTTTTACCAAAATAATAATTTCAACTTAGAGAGGCCTGTTGTGGTTTCTCCGGCGACACCCTTGCGGCCAGCCGCAACAACACACGGAGGTCAAAGGGAGGCAGATCGTTGACGGTGTATTATGTATTTCACTTGTCCGACACCTACTTCAGCTCCACTTTCACATCCACCGTTCTATCATCATGCATCTCAAAGTAATCATTTTAGTTGACCTGAATCACACTGATAAACTCACCTTTAAACCACCAAGTTGCGTCCTTGTATCACATAGCAATTTTCAGCTCTTGATAAGTTCTTCCTTCGGTTGGTCTGATCTTTATCAAACTAACCACTTCACTTTTAACCACACAGGTTCTATTGAGTCAACCGTTCGAGTTCGTTTACAACACTAAAGTTCTTACAAAGTTCTTCCGATCGCCTATCACATATTAATCAGTCTCTTGCTTAGGCCCACACATGTGTTGGGTTAATTCACTCAACTAAAAACCATGATGGAGGCTCAGATGACTGCCAGGTCATCATCATAGCCTTAAAGACCCAAACAACAATCATTGTTACAAATTTAAATAGAAGAAACTTCATAATCACAGTGACAACACAATCCGGCCCATGGATATCTCAGGTTAGCTAATAACCATCATCATTTTAGATTTTATTATCATTGGCACTACCCTAAATCCCAATAACAGGCTTAGATTTTATCTTCACAGCCAGTAATAATGGGAGGCCTCAAAACCATGATGGAGGCTCAGATGACTGTCAGTCATCATCACAGCTCTAATGACCCAAAAAGCAATCATTGTTACAATCTGAAATAGATGAAACTCATAATCACAGTGACACGAACAAAATCGGGACCATGGTAAAATCCTGAGATACAGAATAGATAACCGGTTACCACCGACGATCGTAAAACCATCGCCGACTACCATCGGTCTGAACAACAGAGCTGAGACGGCGGCAGATTACCGGTCACCTCCGCATCTGAAAACCCTAAAGCTTCTAATAACCAAATCAGAGGCCAATAACAGGTGATCGTTAAATCCAACATGTGAATACCCACATAGACCAACCGGAACACATATCGGCGACCACCAGCGCCATGTAAGGGCTTCCGATGACGAATCCTTCGCGGCCTATCAAAAAAAAATCGAAAGAAATGGAGACCGCCGCAACAGAGATCAACGAACATCACCACCATCCACCTATTAAATGACCGACGACTGACTAGTCAAACGGTATAACACAGCTGAGGTGGTGGAGGCGTTTAAACATTCTTCGTCAGCCATACACTCTCTCTCGTTTCATTCTCCTGAATTTCCTTTTTGGTTTGGAGTAATAAACAACAACCCAAAGTTGTCAATATCAAGAAATACACGTATAGTGATTTAAAAGAAGACACGCTTACAAACACTACGCCACCAACACGCATCTCGCCACCACCATCGAGCTAAACAGGGTGATGGGTTTTGACCGGAAAAGTGATGATGGTGGTGGTGTTCTGGAAAGCTTTGTTGTGGATTTGAGAAGAAATCCAGTGGTTTTGAAGCAGAGAGAGGAACAGGCTTTACCCTTTCTCTATGACTTTGGGTGACGCATGTCTGGCTTCACTGATGAGGCAATGACCGCCCACATAAGCCAATCAAATTTAAGCACAACTTGAAACACCAATGAATGAAAAGCAACAACCACAAACATTGTTCAAAATGTTAAGATTTTAATAGTATGATAATTCAACATATCATAAATTAGCGTTATTTAAATAATTAGGGTGAACAATCTGTTGTTTTTCTTCCACATCACATCTCAAGGACTTATGCGTCTAATTTCTAGCTAAGGTGAGTACATAGTCCCTTTTTACCTCTTTTTGGGATGACACATATGTTGCACAATTTTTGCTTAAACACTTAGGCAATTCATTTCATTATGGCTTATATGATCACTACTTGATTTTGCATGAAACTTGTTGGTTTGTTTAACTCGTGCATTCATTAACTATGATCAAGCAAAAAGGTAGTATATTGTAGCTATATAGTTGTGACGACCCATCTTCAGCTCCATTTGGTTATTTGCTCATTTGAAATTTGGTCAACAATATTGCTCTTGGGGAAGTGGGGGATGACAGAAACTGTTAAACATGTCAGCTCAGGTTTGAATGTGGCCCCAGTGACCTATACTTGTCAAATGCAATTTGTTTAGTATTCCTCTATTGCCATATGAATTGCACAGTACTTTTGCCATGCGCTTTGCTATAAAACCTAAGTTGCTCACCAACTTCTTTGAAGTTGACCTTTTATTTTACATATGATTCAAGTACTATAGTTGATGCTTTCAAGACTTATATCACGTAGGATTATGGGACTTTTACCTTAGTTCTAAACTTTAAACAAACCTATTGTTATGTTTTGTTTATTTGTACAAGTTGTTTTGTTGTGGTCTTTTGAACAATGTAATTCAGTTTCATATCTACTTGTACTTCAATAGATAACTAATGGTATATACTTCAATAGATACTTCAATAGATGTAGATTGTTATAATATTTTCTAGGGTGTATACATTTGTGTTTAGTTTGATTTTGTGACAAAGTTTTTAGTATTCGATACCTTTGATAATTGCCTTGCATTTGTCTCGAATTCGTAAATTTTCAAGTGATGATAAAATTTGACTTTGCGAAATGGTTATGTGCAATTATGCCTTATCTTAGGTTAGGATTTACATGTTCTTGGTAAAGAAGCGCATTGTGGTCCGTTGTCTATGACGTTGATAGTTTTTGGCACCTAAGCAACATGACACTAAATTCGTTAATCACTATATGTAAATGAATCAAGTTAAAACATGTAGGAACCCTAGGTCATACAATTATCGAACCAGGTGTGGAACTTATTTCTAAATTATTGTTTTCAACCACTTAGTTAAGTTTGTGATCTTAGTTAATACACCATTGTTTTAGATAATAGCAATTTGTCGGTTCACTCCGACTTCTTTTAAATTAATCAAACAACGAAAATTAGCAAGCTTCATAATTACTTTGTACATTTTTGTAAATAGTTTAAATAAATCAAACAAGTCATGCAATACTGACCACATGCCCTTCGTGGATACGATACTCGACTTACCCCAGCTACCTAGGTTAATTGGGTTTTTAACTGATCGGGACGACACAGTTTGTTAGTCTGTTGAAACTTCTTTGAACTTAAAATTAAAAACGATAAGTAGCTCTATATAATATGTATCGGTAGACTCCAAATCATTTTAAAGAGGGCAGGGCGATATAAACATAACGAACTGTAGACCGTGTGGGAACCGCTCATTGGCGTATGGTCTTGGTACCGAAATTTTGTTTGATAGATTGCCGAGGTTCTGAGATACGTGGTCTTTATATTGTTTATCATCTTGGTATCATGGTTGTTTATTTTACCGATAACAACGTGGACGCAAGTCTAGAACTTCCATGATGCCATAGATACGTGTACATACTATACATACGTGTATACAATGTTGTAGAAGGCGTTAGACGCTAGTCGGGCGGTGAGGTACCGCCTAGGGATTAATCGGGATTAATCGGAATGGGATTTTTATATGTATTTTTTCAAAATTATATATATATACCCAAAAATATAAAAATAATACTTCAATATTCACATAAATACTTCAAGTTTCAGATTGTATGGTTCAATTTTGACAGATTTTGACCAATTTTGACCGCCTAGGACCGATTTTGACCGATTAATATAGTCCGATTTATCCGATTTTTGACCGCCTAGGACCTCCTAGGTACCGCCTTTGACCGACTTTGACCATGGCCGATTAATTGACCGACTAGCTCAAAATTAGGCAATAAGTGGCCGCCTAGGGCGATTTCTGCAACCATGCGTGTATATAATACATGCTGCATACGACCATCAATAAGTGATAAAAATATCACAGTCACCCCCGAATAAGTGATTCTAAATCACATCTATCATCCGAGAGTCAAGTTCGTCTCTTTGTCGGTACGATGGTACTAACATGTTCACGGACTTGTACTCGTGCCCTGCATGCATCTAAATATCAAGTTTCTCATAAATAAGTGATTTTCTCACATAGGCTTGTATAACTTTCGTGCATACCTTGATACGGGAATGTGTTGTGAGTGGATGAACACAGGTCTGTAAGTATAAATCATTCCAAATGTATCCCCTAGTTATATGATTACATCTGATTATTGAGTTTAAGTTGACAACAGATAATCGTTATAGGATGCTTATCTAAATACTAACTAATTGAACAACGGTGTTTTGGTATGACGGGATGTTGATATGATTCTCTTAACCTCGAAACTCGCAAATAGAATGTCTGTAAATATTTATTTATTGCTTTTGTCTTTATATTTAAAAATGAAAAATATCAAAAATATTTTAGGTGTGTTTTAATATAAACTTTATAAAAGCCAAAATGATTTTGCTTCTATCTTATTTTTGATTGACCGATGTTGGAACTCGAATTTATTCCACCTAAAACCTGGTTGAAAGCTAGAAAACAATCGCATCTTCATTATGATCGAAGTTGACAAGTTTTGAAAGTTAAAGAACTAAAATTGAACAATTTTGAAACTTTCAAAATGCTTTAAGTTGGTAGTTGATTGAGAGTTGGTCTCATGTGTGTCGTATGTTAATATTGTTTAGAATCAACTCTTAGTGAGGTTTTCAACTTAAAATTCTCTAAGATTGGTTAAATCCCTAGCGATTGTTCTCATTACGCGTTTAGTTCTATTTTGTGTGTAGGTGTGGCATTCGAACCAGCTAAAGGTAAAAAGAACGTGTCAGATGACAAGTTGTGAGGTGACGACACGACATTGACGCAATCAAAGGATCAAGATGATCAAGTTGCAGCTGACCACTCATCAACACCACGGGGATCTGAAAGCCTTGAAGATCAAAGATTCACGAGCAACATTCAAGGGGTAGTTTGTTGATGCACCTCCTGATTGTGACACGTGAAGACTTTCAAAGATCCTGTAGTGTGAAGAACGAAGCATCACCAGCAACATCCAAGGGGAAGTTTGTTGATGCACTTTTGTGTGGATGTGGCACGGTTCGGTTCGTTTCGGTTCAAGAGCAGCATAGCGACATTCCTCCGTCGTGCAACCCGGAGTACGACACACGAAACACGACAACACGTGATCAAAAGAAAGAATTCCATCATGATGACATAGCATGATGTCATCCTAATGGAAATATAATTATTGAATTTGAAGGCAGCATATGATCGAAATAGGCTGATGATATCATGGATCGAAATAGACATTGTAAAAGTCTTTTTCCATTATATATTTAAAGGCTATTTCGATATATATAATGTCTAGCTACCTATTTCGATAAATGCTTAGGAGTGTATTTTATTATATTACCATTCCATTTCGATAGAAGTATATGTGTTTCGATATATTTCGTATATCCTTTTATGTTTTGATGTAACGTGACATCTTTGGTATGTGCTATAAATACGAGAGATAGTCTCTATTAGGCTATGGAGCTTGAATGATCCTAGAGAGAGAGTAGAGTGAGAAAGAGTTTTGGAGTGCTTGTTGTGTATAATTTTGTAACGAAACTTTGTGCGAATCCATACGAACCTGTTAAACATTGATTTTTTTCTTATTGATTACTTCTCTCGCTCGGTTTGTGTCGTAACGAGGATTTCGCTCTCGTTACGGAATTCGAAACAAGAAATCATCGTAGTCCGACGATCTGTATCAGGACCTACATTAAGTTTTCCAGTGCAGAGGTCATTCCCTGCACTTGTTCAATAACCTACTGTCCTGACCTTGTCACCAATAAAAATTTTCTCCCATCCAAACAAGTTGAATCGCAGTGGCGGCGAATCGCAGTGGCGGCAGGGGCGAAGTATAGAAGGGGCGGGGAGGGGCGCCCAACCCCCCGAACTTTTCGCTCAGTAGTGTTATATATGTAGTTTTCGTATAGAAATTTTTGGGTATCTACGTTTTCGACCCCCCGGTTCTATAGAAATTTTTGGGTATATACGTTTTCGACCCCCCAGTCATTCGGGTCAAGCTTCGCCACTGAGTGGCGGTGATAAGGGTGTGCAGGGAGGACCCTTACACAGGGCCCGTAATTTCGAGGGGCACGTCCTTTTTAAAAAAAATCCGATATATATGTTAATTTAAAAAAAAAAAATTATACCCATACCAACAACAAGATAGGCCCATTTACAAAACATTTTTATGGTTTAGAAATTAATCCATTGACATTAGGTTTAGTGAATCTAATACCCGTTTAATTTTTAAATTAATAATAAAAAACATTACGGAAGAGACATTTTTTCGAGTTTGAACACGGTACATGAATTCTTAAAGACGCCTCCGCTAAAACGCCACACATGAAGTTGACTTACTTGATGCTTGAAGGGAAACAAATGACTTTTTTTTCAATGGGTTGTTAAAGATGACAACTCTGTTAAGTTCCTAGTTCACATTTATAATAATGTGTTTGTTACACTGCGGTGTACAATAACTGGCCCATCTTCCTTAATTATCAATTGGAATCTTTTTATGCCATCTCATTCACTCATGTTTCATAAGTCTTTTTCTATTTATTTGTCTAACGGTCCCAATGCTAAAACTGGAACTACAATGGATATTCTTTTTCTATTCATTTGTCTACAATTGTTGAAATTTAATTTTTCATATAAAGGGTTTCATATATAAAACTAACAAACAATGTTCATTAATTTGTGCATAAAGTAGACTGTCTGCTAAAACATCGGTCGAGACCCGTATTATAAAAAGGTCAATTCGGTTCGGTTCGGGTCGGTTCGGTCACATAACTAATTCGGATTTATAAAATTTATTAAATAATATTCTTATCAAAGTATATTTTTATAAAAGTTCATTAATGTCTACTTCTCTCTTTTATTTTGGGCTATGAATGTTTCCAAAGGGGATTTATGGTCAAACCATAAAACAGGAGTTGACTTTCTTTTCCTTTTGAAAATTTAGATTACAAAAGTTCCTATAAAAGCAATGTTTTTAAATTCGGATCATACCGGCCGGTCCAAGCACGAATCGGCAAGGTCACCGGTTCATTTTCTTCAACTAATCCGTTTTGCAAATAATAGGACGGGTTGTCTGCGAGTCGGGTTCAACCAGGTGACAGGTCAAATAGGTCAAATTGCTGGGATTTTTGGCACTAGAATTTAGTTTGATGGTCGATGTGGGACAAATAGATTCTTTATAGATAGGCAGGGAGTTATAGAATTGTTAGGTAAACGGGCAACAAGCGGCGCCACTATCACTTTTTGAATAGCAAAACTAAGTTATTTAAAAACTACATCCGTAGATTTCGCAGTCATAACATTACTGTGCATGACCTTTTGAACTCGGCTAAGTAGGTCTACAGTCTCTGGCACAAGGAAACCAAAAGTATAAAAAGCGAATAGGATAAACACGTGGTTGTCAAGGCATGTTTTCTTGTGTTTGGTAACTTTGCAAGAAGTAGCTTTCAAAGTAGCCTGATCCAACGTGAAATCACTACCCCCTAAGACCACAAGGGGGAAACCCCTACTAGATCCACACACGCCTCTTTTCTTACTATCCATCCGAAGATCAAAATGTCGGCTGGTCGAAGGGTAGCACTACTAGAAAACTACATTTTTTCCTACAAAAGTTTTCTACAATTTGTGGAAACAATTTGTAGCAAATTCGTCGAAATGAATCATGGCAAATTTGTCGGAACAAGTTTTAGCAAATTTGCTGAAACCAATTGTGGCAAATTTGTTGGTGTATTTATTTATTGTTTGTGTTTTTATTTTTTATTGTTGTTAAAAATACATAATATATAAAAATAAAAAATAAATTAAAAATTATATTTTGTCACAAAGTTGTAGAAACATTGTGCGTAAAGGTTTAAAAGGGGGTTGTCGGAATTTTGTAGCAAACCGTGCGTCAAAATATTTTTGTAGACATTTTGTAGCACATTTTGTCGTATTTTTGTCGCTAGCTCACTTTTCGACAAGTTTATTTTCACAACAATTTTTTTGTTGGAAATTTGTGGGTAATGCCAGTTTTCCACGGATTTACTACAAATTCGGTAGTCACAAAGGTAGCTGTATTCTAGTAATGTAGATCTTCCTTACAATGGGTCAGTTAAGAAATTCACAGGTGTCTCTTTCGTAGCAGAATTCTCAGTGTGCCTGAATATGTCAAAATTGAAATCCCTTACCAAATAATGTCGGTACTTGAACCCCGATAGCTCTCTGTCATGAGCTGCATGCTTCCAAAAGAGTCAAAACACGCCTAATGACATCAACCAGAAATCATGAGACGATACATAAGAATCGTATGGTACTCCACCGACAACATATGCTAGCCTAACCAATCTAAGTACGATATTCCACTGACAACATATGCTAGCCTAACCCATCTAAGAAAATCTTGAGCATATTGAAATTAAGAGAATAAAAAATTAGTGGATAGCAACAAGTGTAGAAGGTTTGACTAAGAGAGAATTAAAAATTCGTGGATAGCAACCAGTGTAGAACTTGTGATCTAGTGGCGAAGAGAATTAACGTGAACCAGCTGTACTAAACATTAAATTGTGATATGTTTATTAGAGCTACATTAAAAATTAAAATAAATGCCATCGTTTCGTTAGTTGCATCTCAAGCCTTTTACACAAGGTTTTGAAAAGTGGACTAGTGATCGAACCAGATGTCTTACTAGATGTCTTACTGGTTCAGTCGAACCGGATTGAAAAACCAGTAACACTAAAATTAATTAAAAATATAGATAATACATCTTTATTGATAACTCACAACTATATCTTATTATACCGTAGAAAAAAAAATTGCACCTAAAAAGTATACTCAAATGACATAGTGGGTCAAAAACTGATATGATAATCCTATTTCAAGTGTTTTGGTTTCATAATTTTTATTGTGTCACATCAAAAGATATTCGTTACATTACTGATACATAGGGTCGTAATCAAGCTGAAAAGTCACGCTTGACACATAAAATGTTTGAGCCAGCTCGAGTCAGACCGAGCCGGCTCATTGATTTTTGGCCAATTGGATTTTAACACCTTTAACTTTGAAGAATTGGCCGATAACACCCGCAACTAACACTTTGATCTGTGACACCCCAAACTTTTAATTTTGTTTGTCATTTCACCACTCAGTTAAAAAATCAGTAACTGAGTTAGCCTTCCATCCTAGCTGGCATCCTACATGGACTATTTTTTGCAGATGTGGCACATGGACTATTTCTGGTCCTACGTGGCACATACTTGATTACGTGGACACGATTATGTGGCATTATATCCCTGTATAAAAAAAACCCTGCATTGCTCATATGAATATCTTACCCCTTATTCAGTTATGACCACCACCGTCTCCCAATACACCTCCCCTCTCCTCTCATTTCTCTCACCATCTCCCTCTCTATCAACCCTAACCACCCATCTCCACATTCCTACATCAATTTCTTCAATTCCCGCCCTGCATCATCTAATCTGAACCTGTCTTGAACAAAGCTGAGCCACCACATTCCTCCGCAAACGTCGCCGTCGGACCACCTCCATGTCGCCGCTGTCGCCGTTAATCATCATCATCTTTAACTGTCAGAACCCATCGGATAAAGTCCATGTCGCCGCTGTCGCCGTTAATCATCATCATCTTCAACTGACAAAGACCGCCGGTGGTTGTGGTCAGTTCAGATCGTTTAGATTAGGGCTTTTTAGTGGTAGTTAGGGTTAGATTAGGGCGGTGGTTGTGGTGGTTTTGATGAGGGCGGTAGATCTGAGTTGATTTCAAAAGTGGGTTTTGATGAGGGCGGTGGTGGTGGGTTCTGAAGAGGAAAGAGGGTGGCGGTGGTGGTGGATTTTGAAGAGGAAAGAGGGTGGCGGTGGTGATGGATTTCGAAAATGATATATAATTTGAAAGTTGCTAAAGGGTTATTTGATTTGGGGATGAAGTTAGGTGATGTTATGTGGTGTTTGGGAAGATGATGATGAACTGTTGAAGATGAAGAATCGTTGAAGATGATCTGGTTTTGCACTGATGTTTGCTTTAGAGAATTTGGCGATAGGGTTTTGCACTGGCGATAGGGTTTTGCACTGAAGAATCGTTGAAGACGATCTGGTTTTGCATTGATGTTTGATTTTTAGAATTTTTTTTATTATTATTGATATGGGTTATTTGATTTGGGATGATTTATTGCCTTCTGATATAGAAATTAAATTTAGGTTTTGTTTTTTTTATTTGTTCTTGTTCATGAACCTGCAGATGAACTTTGTGTTGGAAAAATAGGTGAAAATAGCATTTTTCACAAATACAGGAAAATGATTTTTTCCTATTTTGGACTAGAAATAAATATAATAAAATGAGCGGGTTTTATATATTTATTTGTGGGTTTGTGTTCTATGTTGGAAGAGCTTCGCAACGAACTAAACCACGTCCAAACCGACCTAAGATGAATGAGATATCGATGCTCAAAGTTGGGTGTTTGGAACATTCAATGCTGAAACAAAAGGGAAAGTAGCACCTTGTCCCACATCGGATGAGAGATGGAACTTAAAGGGGTATTTAAGTGGGAACTCTCCATCCTTATTGTTTCATGGGAGCACTCACTAGTGTACTCGCGAAGGGTGCGGAGCACCCTAACTCGCACACGCTCGCGCGCGCGCGTGGCGTGGGCGATGAGGCGCAATGTGGCGCTTTGATGGCGCACTTTGCACTTCGCACGCTCGCATCGCCGCGAGCCGCTTGAGAACCGCCTTTGTATTTTTGACCACGTGCGCGTGGTGGATCTCATAGGCTGCAGGGACCAAGTGGAGTGCAGGTTCGAAGCGCGTGACGTGGCAGTCCGCGCGCGGGTATACGTGGCACGGAGGCGCGCGGTTGCGCATGGTGCATGGGTCCGGAGGTGTCGTGCGCGGCGCACCAAAGTGAGCCAAAACGGCGCGACTGTGTGGCGCGCTCGTAGAAGCTCGCAGGTGACGTGGCGCACGCGCGCATGGCTGTGAGCCAAGAGGACGCACCGCGCATGGGCGTGCACACCTGGGCGCGCGCGCACCAGTGTGGCTTGCGCGCGCGCACGCGTAGAAGCTTCCAGCATTGAATAACAGAACAGTTTCAGTCCAGCTTCGTAACTGACGAGTTAACGAGCTTTGACTGAGAATTAAATGACTTATTAAATTGCATTGAAGACGTTTAATGCAATTTAAACCTCTCTTTAATTCGTTTTTGACTGTTTCGACTTAGGAGCTGTATAAATACAGCTCCATACCCACTGCAGAAGGTCACCAGCTACACAACAGCAAACTTACTTTCTCTCTACAGATTTTCTAATCATTCTCTTGCAGTTTCAAGGTAACCTTCGGGTTGTAGGCGAATTCCGGCAGTACTACTGCTCCGGCTGTTGTACCCTGGGAAAAAAAACGAGTTCTCTTGGGAGACTCGGCATTTGTTTTAAGGGAAGCGTGTTGAACACGTGCCTCAGTCACTCTGCTTCTACCCCTTCCTTGTATTTGGTTTATTTTTCAGTTGTATTTGTAATTGTAATTTTGTCTTTCTCATTTCTGTTTGTAATTAGTATTAATAAAATTTGTTATTTTTATTTATTTACGCGAACGGTTCCTACAATCTTAAAACAAATTTTTAAAACCGTTCGTGTAACAAAACCATTCTGGTTGTGATTCAAACCAGTTTTGTTTTCACTCAGTTTGACTAAACTTTAAAATTTTAATTTTTCAGCATGTCGAACGAAAATGTCAACGTTAACAACACCACAAATGTTGTGACGGGAACCCCTCTTAACGCCACCACTGTGGGAGCGTCCACAGTGGCCAATCACGCTGAACGACCCGAGAAGTTCTCGGGTCTACACTTCAAAAGGTGGCAGCAGAAGATGTTCTTCTACCTGACCACCATGAACCTTGCGAGGTTCTTGTCGGAAACCGCTCCCCAACCGGTGGAAGGGGAGACCGACGCACAAAGACAGTGCGCGGTAGATGCGTGGAAGCATTCGGATTTCATATGTCGTGGCTATGTGTTAAACGGCCTGTCGGATGCATTGTATAATGTGTACTACAACGTCAAGACTTCCAAAGACCTTTGGGATGCCTTGGACAAGAAGTACAAAACGGAGGATGCTGGCACAAAGAAATTTGTGGTAGCCCGTTTTTTGGATTTCAAAATGGTTGATTCTAAAAGTGTTATGAATCAAGTCCAAGAATTCCAAATTATACTACATGACATCTTTGCGGAAGGCATGACACTTAGCGAGACATTTCAAGTGGCAGCGATGATTGAAAAGTTACCTCCTGGTTGGTTGGATTTTAAGAATTGTCTTAAACACAAACGAAAGGAGATGACTTTAGAGGACCTTATTGTTCGTCTTCGGATTGAAGAGGGCAATAGAATTGCCCTAAAAGGCAGCCAGGCGCAAACTTCGGCTAACGCAAATTTGGTTGAGCATGGGCAATCCTCTAAAGGCGCAAAGGGTAAGGGGAAAAAGGACAAGGAGAAAGCAAAGGCTAGCAAACTTGGACCGAAGAAAGGGGTTGTGAAAAAGAAACCTCCAACGTTCCAAGGGACTTGTTACAACTGTGACGAGCCGGGGCATCGGGCTAACCAATGCAAGAAACCAAAGCATGAGCGTGCGCACATGGTGGATGAAGACGGAATGCCTTTGGTGGCAATGATTTCCGTCAAAACCGCAATGTTGGATGAGGTCAATGCTGTGACCAACACTCCAAAAGGGTGGTGGATTGATACGGGAGCGACCCGTCATGTGTGCCCAGACAGGAGCCTCTTTACCACCTTCAAGGAGCTTGCGGGAGATGAGAAGCTGTACATGGGAAATGCAGCCACCGCGGACATTAAGGGTGAAGGAACGGTGATTTTGAAGTGGACTTCAGGGAAGGAGCTCACTTTAAGCAACGTGTTATATGTCCCAGACTTGCGCAAGAGCCTAGTCTCAGGATGGTTGCTTAATAAGTTTGGATTTCGTTTAGTTTTTGAGAGCGATCAATTTGTACTAACTAAACGAGGAATGTATGTAGGCAAGGGCTATGCCCAAAATGGTATGTTCAAATTGAATGTAATGGCTGTGAAAAAGAATATGAATAAAATTGCTACTACTTCTACTTATATGCTTGAGTTTTCTGATTCGAATAAATGGCATGGTAGATTAGGTCACGTAAATTTTAATTCAATACGCCGTTTAATCAATTTAAATTGTATACCAACATTCCATATTGATTCACACTATAAGTGTGAAACTTGCGTTGAATCCAAACTTACAAGAACATCATCGAAATCGGTTGAACGAATAACCGAACCCCTTGATTTAATTCACACTGATATTTGTGATTTAAAAGCGGTACCCACAAGAGGTGGAAATAAGTACTTCATCCCGTTTATTGACGATAGTACTAAATATTGCTATGTATATTTACTAAAAAGTAAAGATGAAGCAATAAGTAAATTTATCTTGTATAAGAATGAAGTTGAGAACCAACTTCAAAAGAAGATAAAAGCTTTGCGAAGCGACCGAGGAGGTGAATATGTTGCACCTTTTGCCGATTTATGCGCAAAAAATGGCATTGTACATGAGTATACACCTCCTTATTCTCCACAATCAAATGGTGTGGCGGAACGAAAGAACCGCACATTGAAAGAAATGATGAACGCCATGTTGATAAGTTCTGGGGTGAGCCAGGAAATGTGGGGGGAGGCCATTCTCTCGGCCAATTATCTTTTGAACAAGATACCATTGAAAAAGAGAGACGAGGCTCCATATGAGTTATGGAAAAAGAAAAAGCCTTCGTATAAATACTTGAAAGTGTGGGGGTGCCTAGCAAAGGTGATTGTACCACCTCCTAAGGCTCTTAGGATAGGACCCAAAACTGTTGATTGCATATTTATTGGGTATGCGCATCAGAGTAGTGCACATCGCTTTCTTGTACATGAGTCCAAGAATCCTGATGTACACGTAAACACTATCATGGAGGTGAATCCTAACGTTGTGTCTTACGTTGAAAATGAGTTTCCTTTGAGAAGACAAACACATGCAACGTCATCAACACCTAATTTTGAAGTAGGTGAAAGCTCATCTAGACGAGATGATGAGGTAGTTCATGATAACACACATGAACAACCTGAGGTTGAAGAAAGTGACCGTAGGCGAAGCAAAAGGCCAAGGGTTGAAAAATCCTTCGGTCCAGACTTCGTTAGCTATATGGTTGAGGGAGAGCCCAATACATATCGCGAAGCGGTTTCCTCTTCAGAAGGACCTCAATGGAAAGAAGCAATAAGAAATGAAATAGATTCTATATTGCAAAATCATACTTGGGAGTTAGTAGATCTTCCACCTGGTTGCAAACCACTTGGATATCGTTGGATATTCAAAAGGAAGATGAAAACTGATGGAAGTATTGATAAGTACAAGGCTAGGTTGGTGATTAAAGGATTTAGACAAAAGGAAGGTCTAGACTACTTTGATACCTACTCGTCTGTGACGCGCATAACCTCGATTAGATTGGTTCTTGCTATAGCGGCTTTAAGAAATTTGGAAGTTCACCAAATGGATGTTAAAACCGCATTTCTAAATGGCGATTTAGAAGAAGAGATTTACATGGAGCAACCTGAAGGTTTCTCCGCCCCAGGTCAAGAGGGTAAAGTATGTAAACTCGTCAAGTCTTTGTATGGCTTGAAGCAAGCACCAAAACAATGGCACCAAAAGTTTGATCATGTCATGATTGACAATGGTTTCAAAATAAATGAGTGTGACAAATGTGTTTATTTCAAAGACACAAATGAAGGTTATGTGATATTATGCCTTTATGTAGACGATATGCTTATCATTGGGAGTAATGATAAAATTATCAAAGCTACTAAAAGCATGTTGAAAGCGAGATTTGACATGAAAGACTTGGGTTTAGCTGATGTGATTCTTGGAGTAAAGATCATAAGAACCCAAGATGGTCTTGTGTTAAGTCAATCTCACTATGTGGATAAAATTCTTGAAAAATTCAACTCGGGAGATACGAGTGTAGCTCGAACTCCAGTTGATACCTCCCAACATCTTAAGAAGAATAAGGGAGATGGAGTTGCTCAGTTAGAGTATTCAAGAATTATTGGCAGTCTAATGTATCTAATGACATGTACTAGACCCGGCTTGGCTTACGCGGTGAGTAGGCTAAGTAGATACACCAGCAATCCGTGCGCGGATCATTGGAAAGCTATCACGAGGGTGCTTAAATACATAAGATACACAAGAGATTATGGACTGCATTATACCCGACAACCAGCAGTGATCGAAGGATACACTGATGCAAACTGGATATCGGATAATAAAGATTCCAAATCAACAAGTGGTTACGTGTTTACACTTGGAGGAGCTGCTATTGCTTGGAAGTCTTCTAAGCAAACGGTGATAGCAAGATCCACAATGGAATCCGAATTTATCGCCTTGGATAAGTCAGGCGAGGAGGCGGAATGGCTACGTCAATTCGTGGAAGATATTCCAAGATGGCCAAAGCCTTTGCCAGCCATATGTGTACATTGTGATAGCCAATCAGCGATTGGTAGAGCTCAAAGCTTGATGTACAATGGCAGATCAAGGCATATGCGACGTAGACATAACACGATACGACAACTACTCTCAACGGGTGTTATCACAATTGATTATGTGAGATCAACGGATAACATTGCGGATCCGTTAACAAAAGGCTTAAGCAGAGAGTTAGTAGAAACGTCGTCAAGAGGAATGAGACTAAAGCCCGTGGTAAATGGGAATATGAGGGAAACCTAACTTAGTTGACTGGAGATCCCAAGATCTAAGTTCAATAGGACAACTTAATCATATTACCAAACGGAGTCACTGTGGGGGAGTACCCCAAACTAAATAAAAAGGGAGTTATTTATACTTCCTAGTCCATTCCAATCAGTGACATTGAAGGGAGGCTAAGCATATTAAGGTTAACGATTTCGGAAAATCAAATAACCATGATGCTTTTAATGATTCAGAGGAATCACCTATGTTAGAGAGAAGTGGGGTCGCTTCAAATGGATTTGTGGGGTGCGTAAATCCAGAGCTCTCGCAGAACCAGGCTAGTGTTCCAGGACCATAATAGGACACGACAATGAGGAGTTGGCCAAACCAGGGAGAGTATTGTGTGAAGTGTATTGTCGTTTACACAAATGGGGGTATCTTCAAAGACATCGCGTCTACACACCGCTAGTAAGTTAAGTGCGCTTCACAAAAGAAGGTTCAAAGGCTTCAACCTACCTATCTTGCAATACTCAACTGTCGAAGTTTATCGTTGAAAAGTGTAAGGAAAAGATCCATTTCCATACATGTGGGGGATTGTTGGAAATTTGATGAAAATAGCATTTTTCATGTGGGGGATTGTTGGAAAAATAGGTGAAAATAGCATTTTTCACAAATATAGGAAAATGATTTTTTCCTATTTTGGACTAGAAATAAATATAATAAAATGAGCGGGTTTTATATATTTATTTGTGGGTTTGTGTTCTATGTTGGAAGAGCTTCGCAACGAACTAAACCACGTCCAAAACCGACCTAAGATGAATGAGATATCGATGCTCAAAGTTGGGTGTTTGGAACATTCAATGCTGAAACAAAAGGGAAAGTAGCACCTTGTCCCACATCGGATGAGAGATGGAACTTAAAGGGGTATTTAAGTGGGAACTCTCCATCCTTATTGTTTTCATGGGAGCACTCACTAGTGTACTCGCGAACGGTGCGGAGCACCCTAACTCGCACTCGCACACGCTCGCGCGCGCGCGTGGCGTGGGCGATGAGGCGCAATGTGGCGCTTTGATGGCGCACGCTCGCATCGCCGCGAGCCGCTTGAGAGCCGCCTTTGTATTTTTGACCACGTGCGCGTGGTGGATCTCATAGGCTGCAGGGACCAAGTGGAGTGCAGGTTCGAAGCGCGTGACGTGGCAGTCCGCGCGCGGGTATACGTGGCACGGAGGCGCGCGGTTGCGCATGGTGCATGGGTCCGGAGGTGTCGTGCGCGGCGCACCAAAGTGAGCCAAAACGGCGCGACTGTGTGGCGCGCTCGTAGAAGCTCGCAGGTGACGTGGCGCACGCGCGCATGGACCTGAGTCAGTGAGGCGCACGCGCGCATGGCTGTGAGCCAAGAGGACGCACCGCGCATGGGCGTGCACACCTGGGCGCGCGCGCACGCGTAGAAGCTTCCAGCATTGAATAACAGAACAGTTTCAGTCCAGCTTCGTAACTGACGAGTTAACGAGCTTTGACTGAGAATTAAATGACGTATTAAATTGCATTGAAGACGTTTAATGCAATTTAAACCTCTCTTTAATTCGTTTTTGACTGTTTCGACTTAGGAGCTGTATAAATACAGCTCCATACCCACTGCAGAAGGTCACCAGCTACACAACAGCAAACTTACTTTCTCTCTACAGATTTTCTAATCATTCTCTTGCAGTTTCAAGGTAACCTTCGGGTTGTAGGCGAATTCCGGCAGTACTACTGCTCCGGCTGTTGTACCCTGGGAAACAAAACGAGTTCTCTTGGGAGACTCGGAATTTGTTTTAAGGGAAGCGTGTTGAACACGTGCCTCAGTCACTCTGCTTCTACCCCTTTCTTGTATTTGGTTTATTTTTCAGTTGTATTTGTAATTGTAATTTTGTCTTTCTCATTTCTGTTTGTAATTAGTATTAATAAAATTTGTTATTTTTATTTATTTACGCGAACGGTTCCTACACTTTGAATGTAATGATATGAACATCTTGAATGTTTGAAGATGTAAACTGATATGAACATAGTCCCAGATCTTCAAAATGATGAAATTAGAATTTAGTATTTGTTATTGGGTTTTTTTTTTAATATTGTAAAAAATAGTCCATGTAGGATGCCAGCTAGGATGAAAGACTAACTCAGTTACTGATTTTTTAACTGAGTGGTGAAATGACAAACAAAATTAAAAGTTTGGGGTGTCACAGATCAAAGTGTTAGTTGCGGGTGTTATCGGCCAATTCTTCAAAGTTAAAGGTGTTAAAATCCAATTGGCCTTGATTTTTTAATTTTTTTTTATAAATATTAAAATGTTCGAGCCTCCCTCCCACATATTTTGTATTTCATACATTTAAAATTAAAATTAAAATTAATCTATATAAAACAATATAATATGATCCGGCATGCTTACAAACCGAGCGGACTCGTTTACAATCAAGATTTTCGAGCGATCGGCGAACTTTTTGGACACACCTACTCCCACACAGACATAAGCTTTTACTCACTTGTGTTCACTTTTGTGTGTAATGGTTTCACAAGTTTTTATCATCCACCTATAGTAAAATAATGTTTATATCAAATCAGTTAAAAAACATATAAAGAAAGGGTTAATTTGATTGGTTATTGGTTATGAGAGCTTTGGTTTTAACCCGTCTTTCACACCCCCAATTTCCAGTGTTTAACGCTCGTTAAACCGACTACACATGGTCTGACGTACAACTTTGCCTTCCGGTGATTGTTGGCAGCGGTCAGGTTGTGGCCGCGACATGGCTGTGCGGCAGCAGTGAAGGCTCCACATGTGAAACCGCAACAACTGGAGTAAGTCTACGCTTTAATTGTCGTAGGATTCAAAACATGTGAAAATTTAATTGTTTATTACCACGAAACAATAATTGGAAATTTTCTTCTGCAAGTGTGTATATCCTAATTTTTGTGCCAGCTCGTTCCGATTGGTGTATACTTATTAAATGAACATACAATTAAATATATCTCTGGTTGTTAGGACTATGCATCTCCTTCTCAGGAGGAAATGACACTTAGCTAGTAAGTATTAATTACACCTACCTATGCCGCAAACTATTGTTTTAAATTTAAATAAAGTCTCAAAATTAAATTTCATTAAAACCTAAAACCTAACATTAAATTAAATAAAACCTAAAACTTAGAATCTTACATTAAAGATAAGACATAATACTTAAAACATTACATAACATGTGGAAGGTTCAAATAAGAATAATTTTTTTGTAAAAAAGAAAAAGAGTTAATTACATAGTTAGTCTCTGTGGTTTGCACAAAATAACATACTTAGGTACTAATAGTTTAAAATCACATTCTGGTGTATTAACTTTTCATTTTGTAACGTTTTGAGGTATTAACTTCTAGGGTAGTAACATAGGTGGTCCCTGTAGTTTGCATTAAATAACATACTTAGGTACTAATAGAATGTGATTTTAAGCCTACAAATAGCCTTAATACCCCCAAACGTTACAAAATGAAAAGTTAATACCCTAGAATGTGATTTTAAACTATTAGTACCTAAGTATGTTACTTTATGCAAACCACAGGGACTAACTATGTAATTAAAGATGAAGTTTCAACCAATAAGAATGCTTCATTTTACTTCATTTAATATTTGCATTTAATTTTAATATAAGGTTATATTGGTAAACTTACATAAATCATTAATTTGTATTCTTCTCCTTTAATAACTAACTAAATTAAATTTGTAACTCCTTTTCAAAATATATACTTTTTCCAAATTAAAAAAAAAACAACTTAATTTAAAGTGTAGAATAAATTACGAGTTGTGTAGGATATATTTCGAGGTGTGTAGAATAAATTAGTAGTTGTGTAGAATAAATTACGAATTGTGTAGGATATATTTCGAGGTGTGTAGGATAAATTTCGACTGTGTAGGAAAAAATTCTATAATGTGTAGGGTATATGTAGGAAAATTTTGATATGTGTAGGTTTTGTAGATTATATGTAGGATAATTAATGATTAGTTGACTAATTAATTAAAGAGGGAAAAATTAAAGATATAAGTTATAAATGAAATAGTATTTTACTAATATGTCATTTCTTCTTTTTCTTCTCACATTAAATTTCTTCTCAAATGAAACTTCCCCTACATAACATAAAACCTAAATACATAAAACTTAAACATAGGTCGAAATAATTTGCCACACCGATATGTGCTCAAAGTACTCGCCGTAGGCGTGTTTGTAGTCCACAAGAGACACTTTAATAACTTCCTTCTCCGAGAGCTCGTTGTGATCGAGGATTTTGCACATTCAAGAACCTACCATGGAATCTTCAACACTTGTAACGGACAAACGCGAAACGTGCGTCTACTTGACCCACAGTTTGGGTTGTCTCACCAACATGGATACAAAATTGGTGGAAAACACCCGGTTCCAAAAAGCAGCCATTCCACCAGGGGATGAGCGTTCGTGATGGATTGCGACATAAGACAACACCAACGCGATGTCTTCCTGTTTGGTCCACGGGTTCGTTGCCATATATTGAAGATGAGATATTTGAAGATGAGAGTTTTGTGGATGAGGTTGATAGAATGAGTTTTGGTATATGAAAATATGAAATTGAGAGAGTTTTGTGGATGGGGTAGATAGAATGGGTTGGTAAAATAGAGAAAGGTAATAAACTATTTGAATTTGAATTTTTTTTTTAAATTTGCAAACGGTCAAAGAGGGCCCAACGGTCAAAATCATCTTGAACCAAACGCTTCTCAAGAGGGTACCCGTGCTAGCCACCCGAACCCGCCAAGCCTACCCACGAGGGTGGCGGCGGTGTGCTGGCCCTTGTTCAAACCCGTATGGGCCTACCTGAAGAGTGACCCGTCCCCTCTCACAAGAACTCAGAAGTGAAGACGGTGACGTTTCTCAAACTAATTTGATGCTATCACTAGCCGTTAATCTACAACCCCACAATTTAACTAAAAATCACCTATTTTTAAACATACTTTGACTTTTAAAAACCTTTTATTTTGTTTTTTAACGAAAAAAGGCAGCTAATATTATTCAACACAACACAACTCGTAGCAAGGAACTAAGAGGGGCAAAAAAATTACACCATATATTACACCATTACTCCTTTTACATTTACACCCAATTCTAACACTACAAGAAAATGAAAGTAATGCAACTCCGGTAAAATGTTGCATTAGGCCTTGAAAAGGTTGCATTAGATTAGCCCTAATGCAACCTTTTATCAAAAGCTGCATTAGGTGAAATTGCATTAGCCTTAATGCAACTTTTTTCATAAGGGTTGCATCTACTATTCAAATGCAACCTTTGTAACCTTTTTGACATGCTAATGCAACCTTTCTAACAAATAAATGCAACACTCACTACATCAAATGCAGCCTTTATTACACTCAAATGCAACCATTTTAACACTTTTTGTTGAAAAATGTAACCTTTTTTTACACCAAATGCAACATTTTTTAAGATTTGGTTACAATAAATGCAACCCTTTTTATAGTCAAATGCAACTATATAGCATTATTGTTTGAAATACTAAAATTTCTATTAATATGCAATAATATTTTAATTACACCAACACAATAATAACATAAGTATAATAGATGATATGTAACTTACATATGTCCAAACCCAGAATAACAATGTATCAAAATAAAGTAATTAATTACAATGATAAAGAAGTATAACAAAACAACATACCCATCTCTAAGATTCTCAAATACTCCACTAGCTAGCTTTTGTATAATACTTATCATCGTAGCTTCAAAGTTTGCTAATTGACTATCAAAATCTTTTTGCATAACTTCCGGCTCAACTTCTTTCCTTTAATCGTCCTCTTCGATTTTTTTCACGTTTTAGTCAATTGTGTTTTTCAACTTCAAGGCTCGCTTTGAACGATTTAATAAGCCCATCCAAAATCATCCATGCAAATACCTCTAAGTTTTTACATTCCTCATATCATTCTCTCGAGCCTAGAGTAAATAGAGTTACAAAATGCAAGAAAAGATACATTTCTTAATCTACTAATAAATCTAACACATGCCTAGAAAAAAAATAACATAAATCGACTGAAGAACAAACAATTTGTTACCTCCCATCATTACGTATAAACAGGGGCGGACTTAAGTTTAGCCCAAGGTGAGCGGGCGCACCCCCGGGAAAAAAAAAAATTTAGTGCTAAGTTCCGTCGAAAATCCCGTCCGCACCCCTTGAAATTTTTCGTCCGCACCCCTTGGATTTTTCCGTCTGCACCCTTGGAATTTTTCGTCCGCACCCCTTAGGTAAAAAGTGTTATCAATTTATATTTTAAAATTTTTTTAGTAAACTCTTATTTTTTTAAAAACACTATCTAAATTATATAACTTTTAATACCGAAATAACTAAACCCAAATGCCCAATACCTTTAAGTAGCCCACTACTAAGTCTTAGCCCAATAAACAAACCCAACAAATCAACAATATTTCAAATTAAAATAAAATAAACAAGCCCCAAAACCCTTGCATATTCTCTCCCGCTCTCTATCATCCCTGCACGCATGCCAGCGATCAGAACATCAGCGACAACAGCAGCTGCATACCTTCGTAATCAGCCATCATACCACCGCCAATCGAACACGGGTAAGTTTCTTTGTTATTTTTGATGATTTTTGGTTGATTTTGGTGGGGTGGGACGGAACCGGTAGCCACCGGAAGTGAATTTTTTATGGGAGGAGACATCTGTGCTTCGATATGGATTTTGTGGTGGGTTATATATGTATATTTTGTTAGTGATGATGATGATATATTTTCTTTTTTGGTGGGTTATATACGATCAGACCCTTTTTTTAATGGTATATATGATGTTTAGATGTTTTTTAGTGTGATTTACATTTTGATTTCTAGGGCTTGAATACTTGATACATTATGTAATATGTTATGGAGCCATGAACTTATAGATCAATTTGTTTGTGATAGCCGATAGGAACCATGAGTAGGGACATTATGACACGATTTCTCAAGAGGAAAGTTGATACATCTTCTGAATTCGGTGATGTGGATACTCTTCCTTCGGATCCTTATGATCGCAAGCCGATTGAATCATATTTTACATGACCCGACCCGACTCGACCCGATACGAACCAATTTTTTTACTTATATACCCTGGGGCCTAAAATTTTTAAAAATATTTCGCACCCCCATGAAAAATTTTCTGTGTTCGCCACTGCGTATAAACTTAAAGAGATGTAGAAGAAAGACCTAAGTCCCACATGTAACTTGTAAATTATAATAAAGTGCTTTAGAGCATTCACATCCAAGGAATCATATTATGTGTGTGGTGTTTTTAAAATATGAAGAGTATAAAAAATGGTTGTGAGTGGAGGAGAGAGAAAATGTTACTGTTCATCTGTATATTTGGGGGGACACTGTTCCCCCCCCCCCCCCCCTATAATTTTTTAATATATTTTGAAACTGGTTGTGAGTGGAGGAGAGAGAAAATGTAATGATAAATGTATAAAAAAATATTATTTAATTAAAAAGATGAGAGAAAATGTAGTGTTTTTTAGTTAAATTTAGGGTAAAAATATAGTGGTATGGATGTGAATGCTCTTAGAAATAAAAACTAGATGCAAGTGGGGCCCTATACATACCTGTATGTCTCTAACACTATGGGTATGGGGCTTGGGTTGGGGGAAAACGCCCAAGCCACCACCTCGGGTGGGCTTGGGTTAGGGCGTGGCCCTTGGGGCTTGGGTTTGAAGCCGGGCGTGGGGCGGGGGAAGCAAGGTGCCATGGCGGGCTGTCAATGAGCAAAGCAAAATACCCGTTGGGCTAGCCGTTGGCCAACGGCTATGTTAAAAAAAAAATTCACTATAAATATCACACTTCAATTCCTATTTTTACCACATTCAACCACAATACACTTCACATCTTCTATAATCATCTTCAATTCTCATTCTACAAAACCGAAAATGCATCCTCATAGTCGTGCTTACGACCCGAACAACCCGTATGGGTTCCAAGAAAATAATCCTAGCCCACCACCCAATCGTCCAATGCCTCGTCCATTGTTCATACACTCCCCTTTGCCCCTTGAAGTGAGTTATGCATCGTATATTAGGAATCGTGTGTTTACTAACTTCCCACACACCGAGTATTGGATACCTACCCCGTTTACACAAACGCCTATCAACCTTTCACCAACCTCCATCGACCTTTCACAAACCGAAACCGTCCCCGAAACTCAACCACCCAACGATGGTCCTTCCGCCTCAATAGTTCCCAAAAAGAGAAGTCAAAAGAAAAAAACCGAGGCGGAGAAAGCACTTGAAACCGTCAAACGAAAACAACAAAAATGGGTTGTTAATGAAAAACTTGCATTGGCGACGGCTTGGTGTCAACAATCTCAACATCCAAGTTTAGGTATTCTTAAATATTTTGTATATAACTTTGTAATATATTAAATTTGTTTTTATTAATGGTTATTTTTCATATAACTTTGTAATATATTAAATTTTGTTTTTATTAAAATAGGAAATTCTCAACATCGAACCCATTTTTGGGAAGCGGTTAGTAGAGCATTCCATGAAAAATTGGGAAGGGAGGCTTATCATCGAAGTGGAGCGAGATTAGCGGCCAACTTACAAAATATAGTGATTTTTTTTAAATAAAGCAAAGCAAAACCCAAAAAGTGATGAAACCGAAGCCGACATTGTGACAAATGCATTTGTTGCATTCAAATCAAATGTGGGGAGCGACTTCCGTTTCATGCATTGTTGGGAGATTTGTAAGTTTCATCCAAAGTGGGCGAATATCCCCCATGGTAGCGAAAGTAACACGTCTTCCAAAAGGTCAAGGGCCTCGTCCCAAGCCCAATCTGATGCACGAGATCAAGAGTTTGAGGACCTTTTGGATGATTCGCCAAACCGGCCTGAGTATGGAAGAGATGCCGCAAAAAGGCGTGCTCAAAAATCAAGATCTGGTACGGCATCGCCTTCAACTGGGAGTTCGGGCTCGCGTAGGGGAATATACAGCGATCAGTTGGATGACATTTCATGCAAGTTAGATACATTCAACGTATTCCAACAACAAAGGGCCGAAATTCGAAAGAGCAAAGAAGCTAGAGATGCCCAGAAACAAAAACGCGATGATTTGAAATTTCTATCCCAACCCATTGATCACCTAGAGGGTGACGAGTTGCAACTAGTCTTGGAGATGAGAGAAGAGATAAAAAACAAATATAAACGTTAGGAATTTTTTATGTAATTTTCTTTATTTAAAAATATTAAAAAAAATAAATTTGTTGTTTTAAAAAGATATTCAAATGGCCAGCGGTTTGGGTCAGCCCAGCGAAGCCCACCAAACCCACGCCCCAAACCCCCGCCTCACCATAGCGTGTTGAATGTGGGTCAGCCCATGTCTGCCCCCCTAAGCCACGTGTCAATCCATGCCCCAAACTCCCGCCCCACCAAACCCCACGGTCTAAACTTTCAAACATCAACATTGGGATGGAAAATCTCATCAGATACAATTATTATTTAGTTATAAACTCTTTCATTTGAGCAACCAATTTAAACCGTCAAAAAGATCATTAAGTTCTCTCCCATCAATGTCATAACCAAGCTGAACAAAAGAATAGAAAAAAATAGTTTACCAAGTGCAAGACCAAATTCATTAGATATAATAAGTCCACTATCTTCAAGAGACTTGATTTCTTTCAAAGTATGTCGTCCACTAATCAACTCTGTTCGAAAATCACTAGACTACTATACCTCAAACTACACACATACCTAAAAATTTTTAGCTTTCATAGTATGTCGTCCACTAATCAACTCTGTTCGAAAATCACTAGACTACTATATCTGAAGAATTTCAACACAACATAAACTAAAAGTACACATTTGTTATCTAGAATACATAAGTTTGCCAAGTGCAAGACGAAATTCATTAGATATAATAAGTCCACTATCTTCAAGAGACTTGATTTCTTATGTACTTTTGTTCTTTAGCATTGCATCTTCTGCGATTCCACCTTCAAAAGAATTAGCACCAATAAGAATGCACCTACAGTCCACTGTATTCTTAAGCTTAAATTACATTACTTAAAGCTAATGAGAACTTACAAGTTAAAATCATTTTTAAATTAATTAAAAATAACTTTGATACATACCATCACGCTAGTTATCACACTATGTCTTGTGTTGACTCTATAATTCTTAAAGTCATAACCACGTATTTCGTAGTATCAATAAAAATGAGATGTTCTCGATTAATAAACAAAATTAAATAAATACACCCATCTCTTCAAAAAGAAATATTGTCAGCTCTCTCCATCTCTATCTAATTCCATTTATAAGCCCCCCAAAATTCACAAAACTTAGCACAAGAAAGTAATAGAACTTAAAAATATTTAAACATACCTCTAAAGTAATGGCAGTAGAAAGTTCAAGATCATCCAGGCAATAGGTAGAAATGATAGCACTCTCAATGCCGTGAGTATTAGCTTTTATATCAGGAACGAGTTGTCCAAATTCACAAGGTCAATTTTCATTATATTAATTTATATTTAGTGTACGTCTTTTGTTAATTTTTCAAGATAAATAATTTTGAAATCTAATAAATATTTCAAAATATTATATTATCTCCTAAACGAATTGTTTAAATTTAATTTTATAATTATCTTTTAATTAATATTAATTATTTATAATTAAGTAGGATAGAGAGGAAAAAACTAAAAAATAGATGGTTTCAATGAATAACATGTTTCCTTTTATTAGTTTCTTTTATTATTAGGTAGAGGATCCTGTAAAAAAGACTAAAAATATGAGAAGGATAAGAAAGAATACACACCATTAGATCTTTGATCTAATGGTTTAGATTAATAGGGACCAAAATGTAAAATTTGTTTTATTTTTTGGACTGAATTGAAAATTATAGGGGTAATAAAGTCTTTTAAATACATTCAAAAGAGGTAACTGTAATTAAAATCCCTACAATCTCTCTCTCTCTCTCCAATCGAACTACCAGAGAGCTTTCTCTCTATCCAATCGCAGAAATCGTTGATAACATGAAACGAAAATCGGATTTCTGCAGTTGATCTTGTGAATCGGCTTTATGTAGGTCATCGATTGGAGTTTTTGTTGTGGTTTTGATCCGATTGATGAAGATCGCATGTTTATTGATTCGGATGACGGATGCGAGCGGCAGCGGCGGTGGTGGTGGTTCGAGCGGCGGCGGCGGTGGTGGTGCTGGATCGGCAGTGGTGGTGCCAGAAGTGGCAGTGGTGGTGGTGCCGGAAGTGAAGAAGATGATACAGAGGTGTTTTTTTTTTTTTTCTGAATGGTGTTATTTTATTTTCATTAATGGTGTTTTTTTTTCTGAATGGTGTTATTTTATTTTTGTACTGAATGATGTTTTTTTGTTTACTGAATGGTGTTATTTTGTTTGCTGAATGGTGTTATTTTGTTTGCTGAATGGTGTTATTTTTGTACTGAATGGTGTTATATTCTTTGTACTGAATGGTGTTTTTTTTTATTTACTGCTGAATGGTGTTATTTTTTGTACTGAATGGTGTTATTTTTGTGCTGAATGGTGTTATATTTTCTGAATTGTGTTATATTTAAAACACCATGTATGAACATGCTCTGAATGGTGTTATATTTATGGACGAGTCCTAAAATCCAGGTTTTTCACTCTCCAAATCCTTAAATCAAGGATTACCATATTTGAATTTGTTAATGCATTTACAATCTTACCCTTTTCAATTAATTTAGATCTAATGGTTGAGATTCTTTCTTACCTTTCTCACACTTTTGGTATTTTTTACAATAACTCCACCCATAGTATATATACATACATAATTAAAAATACATACATATATTTTAGGGGCAATTACATATATCCCCCTACAAACTTCATTAATTACATATATACCCAACCTAAAAAAACAATTACATATATCCCCTTCCTTAAAACTCAAAATATCAAATTTACCCATTTTGCTTTATTTTATTGTAAATAAATTACAGAATTCCTATTTTACCCTTCTCTTTTATAAACAAAACTCATAAATTTCTAGTGATCTCCGTCCCAATGATTCATGTTCTTAATCATCATATCCTGCTTCCACAATAAACTTATAACTGTTCAATGGAACCTAGAGATAAAAGTTGACTTGCAACTGCAACTGAAAAGATCAAAATCAAATTAATATCCCAATTAATACTATGTTTTGATTCAAAACCTAAGAACCTTAATTGTAAACCCCACATGAAAATCTTCAAATTAAAGGTTCAAGAACACCTAAATTGAAATGAAAGAAACAATGCAATAGAGGAAATAGCACACATGAAAATCAAAACCCATCTCGAGTTTTAATTAGGACACCATTCAAAAATCCTTTGATCCATGAAGAATCATTTCAATTCTTTCCTCTTTTCCTTTTCTTCACTGAGAAAGTACTGATTGTCGACCTCTACTCATCGCCGATTATCGTCGATTATTAATCTTCTTGTATCCAGTTCTTAGAAGCTGGTTAGGGTTGGTGCTTCGCCAGTGGAGAATCTGGCAACGCCCTAGTCGGAGGAGTTATGTTCAGCAGGAAGAAAAGGTAGTAGGGTTTTTTTTTATGTTGAAATGGTATTTATGTCATTTCCTTAAGAAAGGGGAAATATGTAATTTAATTTTTAGGTTGGGTAAATATGTAATTAAAGTTTTAAATAGGGGGATATATGTAATAATCCCTATATTTTATAATATTGGGTTTGGCTCGTTGCACCCTACGTTTAGTTTGGGTTGAGCGAATCATAGTAGATTTTGTTGGGAATGGGAAAACAATCGTGGAGTAAACTAGTGGACACGAAAAGGACTGAGGGGGAAATTGATTTGGTGGGGTGGGGGAACCAAGTAAAATAAAGAGTTAACTGCCATTTTCGTCCCTGTGGTTTGGTCACTTTGGCCATTTCAGTCCATTTTTCAAAAATGCGTCATTTTCCTCCCCGACGTTCTGGAAAGGTGCTATTTCAGTCCAAAAATTATAACCCAGTTAAGTCGGTTTGTAAATAAGGACTGATTGTGTAAATTTGTAACATAAAGGACCATTTAAGTAAAATGTTTAAATATTAATATAATTATAAAATACCATGATTCTTTTGATATTAAAGGACCATTTACGTCGGGTCCGAACCTTCATTCTTTCGGTATACCTTTTTTACTTCTTTAATTCCCTCGTTAAATCTATGTTAAAATACCATGATTCTTTTGATATTATAACCATGGAAACCCTAAAAGTTTGAAAACAAAAAGGAGAAACTTGACACTAGTGGCTTTCGTTTTCTGTTGTAAACAAAGGTGGCTGGCACGATTCAAAGGTCCGTTTAAATGAAATCTGCAGCGCCGTTACGTCACAAAAATAGTCGAGAGAGAGGGAGAAAGTCGGAGAGAGAACCGGCGACGGTGGGGGTGCCGTTTTTCTGGTGAGTTGCAGGCGGCGGCAGTGGTGATGAAGGTCTGATGATGATGATGAAGATAGCGATGATGATGATGAAGATCGCGATGATGATGATGACGTTGATGGTGGTGGTGATTGCAGAGCATAGAGAGAGAGAGTAGAGAGAGAGTGGTGGTTCCGGCGGCGGCGGTGGTGACCACCGGAGCTCCGGTTCCGGCGGCGGTGGTGACCACTGGAGTTGCAGGTTGCGGCGGTGGTGTGTTTACATTATATATATATATATATATTATATTTTATAATTATATTAATATTTATACATTTTACTTAAATGGTCCTTTATGTTACAAATTTACACAATCAGTCCTTATTTACAAACCGACTTAACTGGGTTATGATTTTTGGACTGAAATGACACCTTTCCAGAACGTCGGGGAGGAAAATGACGCATTTTTTAAAAATGGACTGAAATGGCCAAAGTGACTAAACCACAGGGACGAAAATGGCAGTTAACTCTAAAATAAAAAGAGTTGGAGGGAAATTTAATTTTTGGAGTGAAAGGATATATACTGAGAATTTAGAGGGAAATTGGTTTTAGAAAGTTTATTATTTATAAATTAAAATTATTTGAGGCGGATTTGGTTTTAATAATTAAATCCACCAACTTGAAACCTATTATTTTTTACTTTATTTATTAGTTTTGTAATTATATACGCCATTGCATTTGGATGCAATCTCTTTTTATTAGTTTTGTAATTGTAAACGCCATTGTATTTGGATGCAATCTCTTAAAATAATAGTTGGATTTAGCATTTTAATAATATAACCCATTACAATAAAAGTTGCATCTAGTTTTTAACGATATAACCTTTCTAACATGAGTTGCAAACTTAAAAAAATTGCAGCTTTTAAAAAAAAGGTTGCGTTTTATATTATAATTGGCAACGCTTTAATAAAAAGGTTGCAAATTCAATATAATTTTGCAACTTTTTATGAAAAAGGTTGCAATAGATCTTCTAAAGCAACCTTTACATTCACTAGAGTTGCATTAGAGTCAAATGCAACTCATTTGAAAAAGGTTGCTTCTAAAAAGTTGCGTTAGGCCAATTTTCTAGTAGTGTAACCAACTTGTACATCTAACTAGGCCTGTAAACGAACCGACCGAACATTAATAGAGGCATATTCGTGTTCATTCATTTAACTTTACCCGAACACGAACATGTAATTTACATTGAACACATTTTTTGTGCATGTTCGTTTATTTATAAAATGACCATGTTTGTGTTCGTTTATGTTCGTTTATTTAAAACCTAAACGAACAGTTCACGAACATAGACAAACAATAAAATGACCATGTTTGTGTTCGTTTATGTTCGTTTATTTAAAACCTAAACGAACAGTTCACGAACATAGACAAACAAACTTAAACAAACATAATTTGACAAATAATAAACAACACAAATAAACATAATTGAATAAACAAAAACAAACATAAAGTCATTTTATAGATAAATTAATAATTAGTTACCATAAATTCCATTGGAAAACCCATTTTTATTACTAGAAAGCCCATTTACTAATTATTTATCTTTATAAGTGGTTAGAAAATATCTTTTATCTTTAACATTTATATAATTATAACTACTATTGTATTTAAATTGAAACGAACACGAACAAATGTAAATAAACGAACAATAAATGAACACAAATGAATGAAAACAAACGGATGTTCACAAACATAAATATATATGAACGAACAAAACATGTGTTCGTGTCCGTTCGTTTAATTAAATTTAATTAAATATTAAATGAACAAAAAAATGTGTTCATATTCGTTCGTTTATTAAATAAACGAACATAATCAAACTTCCAGCCAAATAAGCTCATGAATAGTTCATGAACGTCTGGTTCGTTTACAGGCTTACATCTAACTGCTCCACTTTAGCTCTGTGTTTCAGCTAGACTAATTTAGTTTTTTTTATTTCCTCCGGCATCTTTGAGCTCGTCGAGTGTACGCCTTTGCAAACACTACACCGATAGCCGCCTTTTCTATTTCTTTGGAAGTTCCAGATCTTAGACCACCTTGAGAACCTCTTTCACCCTATTGCTTACCATTAGTGTTAGTGTTTTTAGCCATACTCCAATCAGCCACCACAAGGATTTCGCCCGTAAACACTCAACTAACATGATCCAAAGATTCTACTTTGTACCCACATCCTGGGCACCATTCATCAGTAATGCTTCCTTAGTAAAAAGTTTGCACGCTTCTGCTCACCATATGAATGTATTTACCTTCTCTTGCACCTAATTGCACCATTTTACCAAGATGCCCCCTGTGCCGACTACATTTATTTTTTCACGACTTTAACATTAAACTCTGTTGCATGATTCATCTTCCATTCCCACCAATCTACATTGCCAGATATAGGTATTTGTTTGAGCCTTTAGATGGATGGTAGGAAAACACGTGTGTGTAGATCTAACAGGGGTTTCCCCTTTAGTGGCTTGGGGACCAGTATATTAAGGGTAGGTCAAACTACTAACCAAACACTAGAAAACGTACCTTCACAACCTACATGTGTTTATACCATTTGTATTTGATACTTTTGGATCCATCGCAGCTGAGGCTGTAGAGCTACTTAACATCCGCCAAAACGGGTACTAAAAAATCGGCCGTTTAGAAAATCAGGTCTTGTAAGACCCAAATCCGTTTTAACCATAAAGACGCAGCGGAAATACGAGCCTTAAAATTTCTTTCATTATAAACGTCTTGACATACTTGAAAGTCCATTTTAAAATAACTCTTTTACAATAAATACATTCTTCGTTCTCATTTATGAAATAAAACATAACTTATGTTTACTAAATTACATAATCACACATTCCCATACAATCTATATTATGACTCGATCTTCTACCGCTTACACCTCCTGATGATGATCCGTGATTCCGTACAACCTGCATTCACCACATGCATTCACATCATTTGTACTTGGTGACATAATATATAATCTAAGATTCATAATTATTGGATCACGTCTCGTTCTATCCTCATATACATTCCATTTGGTTACCTTTCTGAATTCAAGTATTTCATCTCGGTGTTTAACCTTCAATGAGTCAGCAATTATGTACCTACATTTCATTTCATCCTCAAAGGCAACCCAGTTAGCATCGTTAATACTCTTTTATATTTACACCATACATACGTACATACACACATACACGCATACACGCATACATACATACATATACACATACACACATACATACATACACACATACAAGTCTCACTCATTCGAATACAAATGCTTCAATAACACGCATACATATTATCTAAACCAACTCTTTCGAGTATGATAAACCCTACTTCATACACCTACCCCTATCCAAACTCTTACATACAACTTACATTCTCACAGATTCATACTAACAATTCTTAGTCACAAACTACTATACATATATGTCTCGTACATATCATCATACGCGCATACTCATTTCTATTCGTGTTTACTAATGGGTTCCATCTACTAACATACAATTAATCTATTCATATATTCCTACATATTTATTTCATTCCCACACATACTTGCATACACGCCCCATTTTTACCCGTACCTCATAAACATTCTTTAATGAGTTTGGGGTACATTTCGGGAGCTTAAAATGAGTTCAATAATCACCGGTACCTCACAAAACTATATGGTAAGGTTGGGGTACATTATGGAAGTTTAACGGGGCTTGGGAATAGGTCTACGAGGTCCAGAATCGAAGAAAAATGAAGAAACGGGGCTGCCGGCGTCGGCTGCCGCGTTGATAGCAACTTAGGATGTCGGCCAACTGCTGCCCAGCTTCTGCGACGCTGCTACCAGCCTTCGGCGACGCTGCCCCTGCAACACCGACGACGGATTTCATTCTCGTTTTCTTGCTCCATCTCACATAGGAGACGTTGGCAAAATCTGACATTCCATTGGTGTACATACCAAGTACGGTAAGATCGTAGGCTTTGGTTTATCGTTCCTTGAGGACTAAAAGTTTTTTCCTATATTTGCGTCGAGAATTTTAACTTGCCCTTCAATGTCGTAGTTGGTTGAAGATGAACATCCACCTTTGTTTTTATTTTTCCATGATCTCGCCCCATCAGACGAACTAGATTAGCAATAGGAGTCAGTTCTTTTGGCAACTCAAACTCCTCATTCGAGTCATCTAAATTTAGGTGTGCGCGCACATTCGATGCAGCTTGAGAGGATGTGTAGTCCGTGGATGATGTGGTGTTTGATCTTCCGACATACCATCGGTGTTTATACCAAGAACTGTAAGATCATAGACATCGGTTCTGTGACAACCCGCAACTTCAGGTTACTACTTTACCTTAATTAGAGTTAAATTGGATGTACATTCATAGCACTGAATTTAACTAGGGTTAGTTAAATGAGTCTATGTTGGTAATTCGGGGAATTACCAGAACACGCACAAGCTGATTCTTGAATGTTGGTAGCTAACACGAATAACTATAAACGAACGGTTTACATGAAATTTGTACGTTACTTGTCAAATATGTGAATTGTGTGTTTTAAATGTGAATTGCATGATTTATGTGCCATGGAGTGAAAGTTGTATAATTAGGGGGGCGTTTAGAGTATTTGAGAAACTTAAATAAACAACTCCTAACCCTAAAATCTCCTGTAATCATCATACAAAAGTTTTCTCCAAACCATTTCTCTGATCATTTGGCTATATAAGTTTCACACACAAATCATCAATCTTTGATCTTTCCAATTTTCCTAGAACCATCTCTATATCCATCTAAGGTATGTACTTGTGTTATATTAATAACTTGTTCTTTTGATTAATACAAAACCTCGATGATATAAACAATTGATTGTGTGTAATTGATCATGCTAGATGAATATGTAATTGTTGTAAACTGAATGAATGTGTAGTGATTGTTTGACGTTAGTGGTATTATGGACATGATAGAACTGTTAGATTGATTGATTTGATTCCTGACATTATTGATTTCTGTCCGTCTGGGGTTTTTGTTCGTGAAAATCTTGAAGAATGGAATTTCTGATTTGTTAGACTTTGTGAAGTCACAAAGCTGTCCGCATTTGTTAAAACAACAAGTTGTCCGCACTTTTAGTCTATACAATCGGCACTTATTAAAATCCATATATCCGCACTTATTCAAATATAAAAGATCCGCACATAAGAAATATTCATATGTCCGCACTTATGCTCTTGTTAAAGTGTCTGCATTTATTCATTAAACATGCATGGTGTCACACCCCAAAAACATCGCAGCGGAAATACAAAAGTAGTGGTGACGGAGGTTGGTACCCATAAATATCTTTACTGGACGATGCATTGTTTATTTTGGATATATACTTATTAAAAGTAGGACTTTAGAGTTTAAAGTTTAGATACAGTCCGTTGTTACAACTTAGTTATCTTAATCCTTATGGATTCAATTACACACGGTCCCATTTTAGTTTTAAAAAATGTTCAAAATATTTTAAACACAACAAGCATCACTACCACAAGATATGCCAAAATCCAGAAGACGAACTCATGTACCTGAAGAATACGTAAAAATCAAGTGTCAACACAAAGGAAGACGAGTTCACGTATAATTTTCGTAATGATTTGTAATATGATTTTAATAAAAACATTTTAAACATTTTCATATGTTTAAAAATAAGACATTCATTTTAATAAAAATAATGTCATTGTAATATGATCTGAAATCCGCATGCACCGTATTTCATATAAAAATGTCATGGAAGAATTCATTGGAATCGGCATTTTATCCCATCCATATGAAAACTTATACTCTTGACTCAGTTTTAATATTAATTTTTTCGTTATGACTTCGGTTTCCTAAGTTAGCTAGACATTACGAGCTATATAATAAGATTGAGGTTTTAATCAATACTAGATAGGTCAAGAATTCAAATTCATCGCTATGTAGATCGGAGCGACAGATCACGACGGGTGCCAAGCCAATAGATCTATCAACGATTCCACGTGTGCATTACTTAATGATTAAATTCTAAAACCAGCTCCTAGCTTTCCCGCATTTAGGAAAACCATGTGCTTGCTCCAATACAACAATATATATAACCTACTGAATAACAATTTAATATTGGGCGTTGTACAAATCCTCAGCATCCCCCACGCTATGCAAGCCTATTTCGCACTTAGACCCCCCGTAGTGGGGCGTTTTTTTTAAATTTCATAAATAACGCCGAAAAACGCCAAGAACCCATTACATAGGGGCGTTTTTAGCGTTTTTTTGAAAAAAATTGAATCAGCGTTTTTTAAAACACGCTGTGAGCATTTTGACCGACCAATCATAAACTAGCAACGGCTAGTTCTTTAACGGCTATTTCTTTTTTTTTTTAACCTTTTACCTATATATATATATATATATATATATATATATATATATAAACTCATTCAAAATTAACCAAAACTCTCTAAAAAACACTACCATTTTATAAAAAAAAAAACTTGATGGATTCCCCTAGTTCTTCATCCATGGTAAATTTTTACTATAAAGAGTTTTTTGCGGATGGCGATGATTCCACCGATGAGGAGGTCGAGCAAGAGGCGGTTACGAGTGCTTGTCAACTAGCGGTGAGATATGTGAAGCATTGTCGTTGCCCTCAACCAGAAAAAAATAAAAGAGGTTATATTGAACGAGACCGACGCGCGGCACACGATCGTTTGATGAAAGATTATTTTGATGAGGCGCCGACATTTTCGAACCAAATGTTTAGGCGTCGTTTCCGAATGAGTAAGTGGTTATTTCTACGCATAGTCGACGACTTGAAAGCCAACTACGATTATTTTAAACAAAAAGCGGAAGCGAGAGGGGCACTTGGATTTACCGGTATCCAAAAGTGTACGTCGGCGTTACGAATCCTTGCTTATGGAAACACAACCGACATCAACGACGAGTATCTAAAAATGGGCGGGAAAACAACGCGAGAGACCTTGGAGCATTTTTGTCGCGGTACAGTTCCTATACTTTACTATAATGTTTACAATTTTTTTTTTGAAGCTTATGTTTGTGTATGTTTTTTTATAAAGGTATTATTGATATGTATGGTGCGCGTTATATTAGAACGCCCACATGGGACGACCTTCAAAAGATCTACGAGGTACATTCGGCGGAGCATGGTTTGCCTGGTATGATCCAATTGATGAAAAAAGAGCATACTTTAAAAAGGTTCAAGAGTCTTCACGAAAAGACATTGAGAGATGCTTTGGGGTTCTTAAACAATGCTGGCAATATTTGAAAAATCCTTGTCGTGCATGGAGCAAGCAAAAAAAATGAGAGATGCTATGTACGCTTGTATAATCATGCACAACATGATTTTGGAAGACGAAGGAAAGGCGATATGCCAGAATTATGTGCCAGAAGCCGTTCAAGAGGAGCATCCACAGGCGTCAATGGAAGAAAGAGTGAATAATGCGCGAGAGTCGCGTTACGAACCGTACCATTCCGCGTTAAAGGTTGATTTGGTACAACACGCATGGTCGGTTCGGTATGTACCACCTGAGGGTGAAGAAGAAACGGAGGACGAGGAAGACGAAGTTGGCGAGGGTGAAGAAAGCGAAGACGAAAACTAGTGTATTTTTTTTAATTTAGTCGGATTTTTTTTTATTTCTATTATTGTATTTTTTTTAATTTAATGAAGTATTTTAAGTTTTTAGTTAAAAATAATAATTGTTTAATGATTGGAAGGGGCGTTATTGGGCATTATTCCCACTACGCCACTTTTGCAATAACCCCCAATAATGCCCCCATGCAGACTGGACTGTCACGTGTCGCAAAAGGCCCAAGGGTGGGGGCATTATTGCTCAAACCACTACACATGGTCTTACACACTTGAGATTTTGACTGATTTGTCCCAACTTATATTTAAAAATCTATTTTTAAATCTTTACGATCGTTATACCCATAACGTCGTCAATTTACCCGGTTTCTCCCCGAAACCCGTATGATATTTTAAAACTCGTTTTTCTTGAAAATAGTTTAAGTTATACATCTTCTTGAGTTCATAAAACATATTATGATACTCTAAAAAAACGTATTCTCAATGAAAATACATTTTTATGTAATTTAAAAGCATATTTTTATAAAAACATATACTTTTCTTTTAACGACATGTTTTTCTCTGAAAACATTATATAAGATAGTAAAAATGGCGTTTAGTAAATTCTCACTAAAATACATTTAATTGAAATCATGTTTTATATGTTTTATATGAAAACATATATTCATTCTTTTTAAGACGTGTTCTTCAGCCCCAAAACAGTTTATAAAACAGTAAAAAAGTGGGGCGTAGTGATACTCACCTTTAGGTGCGTTTAATATTATCGCAATCCCTCAAATTGGCTTATTCGTCCTAAATTAAGTAATAACGATTTAATAACTAATTATTCTACAAACAACTAAGTTTCTCGGATACTTAGAATTTTGACATAACTTTGAGATTTTCTCGAAAAGTCTTTGCTTTGATTATGTTGGCATTTATATATAAATGTGTATATTCATATAGGAGAAGGATCCGTTAGAAACCACCATTTATTGCGAAAACCGCGAGAACCAACGTGAACACAACCAAAAATACCTAAAACTAGCTAAAAAACACACAATTTTATTTTTTTAATATTTTTTAAGTCAAAATCGCTAATTTTCATTACCAAAAAAAATTTATTTTTTTAAAGAAGAAAAAAAAATTTGGCTATTAAAAGTAGCGATTTTGAGGTAAAAATATTAAAAAAAAAAAATCATTTTGTGTGTTTTTTAGATTTTTTTTCGGTTTTTTGGGGGTTTAGTTTTTAGCATTTTAGCTTGGGTGGGGGGGGGGGGGGGGTTAGGTTTTTTTTTTTGGTGGGGGTTTAGTTTTTAGCATTTAGCTTGTGGGGGGGGGGGGGTTTAGGTTTTCATGGTTCTTTTGGTGTGTTCACATTGGTTCTTTTGGTGTGTTCACATTGGTTCTCATGGTTCTCAAATTAACCTTCCCATATTCATATATACATATATATATATATGTATATATATATATATTAAGACTTGAACGATTTTGTTGGTGACTCTTTTTTATGTCTACTTATTCACAATATTTATCTACGAGTTGCACTTCGCAATATACATGCATAAGTATGGACATATTCGGTATATATATATCGGAATTCACGTGTTACGTTATTTCACACACACACACACACACACACATATATATATATATCATACTTAAACACTTAGGTAGCGTTTGGTACGAAGGAATAGAAGGTGGAATGGAATTGATCATTCTGATGGAATGAAAAGAAACATGTTTGGTTATCTTGTGGTAATGGAATGGAGCATTCCAAAGGAATGTAACTCCTTCCAAATATAACAATTTTCAATCCTTGGTTAGGGCGTGTTTTTTTCTCATTCCTTCCTTCAAGGAATGGAAATAAATATATTATATTTATATCATTAATATTAATATTAATACTAATATTAATATATATCAAATTTTTTATTATTAACTTTTTTTACCATTAATATATTATTATAATTACTGAGGCAATTATATATTTGTCGTTTTTAATATAATCGTCTTTCGTTACTTCGTCTTTTTATTGTTTATTAAATTGTAGAAAGTAATACTTCATTCTATTCACATATGAGTAACCAAACATCACAATGGAATGGAATCATTCATTTCATTCCGTTGTCCATTCCATTACTTCGCCCATTCCATTCCCTCATCCATTCCATTACCTCATACCAAACAGACCCTTAATATATATCAAATAATTCATCAAGTTACTTCAACCATGTTTCTCATGTTTATCACAAATTTTCACACATAATGTGATTTCTGATCTAGTTTATCGTTTCCACCGCACAAACGTTTAAACATAGCATCATTTCATATTATCATGAAATCACTTAGTAAATCACATTACACATACTCATATTCACATATCAAACTATAACACAAAAAGTTCACTCTTGAACATCCCATTTTCGCATATGTTGAAATATGCTTATTTTACCGTTTCGGTAGTGTTTTTGGGCGTCGAAAGTCACGTATGATGAACCAAACACCAAAAATATTTATTATAAGTTATAATACATATATTTATTATAAAACATCAGTTTATAATCAGATTTAAAACAGTTTTATAAAAATCACTTAAAAAGCCGATTTTTACCGTTTTTAACGCATAGTTTCGTACCGAACTTTACCGTAACCGTCCCAAATCATCACGATTTGATATTTTAACATAACATATGTTATCTACTGATAAAAATAATAATATTAATCATATATATGCAGGTGATGTGTGTAAAATGCAACATATAAATTACATCAAATGAGGTATAAAACTAACCTTTTTTTAGTACTAATATTGGAAAAAGTGTGTTTTTGTCTTCCTTTTGTATTACCATGGTCAAAAGAGCTTAAATGAACAAAAGAAGCAAAAACACAACCAAATCTAACATAAATACAAGAAAAGGAACCCTCGACAGCATCTTCCCAAGCAAAAACGAGACATCGGGAGGGTGAACAAGCCCCGTGCCCACCGGACACGGGGGCGTGCCCAAGTGTCTGCAGAAAAGACAAAAGCATAGAAGCTTCTATCTCCCAACACGGGGGCATGCCCAGCTCCACACGGCCGTGGTCAACGCTAAGATTCGCGGAATTCAATCAAATCTTGATAGTACAGATACGCTTTTGCACACGGGGCCGTGCCCAGCGAACACGGGGGCGTGGTCAACTAATGTAGACAAACTTCATTTAATGAAGAAAGAGAAAGTGGGTGGACACGGGGCCGTGTCCGGGCTTCTGCGCAGGCTATAAATAGAGGTGCTTGGTTCACTTCAAAGGAATCCCTTGGTAAACCACATCTCTCACACTTCACCAACACTCTACCTCCTTCACAACACCCTCATCCACCACCATCATCCATCATCCATCATAGAGTGTGTGTAGTAGTCTCGGGATCCAAGATTGATAGTAAGAGTTCTTGACAATCAAAGGCCATGTTTGCCTAAGTCTCTTACATCACTTGGTGAAGACAAGCATTTAGTGTAATACTTTTGTTTTTTAATCTTTTCGCACTTTTTATTTGGTTTTGTATTAATGAATTTAATAACTAGTTTCTTATGTTGAAGGTGAAACTTCTTTATCAATTGTCCGTGGTGTCTTGACGTTATTTTACTGTCTATATAAAATAAAAGATTTACACCATTCATATCTCTACGGTCTGTATAGAGATATGTTGGCTACCTGGTCGGGGGTTAAGGGAATGGTTTGGTAAGGTTCTTGCCTTGTTCAGTGTATAATCCTGCAAGGACCTGGGTCAAGCTTACTAGGACCTCCTTCAATACCCACTGGTATTGGATGGCGGGAGTGTGAATGGTTTGATCCCCTCATATGTAAACTACTATTAATACATTAAGCTGCCTACTTGGGATTGTATCCCTGCTGACTCAAACCACTTAGCCGAGGGTAACGTCACCTTCAAAAGAAGGGCCTACCACATTACGCATTAATAACTTAATTAATTATCTTTCAATAATCCAACCCTTTAGGATTGTATTCTTGCTAACTCAAACTACTGGGTTGAGGGTAACGTCACCTTCAAAAGAGGGGCCTACTACTATAACTAAGATAATCTCTTAAAAAGTGCAAAAGTGCGGAAAACATCAAAGGTTACACTAAAGGCGAGTCGGATCCAAGTGATTCATCTTGTCTATCTGTTTTTATTTTATTTTTATTTTCAGCATTTTTAGTTTTTATTTTCATGTTTAAACCTTTTTCTAAACTTTTGATTTGATTAGACGTTAAGGATAAACCGGTACTAAAAGCCCTTGTGTCCTTGGATGACCTCGGTATCTTACCAACGCTATATTATGCTCACGATGGGTGAACTTGCCCATATGTGTGTTTAGTGTTAGTAGAATATCGTGTTTTATAAATTTAAAACTTGACTAAAGTGTTAAAAAGGGCTAAAAATATAGTTAAAA